>VZSG01000045.1:1567869-1723671 GCA_013398315.1 Nothoprocta pentlandii
GGGGGGGGGGAGAAAAAAAAAAAGAAAAAAATAATTAAAAAAATGAGGGTATACCACTTCCTGGTCGTTTCTTATGGGATGTAAAGGCATCCCCTCTTTAGGAATGAAAGGAGAATTTTTAAGATATCTTGAGGAAAAAAAATATATTTTATATATACACACACACACGTATATATATAATATCTATCAGAGGCTAGCAGGTGACTCCAGTGGCACTCGAGCCATTCTCTCACCTTCCTAAGGGACCCAGCTCACAAATGGTGCATCTGAGAAATTTTTAAACTCAAAGCAACACTCCTATAGAAAAGAAAGGCACATGTAGTGCACCCGGCTTCGCCTTTATCTCTTTAAATGTATTTCAGATAAAAGTCGCATCCCGTCAGGTCAAGGCCTTTCCCAATCTTATTACTCTAACACAGGAGTGTTCAACATACTTTTCTACAGCCATCTACTGACTTCCTTGTGCTATTGCTGCTGTTAGTCCTGCTGCGGGATAACCGCCATGCAGAGCAATGGGGAAATACAAGACTTAAACCACAGAACAAAAACAATGTTCATAATTGTTCCTCTTTTTTTTCTTTTTGTGAGTTTGTTTTTGCAATAAAATGAAATGCATTCAAAACTCAAAATTGGAGAGATTTATGATTTGCGTGTTTTACAAGACAGAAAGGCTGATAAATACGACTGGATTTGGTGGTCTTAGTATTCTTTAAGTTGAGAACATTTTATATAAAAGGAGTCAATATGCAAGTGGATTTAGGGTTTTTGGATTTCAGCTTAAATATTTATTATTTGCTACAAGGAAATATTTTTAACCCATTTAATTTACTTAGCTCTCACATACAATATATTTGCTAAATTGATCAACAGCATCCTCACGTGAATTTTACAGTGTAAGGGGACACTTGATCACTTTTTGAGCTGTGTATTATTTATCTTGAAAAGCACCCCTGACCTTGTGAAGTGGAAGCCTAGCACGCCACGACCATAATGTGCTTTGGATATTGATGGAGAAAGCTACAAATACAGTCTGCCCTCTAAGTGCATCAACTAGTAGAGTATATACTTCATTATTATAAATCAATGACTAAATAAGCCAAGTATGGATACCATTGGCCATGGGAATGCGACTATAAACAGAACTTTTATTTTTGTGTTTGAGTTTTCGCAATCTTTGGTCATGGACTGTGCATGTCTTCAAATAAAAAAAGTCTTCCTTTAACTAAAGACTCCAGCAAATTTACATATCCAGTCTAAACATACAAGGAAAAATGTCATCTAAATAATTAAGATACATTAACTAAATTGCATAATCATTCACTGCACCAAGGCAGGTGGCAAATAGATGGGCACCTGCCGGAACAGCCTCTCCCTAGGAGAGGCAACAGGAAAGCAGGACTGGGAGGGGAGCAGACTCAAATCCATACTGCTAAACAAATGGTAATCAGGAGAGTCTTAAAGACTCCTACCTCTGGAAGGAACAAAAATAAAAATAAACACTAGACCACTAACATTTCAAAATTAATTTAACATTGAATTAGAAGGACTTCACACTTTAAGATGCATATAGAGAAGTGTATACAGATACACACACACACACATATATATATACACACACACACACACACAGATCTATTAAATCTATCCCACTGAATGCTGTGTCATGTCAAGGGATATCACCTTTTTTATGGAAAACAAAATAGAAGAATTTAATATATGACTTACTAAAGAGGTAATTTTTACAGTAATGTACAATCTTAAATATGCTAACTATTATCAAGGCAAAACCACAAAGGCAATCTTTAAAAGGAAAAGAACAGCATTTTCCCTTGGTTTATATTTTGTTTTGTTTCTGTTTTAATCTTTAGCCTATCTAACCATCAATATTCACCAGTCTAACCTGATCACCTTTAAGCTGTGCATTTCATCTCATTTTGTCTACTATAGAGCGCACTGTGTTCTTCTGCATTCAATTACACTATAATATACGTGAAATATCATGTTAGAATGAATTAAATTATTTTGCTTAAGCTGAAAATACATTTTCTGATAATGTATCTGCTCATCTGCCAGCCAGCAGTTCTCTCTGATCTGTACATCTCAACAGAACACACAAGGTTCTGAATTTTCAAAGATTGGTTAAAAATTTTATTAACATGATAAAAGGCAGTACACAGTTCTTGCCTATAAATCACTCATATCAAAATTTCCCTTTTCTTCAGCATAGATAGCATATAAAACTTTAGTGAACTATGTCCCAAGGCTCTCAACTAATCTTTCCGTATTTTTAATTTTCATCATTATTAAAGTGGTTAAAAGTGGTTAATCAATTCTTCATATCATATTCCTTCAAACAAGTGAAACAATTTCAACACAAAACCATTCATTTGGAATGCTTTATCTTTAGTGCTGCTGTTATTAAATAAATTGTTCCTTAGATTACCTCTAGTTTTTGCATTTATCTTTTTTTTTTTTCATTTTTACATGAATAAAAAGACAGAAAACAGAAGTATAGGGCTTCATTTTTTGCACCTGTGACCGAAGTATAACCGAAATGTTATTCGCTAAGCTTAGCTCCCGCATGTTCTGGATGTGCAAGCAGTGTCAGAAAAGCAAATAGCAGAGGCTGACCATGGTCATTTTTAACAGACGTTGGTCCAAAAAAGTTGCCTTTGGGTTCACATCAAAGACTACCGAAATCAATGAGAATTGCCCTATTCTTTTAAAGACCAGGCGATCAGAAACTCTGTTCCCAAAATGACTATATGCTATTTGCTGCAAAACGATGTCTGATTCCCTCTAATGCTACCAAAGGCATTTATATGAGGCTCTTCAATAGAGGCATTTACTTAGGCATTACCTTCAGAACAGTGGCATTTCTATACTAGCGCATCATACAAACTTCCACAATTTAATTCTGATTAACAATATAAAATATTTTGGCTATAGAATTACTGAACTAGGGGCAGATAAAAATAGCTCCTAACAGCAAAAAATGAAAGAATAAATAATTGTGCAGCTATACATTAATCTAATCAAAATTATTTCTATAAGATCAGCATATTCTTATTGGCACCTAAGCAACTCGGACTACAAAAATTGAGCTCTAAGTTAAGACTTCCATTACATTATTAAAGGGACATAATTCACAGTTACATCTTGGCATATTTATTAGTGATAAAGAAGATTGAATATAATATTGATATTGCAATTTACTGCGCTGGAAGAAAAGATAAGCTATGTTTCTCATCTTTCAGGGTACCTAAGATACTACAAATTGCAAGAATATTTAATAGCGGTGCTATAGCATTTTAATCTCTCCTTTTGCTAGGTGCTATCTAAACATGTAGAAAGATGGTGAAACTACTGATCAATGACAAGAATGTCATGAACTTTGGTAAGTCCACACTTTCAATTAGCATCCCTACTTCATATATAAAAAAACTTTTTTTTTTTATATAGCATAAAACAAATGCTTAATAAAAAATGGAAGAGGGAGAGAATGTAGTGCTAATGATTGTGCTGACATTACTGGTGATTAATTGCTTTTTGTACTTGGTCTTCTCCCTCAAGAGACAATACTAACCAGGCAGATGGCACAAAAGCTGTAACAGCACTAAAATCTCATATATTTAAGGAACTGAAAACAACTTGAACCACTCAGGGAGCTAGAAATATTTGTATTTCTCCTTAATTTCTGCACTTGATATTTTCATCTATCATGGCTATTTAGAAATGAAACACTGCAAAATCTTAGAAGATGTTGTAACGCATCTACTCTTCATTCACTGCAGATCCAAGACTCATTCAAGATTCAACACTTACTGCTGCTTTATTTTCCTCCTTTGTTTCGGTGTTAGCATTTATTTTCAGTATAACCATAAGAAATTAAAGAGTATTCTTATGTATAGTTCAATTGTTTTATAAATTCCTCGAGAAGGCTTTTTTTTTTTCATTTTTCAATTCATTTCTCTTAGTTTAGCACTTCTTTAACTTTTGATGCAAGAAATTGGTTGCTGTATACTTTTTATATGCATAATTTGAAAGATCACAACATTTTCCCTGGAGTGCCTGGGGAATGAGCTGTTACCAATGCAGTCATCAGACATTATCATGATTTAAAATATTTAGCCAGGATTCATGGCTGTCCAGTGAATTGTCCTATGCACAAAGGATTTAAGGGGTGACAGGTAGCTTGGTGACAGAGACACTGTGAGACACACATCGAATTTACACAATTCATAGCAACCCTAAATCCAAGCACATCCAACTCGCTTTCTGAGCAAAGTGATGTGAAACGCAAGGGACGTGACCCTTGGTTGGGTATGTGCTGATGATTTATTCCCTTTCAGCGTCCAGGTGAGCTTAGTCTTCCTCCAAACACTCAAAAGGTGCATCCTGACCAGATTCTTAATACAGATCAAGTAACTAAGGCAAACTATTAGTGACTACTGTTAGATTGAATAACAGCTCGGTCCTTTCCCCAGAATTTGGTGGCAAGCACTGTATTGTTGCTACTTTTGCATTCTTTTTAGTGAAAACAGAGGAGATGCTGGTTCCTCTAAGGAAACACCTGGCAAGCAGATAAACACCTCGGTACCTGCTCCTGCAGTGAAGCACCAAAACTGGGCACCAGCTTCAATTCTCATGAGAGGTTGGAAGAGTGAGGGCACTATGGTATGGTGAGGGTTTGAATTTATTTAGATTAACTTTCTTAGAAGGTAAAGGTTCTCAAAATCCTCTACAAGAGAATTGATGCAAGGACATCACAATCAAAACTAGTGCCTAGCAGAAAAGAGCGTTTAAACTATATTTCCTGAAATATTAATGTGTTTCTCTAATCTCTTTCTCCTGGAGACCTTCCAGGTGCTTTTGCAAATCCTCGCTCTGATTGTACAGATTATGCTCAGGCAGATAACCAAGAGAAACAAAGCTGTTTCCTTCTGCAATCAGCTGCACTTGCACAAAGCAAGTTGTGTATCAAGCACTGAAGATGGGGAACAAGTGTCTCTCAGTCCATCTGAGAATTAAAACTCATCAACATATTTGTTGAATGAAATTGAATGAGTTCACTAGATAAGTCAGGATAATTTTGAGTGAAAAAAAGAAAATAATGTCATCAGATAAATTATCTCTAAGCAAGTGATTGCTCAGCA
This sequence comes from Nothoprocta pentlandii, assembly GCA_013398315.1. Classification (NCBI taxonomy): domain Eukaryota; kingdom Metazoa; phylum Chordata; class Aves; order Tinamiformes; family Tinamidae; genus Nothoprocta; species Nothoprocta pentlandii. Next base: position 1,573,026 of record VZSG01000045.1, read on the forward strand.
ATAGCTGAAACCTACTTTCCACTACCCATAAAATCCTTGCTTTGAAAGAGCACAGAGAGGGCTATCACTCTTGTAACAATAATGTGTTTTTAAAATCCAGTTCAGGGTATTTCCATCTTCATGGCATGTCACATTATTATATTCTCCTTAGGCTAATCTGAAACCAACTATTGCTACCTATTATGCGTTCAGTAAAACACAGGAAAAGACACTGCACTCAGATTTGCTTTGGATAAAGTAGCAGAGCCAACCAAGACTGATCTTCAGCTGGCATCAGCCAACGTACTTGTACAGCAGCAGCATAAATCAGTTTAGATCAGCTGATACAGGAACTTGATATGAAACCCTCTCCCCAAACAAATAAATAAATAGAGCTTACTTCTCTTGCACAATAAAAGTAAATAAGAAAAATGTAGGCATGAAAGTCTACTTTAAAAAAAAAGTAATCACAACATTTCTAAGGTATAAATTTGTTTTACATGAGTAGAGGCAATTAATATTTGATAATCATCATTAATATGATAAAATGCAGCTATTACCAATGACTTAAGTACTGCTTCCCTATAATTTTTAGTTTATGAGTTTATAAATCGCTTTGTTATTTAGTGGAGTCTTCTTAAATCTAGAAGTCTTTATGCACTGGATGGTAACAAATGGATGAGTTTCATCCCTTCTGATAGGCCAGTATATCATGAACCAGCTATCCTCCAGCAAAGCCATCACACAGAACCTAACTCAGCAAGCCCATCAGTAGCTATTTCTGACCTCTCCTCTGACTGAACAAAGTCACCTCACTGTGTTCTCCTCACACCACCAGCCTTATAACCCGGGTTCAACTACAGTCTGGTTTGGCAAGGGCCATACCCAGCTGTGCTGTCAGCCACAACAGGCCCCCAGCCTGCTGGCACCACCAAGCACTCAAGAACTTTGTCACTACCAGGCTTATATACAGTGACAGGGCTACAGGTGAAATCTCCTTCCTAGGCATCAAATCCATGTGGTAGTTGGATGCAAAGCTGCATCACACTTCTAGCATCCCCCACCTTGACTCCAAGAAGCCCCACAAATGCTGGCTCATTCCTGTAAACAAGGAAAAAGTGGAGTAAAGCTCTGTGAAAGGGAAACTTTTAAAAAGGTAAATTAAAAACATGGACGTTTCAGAGCAAATAAGTGACATAAGACTCCAGACACGTACAGAAATAAAAGACCAAACTGATCGCACAGGTCACCGTACAATTCCACAGAAAAGGCACTGAGGTATTTTAGTGTTTGCTGATTTATTTCATTAAATTTTATTAAAGCTAGCTTTGCATACCGCATCCTAATGGAAGACAGCAAAACCCTGCCTGAGTTACTGGTAAGGGACTACTTAGACAAGTTAGCATTTTGTGTGCTAGCACTGGTCTGCGAAATAATGTGCTTCAGGATCTCCTGCTAGTGCTTGGTTTGAAATCCCTATTCCTCATTCTCACTGAAATCAGAGACTGCTTGAGGAGCTACTAATGACACCATCAGATCAAGAAAAGGAAGCTGGGATGCAGCTCTTTAATAAATCAATGCCTCTTTTGGCAGCCCTCCAGACCACAGAAACACTCTGGGCATCTTCGCCCCTTTTTTTCATTTTGTGCCTTGCAGGACTCTCTCCATCATCTTTATGGCTGCATATACTCTCCATATCCTTTTCTTCTGCCTTGAGACTTGGTGGACACTCCCTTTCAATAGCTTTCAGACTATTTTTCCAGAAACCCTTGACATTTACTGGAACCATTTGTGTATTATGAAAAATCAGTAATGAGATAATAGTTAAGAGCTGCATCAGTGTTTTCTTAATACGTGCAAGATGCTGTATGCACACATAAGCCCAAACGGTTCTCCTAATTTTCGGTAATGCTTTTGAAAGATTGAGATCTCTCTTGGGAAACTTCAGCCCCTCAGTCCAAACTACGTGAGGGAAGCTGGGGGATGCCAAGGGACAAAGAAAGAGGGATGCAGAATTGGGAGCCTGTCATCTCAAACCAATATGGGCATGAATGGTCCTGCACCAGGTTATCCATGATCCGCTCTCATTCACACCAAGTACATAAAAACACAAACACCGCTCTCTGAATTCAAAAATTCTTTAGCTAGGACATAGATGTTTTTGAAAAAAAGTATTTCTAAAAAAAAAAGTAAGCATAATAAAAAAATATATATTTGTGTAGTTTGGAAACTGTAAATCCACACAACAGTGCCCAGAGGAACATCCTTCTGTGCTGCTCTCCCCACGGTGTCACCAAATTGTGGACAGTTCACCACATCCCTTTCAACAACTCAAGAGTAATAATAAAAAAATCCTAATTGCAAAAATTTGAGGAGTATGCAGCTTGCTACAAAAGGTCAAGCAGCAACATCATATTTCAAGCACTTTTGTGTATATGTATCAATCCTTTTTAAGGTAGGTCAGTCCTCAATTCATTGCATGGCCACCAAAAGGATAATAAATTGGACACTTAGCCAGCTGTATGCACTTCAGTCCAGCCATAGCCTTCCACCCTACTGCGAAATCTCCTTCAATAACATGAAGTTGGACTGACTATTCATTCCCACAGTTCTGAAGTCTACTTACTATGCAACGCTCTGCTTTTGTCTGAAAAGAAGATAAACTTGGTTAAAGATTTACTACAGATCAGTGGTACCACGCTTACCTTGGACACTCTCCATTATTAGGAAACCAGGCTCTATGCTAATTATTTGTATGCTGAGATGCTCTGAATCTCTGTATTTTCTACTCTCGTAAAGGGTTCGTGGTTCACATCAGTTGGATACATCCTCCCCAACAACAAAAGGCAAACAACTATTTTCAACAGTAAACACACACATACCAACACTGAAACAAACCCAAACAAATTAACATTTAACTTCAAAGCCTAAGTAACACACAGAGCAAGGCTATAACTTAGCAAGGCTCATCTTCCACTAGGACCAGGACCAGTAGAGCTCATTCCTGCAGTCCAGCACAGGCAGAGAGGAGAGGCAACAAAACCCCAAACAGTCCCATGCAGGAGCCTAGCAAGCATCAGGGTGGAATTTATGAGCTGCTATATGGGTTTATAGTCTTCAACAGATTACAGGGCTTTGGTCTTTTTTTTTTTTTTTTTTTAATCTATAGTTAAAGGTCAAGGAAGAAATGTAAATAATTACAGTAATATTACTTTGCCATGTTTTGGGCTGCTACCTTTCAGGCAAAGGTAAGAAATTATTCCTCAAGATTTTCAAGTAGAATAGTAAATACACTTCAATTTCTGAGGTGAATTTTCGTGAAAACAGAACAGTAGACGGTATAAGACATTCTTGAGATGGAAGCAGAACATACAAATGCAATTTTAAAAACAAACTACCTTCTAAAAGGTATCAATATAGAAAATACATCCAAGTTCTGACTTGGGCCTTGTGCTAATCACGCTTGGAAATTACTAGGCCGGGGAAAGTGGAAGGAAAAAGAGGGAGGAAAAAAACCAAAGGCACCAAGAAATGTGCATTTTTTTGGCATCACTGCTTTTAGATGCAAATATCTATGCACAAAAAAATGTGCCTAGAATTATTAGTAAGGAGTGGTTCTCCCAGTGCCTGCAGCTACATAGGCAGTGAACTATATTGCATAAATTGTGGCGTACAGTTGGGATCACAGTCATTGATCACAAAAAACGGCAGGAATAAAACAAAAGATTAATGCAATCTTGCTTAAAATACCCAGGCCATTGCATGACATAAAAAAGGCACAACAGAAATCAAGAATGTTTCTGTACCATAAAGTACTCGAGGCAAAGAATGTATCTTACTCTGTGCTTGTCAGGCTCCTGTAAGCTACGGTGCTATATAAATGATTGTTAGCCATGACGAAAACAGTTGTAGAAAGTAGTAGTTTAGAAGATCAAGTGATCTATAGAATGTATGGAAAACTTTAACCAACAGAAAAGATTAAATCAGGGTAATAAAACTTTTAATTATGTGCTCTTTTGGGAGCAGCTGCCGTCAAGCACATAGAGATGAAGGCCACTTTTATGTTCAACATTGAACTGAGACAGCACAGAGGCAGAAAACCACAAACCAGAAGACACAAACACAAAATCACAAAAGTGTAATTTTGAGTGGATGACAATTCAAGCATTGATCTTCCAAATGTCAATAAGAACAGCAGTCATGACCTTTCCCTTCTCCAATCTCACATCCAGTGGAGACTGAAGGCAGGTCCACTCTTGGACCATTCCAATTCATAGCCAAACACAGGGCTTGTCAACATAACATGGTGCAGGATGACTGAGAAACAGAAGTTATTCCTGTATGCCTTTTCTCAGAGGCATCTTCCAGGCTATTCATAATGAAAATGTCCCTAGTAAATACTCTAGGATCATCAGCATGACAAATTTGTCTTCTCCACTAAAATAGTCACTGACAACATCAAGTGCTCTGCAGAAGAAGCTATACGAAAGCATTACAGAAAGTCTGCACAATTACTGTACCAAATGCTCCTGTTTTGAGTGCACAAGCTGGTCCAAGACACACTGGGTGTCCAACATCATGCATCGCTGAGACACTCGCATCAGGAGGACAGCACCAGGACAGAGAACTCATGTTGGTTCAGTAATCTAAATCTATTTCCTTGTAGCTCTTCAGAAGTTTGCCACGTACTGAACCTCAATAACATCTTGACAGCTGCCTCACAAACCCATTCCTCACCTTGATTTTTTGTTTATAACATAATTTTAAGTGCTGAGCAACTGCTTAATTCCGTATGGCGCACTGCAGCATTAGACACTACCAGAGCTGTGGTAGGGGCAGGGAGTTACTGAAACACTGCTTCGGGCTTGTCAAACATTACTGTAATGCTTCAGCTTCAGCTATTACAAATTACCTTACTAGAAAAACATCTGATTGTGCAAAAATCAAAATTGAATTCAAAAGGAAGCGGCACTTGCACAGCAGCAAATATTCTGCCTACTGCTCTCAGGGAGAGATGCCAGAACAGCATTTGGAAGGAAACCGAGTGTTTTCTGAATGATCTTCATCAGTACCAGTAACGAGAAAAATATCTAGCAACTCTTTTATTATTCCTTAAGCGTTTCAACAAATGAAAGTGGTGCAGCAGTCAGCACTGCAGGAGGATAACAGCATCCTCACGGTGACAGGCCGTATCACTTTGGATATGAACCATAACAGCTTTCACTGACACCTATTATTATTTTTTGATAATGGTCATGGTTATTAGACAACAACCTGAATGCCAGCATTATCTTAGAGTTCCTATGCTTGGCGAGGCTCCTAAAGTATGTGAAAGCTACCAACAGGCAGTATTTTGCTCCATTAGCACAGCTGGCCTGCAATCAAATTTTGCCACCGTTCTTCAGTTCCTTTTTTTTTTTTTTTTTGGGGGGGGGGAGGGAGCAGGAGGTTAGGGAGACATATTAATAGCAAGCTAAACTCAAACAAAATCAAAACAAAATCACATTTAAACATCTTCCCCCAAAACTGATTTTAGTACCTAGTTCACAAACATTTTATTTTTCCTCATTTCCATTTTACTTTTTTTTTTCTCCTTCGTTTCTTTACAGTACCTGGGGGAATGCAGGTTGTGAGGCTGCCAAGGAGATTACTACAATGTCATTCTATATCACTACGTAATATTGAGCAGAAACCAAAACTACAGCAACTTGTGTTGTCACATCTACCTGGACCTTCACCAGATGCCTACATGGAGGATGCCAGAAACAGTGTCCAGAGTTCATTGCAGAAGCCTATTTAGACACCGGCCCAAGGACAGGAAGCCCAGAGATACCTCTGCACTTCCTCACCCTTTGGTCATACCCGAAAAATATGCCATGTATTTCAAGTACTATTAAAGCTATTTGAAATTCTTATGCTAAGATAAACAAAATTTGACCTGTAGGCCTAGAAATTACTTGGGAACCAAAACAAGAAGAGTGGCTACTGAGTTAGTAGCCACTAAGAGTGGCTACTGAGTTGGCATCTCAGATTCAGAAACAGAAATTCAGAAGTTTTTGGCTTAATGTTCTATTTTGGTAGCTTATTCCATTTTCCATATGAACAACTAGACAACAGAATAAAGTTAAACATACACACACACACAAAAAGCCTTTTCCCTACTTGAAATTAAGTGTACTATCTCAAATACAAGCTGATATCAGATGATACTAGACCCTGCCCTTCCCATATTTTAGACCAGAAAAGATCTCCAGTTGTATATAATGCATCCTGATAATGAGTGTATGTGAAAGAATCCATTAATTGCAGCTACAAGTTGCTTAAAATTTGAGATCAAGGAGGTTAATCACACCATTTACCATTAGAACTCATTGATATTCTAACTCTAGAGCTTAAAAATGCTCTATATCCACCTTATAGTGCATATGAAGTATTACTGCATAAAGATCAAATGCATTAGCTTAGAAAACAAGATTTATGCATGTAAATACAGATACAGAAATTAAACAATTACACTGAGCTGATAATAGGAAATAATGTCTTAATTGAAAGAAAGGCTGGGTATAATCCAGTAAGGTGTGGGTTATACTGCAAATTTAGATCAAGTCCTCAGGTTATGATAAAACTCCTAATCCCTGGTTTAAGTCAAAACACCAAGAAAGAATCAGTAAAAGGTGTAGAGAGACTCCTGAGGCTGTCACTATGCTTTTTTACAGCTTTATGAATTACAGTTTATTTCTGCCTATGGTTGGCATACTAAGTGTCCTCACAGTCTTAAATAAGCGATATGATTCATGCTTCAAAGTCTAATTTTTGGCCACACATATGAGAAGAAATGGTATTTTTAAAATGATTTTGAGCAAGCTATGAGATCTGTGTCTTTACAGGTCATTTATAATGCATTAAAATGACAATTCCATTAAGTTCCACATGGCTACTCATAAAACAGTACCTGGTGGTAAGAACTAGTCAGAGAAGATAAGGTGGGTCTGCCAAAGAACAGAGTCATAAATCAGGAGTGAAGAATGAAACTCAAAACTGGGAGGACTAAGTACTATCAGTTAGTATTTCTTTAAAAGTAATATTAAAAAAAAATAGTGAGTGGATGGAATTGGAGAAAATCACACAGATTCAGAAACAAAGAGGATGTGAAACACTTAAGCAATCTAGTAATACTATGGATGTTGACATTTTGCTGCTTTAATCCTATTCCATTGTTATATCTCACTTCTTTCAGCTGGGATGAAGCAATGTTTTGTGAAGAGATTGCCTCATATCCAGCTACTTGCAAATCCCATGGGAAACCCTGCAGGATGGACAAATTTAAACCAGCCTATTATTCAGTAACCTCAAACATGTTGCCCACCTTGGGATAAGCCTGGAAGTGGCAGAAGGGGATGCTTCACCAGGAGAAAATCGGTTGCCCTGAAGGTCCATCCTCAGGACCATGACAGGGACTGAGGGCATCAGCACTGAGCTAGGACCAAAACTCATCCCCACACTTCGCACTGTGTTCTTCCCGCTACAGCAGATGAGCTGGGGTGAACTGGAATAGACCCTGCACGTGGGGGAAGGTTCAGGAGGTCGGAGAAAACTCCAGGGAAGCTGCACTTGGCACCAGCCCTGCTGCCACCAGCACGTCGCTGTCACGAAACTGCTTTTTCTTTGTTCATTTGTTTTCTTCTCCACATACAACAGCTGTGAGCTCCAGCTCTGCTGCATGGTGCACTGTTCTCATTGCCTCTCAGTGTGAGGAACAGAAGCAGCTTCTTCTAGACTTATAACTATTTCTCTTTTCACAGGAAGGAGATGCACCTAATCTTAATAGGTCAAAGACGTTTCTTATTTTGTTCTTTTCCAAAGCTGCCATGAAAAAGCACCTTTTTGACAGCACAAAGAGGCATCTGAAGCACCAAGCTATCTGCTAATACACATACACTTGTTGTACTGGAATACACAAGGAAGCTATTACTGCGTCCCATTTGCTCCACTAATTAGTGAAGTCACAGATATTTACTTGTACTCTCCCCCCACTTACACTTCAAAATGTTTTCTTCCGTTCTTAGCTCATAAGAGAAAATTCAATAAAAGCAAATGAAAACTTTCTTAGTTCTTACGGTAGTGCTACTTCTCAAAGACACTGTCCTTCAAGTGTTATAGCAATATTTTAACTTTGACAGCTGCTCTGTTGAGACATTCCTATGGATAAAACAAAGCATCTCACTCCAGCTCCGCTACAATAGCAACGCAGCCTCATCAGCAAGGAAAGCATCAAGGACAACGTGTCATGCATCATTCTTGCATAACTTGTTTACCAAAATTCACACCGCAAATATGGTGAAGACCAACTGAAGCATCTAGATATGCTGATGAGGTGAATGTAATGAATGGGTGAATGTTTGCTTAACAACACGGCATAACTTGCTCTAAAAATACAGAATATTCTTTATGTTTGCTATTCATGCAGGTTCGGACGTTAGTAAAGAAGGATTCCTACCATTTCCACTTTCAAAAGTATTTTTTTAATATAAAAACTTAAGAGTATACTTCCTTAACACCTGTTTCTCTCCTAACTTTAAAATGAAAAGAAAAAATGGTATATGGTATAATAAATACCATATATTATACCATGGTATAATAAATATGGTATATGGTATAATAAATGTAGCTCTGTTAAGCAACACCTGATGGATTCAAAAGCCTTTTTTTTTTTTTTCAGGAATAAATTCTCCTAACAACTATTAGAATCAATCAGCTGTGCAAGGCAATACGTGTGCTGAAAAAGCAGCTGCAGACATATTGGCACATGAAGCATTCAAGGGAAGTGGGACCTGAAATCTGTTTAAAACACTATATATAAAGGCAAAGTGAAAATAAAGAAGGGCTGTCCACAACCAAACTGCACTCCCTAAACCACCGAGACCAGCTCTGCAACTTCCCTCACATTCCAAGCATTATCTCCTACCCAAAACACATACTGAACTAAGCCAAGGGGATGGCCAGCATCTTCGTTTTGAAACAAACCGTACTGGACAAAATCTGGGAAATGTGGCGACTTTTACTAAATCTTCACATGGCTCATAAGAAGATGACACTGAATGTCAAGGAATTTCTAGTAGAGGTACTTACTATCAAATCTAGCTAAATTATAGTAGAAAAGCCTCTACTGTAGCTGTTTTGTATTTAGATATGATATTTACCAACAACGAGGAGATGCTATGAGCTAAATATGTTCATCTCCAAGTAAAATATTGTAACCCTAACCCTCCATCAAGCCAAGGACTCTCAAGACCAGCAAAAGAGAAGCGACACCACAAACAGACACCATAAACATTTGGGCACGGGGCAATTCTCCACGTTATCAGTCTGGAAATGGGCACTGTTGTGGGCTGAGCAATGGATTATCTGCTGATAAGCACTCTATAACTGGCTACCACCACATGGCTTTGGGGCAACTGTGGGCTGGCATTGGCTTGACTGTGTGTATATGCATATGTGTATATATATGCATATATATTTACACACACACATATATGACTTAGAGCAGCTGTTGTACCATGCATCCGTTATTTAACTGTAGATCTCTGATATATATATATTTTTTGACTTTTATTATATTTCTGACTTTACTGTACTTCTAGCTTGGTTATAGCCTCTTATATTGAATGAATTCTCATATTCAACAAATGATTATTTCTAGTTCAGTGCAACTAATCCCAGAATCCAAAAGAATCCCAGAGGCCTCTCTAGCGGCATCACACCCATCTGCCTGTCAATGGCACAAACTAGATTGTGCTTCATATATTAAATAAAAAGAACATCTTGCATATCACTGCACTTACCCTTAGTTGTTCTCTTTCACAACTCATCTGTTGCCTTGAGCTCTACCAGGAGAAAAAAAGAAAAAAAGAAAAAAATCTTCAATTTTAAAAGCATAATGTTCATGAAGTGAGAAAGTTGGTAGGTCTATGCATCTTACATGAAGAACTACTGGAATTTAGCCATAAGTCTTAACACAGTATTGTGTCATGGATCTAGATAGATTTATTATTACAAAATAAGTCTCCTTTATAATTTTAATTTTGCATATTAAAATTAAAAAAAAAATCAACACCAACACTAAAAGTCACTAGGATTGACCTTGAAGTACAAAAGCATTTTGTAACAACACTCTTAAAAATATAATTATGTTAGCACTTTTTAGAGACCTCTTCGGGCGTTCAGTTCCAGAAGAAACTTTGCTCTTTCTCTGTTTTATCATAAAACTCTATTATATATGATTATTACACTACAAGGGTATCATGACCAATTCACAATGCATATTAGAGATAAAGATTCAACAGCTGCAAAAATTGGTTATATGAATTTCTACAATATTCAGTTCCACACTGAATGCCAACGCAGAACAGTTTTCCCACCCTTTCGTTTCTAGGTCCTGCTATATGAGACAAATGTTTCACAAGGCAAGAGCAAGATCTTACTATCAAAGTATAGTACACCCTGCTTACTATCAAAGTATTATCTTACTATCAAAGTATAGTAGACACTGCTATATTTGTGAGGGGACCAACTTGTCCAAGAAGTAGCTCTTCTAGAAAGAACTCAAGGTGCTAAGAAGTAGCACTTGCTTCCACTGTGCACTGGCAGCACCTAAATCAATCCTGCTAATGGGGGCCAGATTTACCCAGGAAGGTGGACTGCTGTCACAATCGCCAGAACTTTATCTTTTAGTGACACACGTGATGAGGTTGCATGAGACATGCAACCTCAATGCAAAATGACATGCAACACTTGGTAAGGATATTTTTCAGAGGGCTAGGAGCATTTTTCACTACTTTGCCACTTATGAAAGGTTAAAACGTGAAGCAACATCCATTTGTAGAGATATTTTCCTGCTCTAGTGATGGTGAAAAAGGAAAACTTCTCAGGCAAAGTCACTCTTTTTCAAAAAAGAATAAAATTGCTACCCCATTTTCCGTACAGAAAAATCTGCCTCAGCCTAATCCCTACACTGCCAGCTCATACTTTTCTTGGAATCTCTTTGCTTCCTATAATTTCCTGTTTTCCACTGATGTATGTTCAAGTAGTATTTCAACAACACCAGCAGTAGTAGCAATAAAATTAGCTGCAGAAGCCCCAAAATCATCCTGCATGCTTTGCTCCTCTCTTCTACAGGCATCCCTGTTTGAGATAGGATCCTGCATGAAGAGACCTCTCATCTGGATCACAACAGCTGCCATGAGTGCATGGGCAAGCTTGCCATAAGGCCAGGTATTAGGAAATCAAAGCAGGGTGGGCTTTGGGAAAGGGAAGAAAGGCAAAAATTGAGAGGGGAAAAAAAAAATGTACGGCGAATGTGTAGAACTGAGTAAGAAATACAGTAATGGCTATTTATGCAGATAATTAAGCCTGTGTTCTAACTGCTCATTTATAGGGCTACCTACTAGTGACACTTTGAGTGAGTGAACTTCTAAGCAGAAAACTGAGAAGTTTCTAACATCACAGAGAGCAAAGCAGGAAGTCTTATTTAGGATCGAAATGAAACATTAATGAATAGCGGGAGAGTACAAGGAACAGGCAGAGGAGACTGAACAAGATCAAAGACGTCCCAGTCGACAGGGGTGACTGTGGTTTATCTTTCTCAACACACAACTGCTGCTGCACATCTGCCAGCAACAGAAATAGAACAGAAACACCCATTCATTTTAAAACAAGCAGCTTTCGTACCAGCATCTGGGAGTTCTATAACATTTTAAAACACCTTTCGGTACAAAATCTGGCACCATACCCACGCTGCTGTTTCCTGAAAGAAACAGAGGAAGGCAAAGGCACAATATACATGGACACACCGTGAGCAGTGATTTCCCTTCTTAAAAGCTCAGCAAAGATCTGATGCCAAGACAGGAATTTGAGCTCTAATTACAACATCCATTCTCGTGACAGCTCCCCCGAGACAGTGAACTTCCTTAGAGAGAGCTCTTCTCTCACCCTTCCAAGAGCTTTCCAGAACAAAGATAGGAAGGCCAAGTGGTAATGGGCTATCAAGGTAAGATTGAAAAGATAAAGGGAAACAAACCAAGCTTATCTTAATGAAAAACTTTTTTTTTTTCCACCAGTTTAAACAACAGCATATGCACATGTATATGTGTGAGTATCTTTATGCGCGTATTTATATAATGCACCTGGGAAAGGCTCATTTGGGCACATTCATGCAAGTAGGTTTCTATGCAACTAACGCCAAATGTGCTCTCTCTTGTTCTGCATCTTTTGCTAACAGTGCCAGTTTAAGAGAAACACCCTGGCAGTACTAAGCACTTAGGGGAAACTATAAATAATGCATTTACAATATGTAAACCTGCATGTGATAAACCAGAAGAACTGGAAACCATGACATATTTATTTAATGATCAAGAGACCTTAGAAGCAAACCTTGTGCTTGTCCTGCAATTTTAAATATACAGATTCTCAACCTTTAATTTATTTTATTATGTCTCTGGATTGAAGCCTATAAAATGAACTATTTATTTCTCCTCTTTTAGTTCAAAGCTGCATGACCAACCCAGTCAATGTGCTGGCTGTCATTATGTCAGGCTCTCGCATACCAGAGATTAGTGGAAGAATGCCCAAAATATTGATTCTCTTTAAAGGATTTCATCAAAGAAACATTTTTAAGGAGCTTGCACAATACTTTTAGAAAGACTGCTGTCTTACAGAAATACTGCTGCTGCCAAGCGCCAACACTTTAAACAAAAAGACCTTTTGGAAATATCGTGCGACCCGCTGGTGTGATTCTCCAGTGAGCTTGTGCACGTGAACAGAGTGGGAAAGTGAGCTTGTTTTGTTTAAATAACAGTAGCAGATGGGAGAATTGAGATTTTTAATGTATTTATCAGCCATAAGTCTCTTTATAAGCACATGCATATCTAAACAACACACTAGGGACTAGCCAGGACTCTCTCTCTTTCAACAGAGCTTTGCGTGGGCTTGGGAGTGCTTCCCAGTGCACATTTGGGCTCTTTTAGATCACCTCAAACGTGTTACAGCAGACACAAACATAAATACATAAATACCACGAACTGTCAAACTCAAACCTCAGAATTTTTACCGTTGCTACAGAACCACATAACATCACCAAGCTACCAAATATTCTAGGATTTGCACTGCTGTGAGAGGTGCAGCAAAACAGGTCGTACAAAGCAAGTCCTTGCTCTGCAGGGCTTAAAATGCCCATTGAAAATCAGGAACGTTGGTAGAAGCAGCGACAAAGAGGGAGAATAGCAGCACTATACAGCTTGATAAGCAACACTAACAGCCCACCTGGGGAAGCAGGTATTTCAGATCTATATGGAATGTTTTATATTCTAGATATTTTACCATTTTTCCTGTGGGTTTTACCTACATTCTGTAGAAAAGTGTGTGTTGTACGCAGAGCAACCTTGACACTGGAGTCACTTATTCCATGATTTCTGAGCAGCAAAGGCAGCCTATTTTAAGAATAACTCCAGAAAAGGTCCTATATTATTTATCTTTCTTTTTTTCCCACAACCAAAATGGGCAAAAAATATTATAAAAATATACCTGTTTTCATTATGGTTGGAGAGTTCACAGCTATGATCTATGACTGTGGATCATGAGTCAAATGGACTCAACTTCACACTGACCACAGTCTAAGTCGTTTCCACAGGGTTCCCAATTATCTGATTTAGGTTGCAAATAACTCCTCATACAAACTGATTAAATAACTGAAGTATTTCTTATTTCTTTCATTAGATGCTCATCTTTTCAAAATGAGCAATTTTTTTTTTTTCTTGCCATACCGCAGGAAATTGCTGGGCTACCCACAGAACTGGACAGTACATTGCCACCCCCTGTACCTCATGTAGAGACTGTCACCTCAGGTAGAACTGGGGCTGTTCTCCTTCAGAAGCTCTCATCTTGTCTGTGGGTCGCTACCGATACCCCAAACGTTGCCTACTTGAACAGTGCAATGAGATGAGGCAGTACTGAGAACCTATGAACCTTTTGGGCACTCTGTGTTTCTAGTACACACGGGTACGGAGCGTGTATGTCTACACATAACACATTTTTCCTGAAGAACTGGCAGTTTGGGGTTTCTCTTGGCTAGGTATGTGCCTCTGCATGCACAGAACTTTAATTTTGTAGGGCTTTATTACAACTATCAGTTATTGCGTTAGAGCAATAGCTAGAGGGACTGATTTATTCTCCAACGCCCTAGGCTTGGTATTGTACATATCGACTAGTGCAGTTGTCATAAATACATGCGGGTGAAGAAATGCCTACAGTTGTGTGTGTTAAACTAACCACATTTAAGGTTTCAAGTGTCACATACAAGAGGGCTTGTTTCTGCTGAAAGAAACAGGCAATTATTATGGCCCATTGAGCTCAGATTAAGTATTTCTATCAAAAAAAAAAAAAGAAAAAAAACCTCTACTGCTACAACCCTTGTAAAGCTGTAAATGCAAATGGGGACTATCTCATCTTCCATAAAAAGTAATCTATGCGTTTGCATGCATCTCTCTCTCTCTCTCATTTTCTATCTCCTACCCTAAAATGAGCAAGATATGCTAAACAAGGGAATTTTAGTGAGACCAAAAAAACACAGAAAGTCTGGAAAGAAAAAAAAAACACTGATATAGCAGTTAAAAGAATTTTCAGGATTTTCAGGCAAGCATTTCTTCATATACAATGACTCATTTAATCAAGTGAGGATCCCTGAAGATGTCCCATGTTCATCTTCTCTTCCTGTTAAGGTAGAGCTTCTGGTGATATCACTTAAACAGCATGACCAATGCTGCTAAGCTGTCAAATCTAGCTTTTCATTATGCTTTTTCAACAGCTTAAGTTACACCTGAACCCACCGAGAACAACTCTGTTGCTGCCTGGGGCTGACCCCGCCAAGCAGCAGTCCTGCAGGATGTCACCGCACCCACCAGCAAGGCAGCTCTTCCCCACTGTCACTCCCAATCCTCCCGTGTCACATGCCGTTGTACAACCATGTCCTTTCCTGGTTTGCCATAACAAGCTCAGCCAGTATAAGTCTTGGATTTGCTTTTGTAGGAAGTTCTACAAAGGCAAAAAGTGCTTTGCATCTCCTTTGCATATACAATAATTAACTTACCCTTGAAAGCTAAGGCATTGGTTCCTTATATTTGAATACTACTTTGCAATAAACTTCACCCTTTTTAAAGTTTATATGAAACATGGTAATTTTGGCAAGTAACATTCCAAAAGAAAGCTTATGGCAAAACCTCCACATTAAGTTCTGCACAATCCCCAAAGATACATTATCTATCCTAGTATTGCAATAAATACTCTTCTCTACATAAAAGACTGGCTTTAGTGCATTTTATTTAATTTACACAGTAAGTATTATAAGGAATGATTAGCAAGAAAACCTGCTGTGCTAACAAGAACAAATGGATACCATCAAATTCATAATTGAAGACATGGTAATGTTAAAATAACAGCCAGGAGAGAATTAAAATATGTTATTTAGCACACAAACCCTCTTCAAGGTAGCCTGGCCCTACAATATACATTACATGGTTTATTGCAGGGTTGTTCATTTTCCTTTACCATAACTATATTATTATTACAAAAATCTACTCTTATAAAAGTCTTTGAATTTTTGGAAAATGGATGTTAAATCTTTCTTTAAAGTCTCTACCCAAAAAAAATAATGCAGGTAATTACATGAAAAAATGATCAAGTGATAAACTCAAAAGCTTAAATGAAGAATGAAAAATCAGACATAGCAATTAATATTCTAGTGTCAGGTACTGCTGCCAGCTTCTGAAACCAAGTCTCAAGGTCTGCCTTATGTAAACATACATCAACTCAGGACAGAAGGCTAAAAATACAATATGCTGCCGAATAGACTAAAGATAATCAACTGAAAGGGTGACTGAAAATCATGTCTTGAGAATATAAAACACAACTAAGACATGGGTTGAATAAAAACCCCATTTTCCATAGAGGAGATTCTTTTATTTTGGAAAGAAAACAAATATCAACCTGCTCCTGTACCATATGCATGTACGTACTACGTGCATACATCTCTGAAAAAAAACAATGCAAGGCAGTAAAGAGGTTATGATTCTGAAAATACTGAAAATCCAGATACCACTGCACATGAAATATTTTCAGACAATTCCTCAAGCTAATTACAAATTGCCACTGTAGACACTGCTTGTATGTTACCAGTAAACATCTAGAACACTACTTGCTCAGGTGCTATCAGAGGTAGGTGAGGTTCATTCTGTCTCCAACCTATAGACATAACAAAAAAGCCAAAACAAAGCTTTAATCTGGCAGATCCACATTAATGGTTGAAGAGACTATCAGAGGAAGAGCTGCCAGATCAGCAAAAAGTGAAGAACTAAAGTGAGAGGAAGCAGACTGCAATGGATTTTATCTGAACCATACTGAAATGTCAGTTTGCACTATTAACCTAATAACCAATGGCAAATTTACCTACAATATTCATTCTGTTCGCAAATAAAATTGAGATTCATTTGAATCTTTTTTAACATTTTCAGCAATAAACATTTAACAGTGTCTCAATTGGGAGCTGATTAACATTACCATACATAACATAACCAGAGACCCAATAACTATAGTACCAATAACATACCAATATAATTTGGTCAAGCTTTTAATATTTTTTTTCAACATTTTCTTTTTAATCCAGTCAAATTCTGGAACAAGCACAATTCGTGTGCAAATTTTAAGCCTCGTTTCTAGGCTAGAAACTAGTCCATGCCTTGTTTACTTTATACAGTAAATTCTTGTCAATAACATTTGACTGCCAAAAAGTGGACACGTGAAGTATAGCCAGTAAAAGTGCTAGTCAACATTCAAACATTACTATAACTCAACTCAAATAATTTGGGTACTGAAGGATTTCATTTTTAGGAAAAAAAAGACCTCCTATGTGTCTTGTCTTTATGGAGAGAGAAGATGCAGTTTAATAACTCAAATCCATACTGATTTTCAATAGAAGGTAATCATCTAAATGTCATTTTTGTCTTCCAAATTACCCCTGGACTTTCTATTTTGTACAGGAAATGTAATTATAAATTCTGTGCTTGTGCACAACAATCACAAACCAAAATGCAAACATCAAACTCTATCACATATTGCAGTTTGTATAGTAATAAATCTTTTCAGTGAGGAATAGGCTACCTTCACTGCACTAATTTATCAAATTATGGACCCCTCAGGTGATGTTGTTCTCCTCACTGTAACAAAGATGGAGAGAAGAAGGATTTAATGATGCAGAGAGAGAGAAGTTCACATCCTATCATGAGTGAGACTCAATAAAAACACACCCAGTAAGAGAATAGTCCTTCATTTTTGAATAAATCCATCAAATAAACAACAAAAAAAATGCACATATTGCCATCTAGGACTGTGTTTAGCACTTTTAGGGCATGAGATGGACCTGCGTTCCCCGTTAGGATTCATTCATCTCTGTTACAAAAAATATTTGACCATTCAGGTAAGTTTAAGAAGCTCAAGTCGGGACCGCAAGCAGATTTTAAACAAGCTGTAAGACCGAACATGTCATAAGAAAATTATGTCTCAAAGTGTGATTAAATGCAGATAATATTATTCAATAACTGTAGGTTGTACAGCAGGCACAACATTTGCTTCTTAAAGCCCTAAAATAATCACTTCTCTGAGCTTGATACCCTTCTTGTTTCTGCTTTGCATTGTAACACCCACATACCAAGGGCACTATTTTGCTCTTAGTTTGAGCAAGGAACTCCAATGAAATGAGTACTATGTACAGCGTCCTGAGGATGTGCAATAGGACAGGGTGAACACCTCCACTTTTTTCCTAGCAGTTAGCTGCAACAGTTTTCAAGTATTCATTTAAATATATATATATATACACACACACACACATATATAAAATAATGTGAGCTTTCATAGGTAATGACTTTATAACGCAAGTTTTTCCTATTGTCTGCATCACTAAGGAATTTCAGTTAGGAATAGATTACCCTTTAATATTCCTTTAAGAAAAAAAAAGGTAACAAGATATATTGCATCACCAAACACCCCAGTATTGGAAACCGAATACACCATAACCGATTAACTTGGAATGATTTCCAAATTCACATTTATATTCACATATAGCTAAAATTCCTCTGAATACCCTCGTTCAACTTTGGGATAATCTTTGGAAGGAACTATTTTGTGAGGAGTCAAAGCTTTTTCCCTCTCTATGTGGAAGTATCTTTTGCAGTAGCAAATGAAATAGTGAGGGTCAAAACTACAGCTTCCTTCAGTCTTCGTAGCATTGATATCCAAAAGAGGAGTGTTTTACTCAGCATAATACTCAAATTCAACAACCACACAGTGAAAGCAAGGGCAGAATACCTTAATCTCCTTTCCTAAACAGTTTAACTAACTACAGAAGATGCAAGGTTTAGCACTCAATAACTACTCAGAGCTGTTACTTGTTCCAAGAATGCAATTCAAAGTATGTCAATAAACCTTAATTAGCAATATATTTTTAGTGGCAGTGTTAAACCATGCTGCAATGAAACATTTTTCCAAAGAATTTCTAAAGCTTTCCCAAAGAAACCTTGACACTAAACAGGCAAAGACTTTTAGAAACTGTTATATAAGAATATCCATTAGAGCAGTATAATCTCCTCACTCACAAGTGCTAATGGTTACCTTGAAGCAGTCTCACTTCACATGTGCTTTGCTTTTCTCTTAAGATAATGAGCAATCACACTGGCAAAAATTAGGTGCACCTGGCTAAGCTTTCTTTCTTTCACCTCTTAATAAGAACACAGCAATGCCTTCACTATCTAAAAAAATAGAAATGGAAATATTTTAAGTTTTATGCAAGGGCACACACATACATAGACATGTGTAATGCTGTGAAGAATGTTCATTTTGCAAGCTAGAGGTGAAATTTTTTCATGACTGACACGGGAAAAAGTTTGGGATTCCAGTTTCAAGATTCTACTATAGCTATACCTTTCAAAATAATTTTAGTAGCATGTTATGTAAGGTGCATGGAATATTGCTTCCAATGTCTCTTAAAAACTTTGTGATCAGCTACAGGAGGTGAACTAAATTTATGGGGTTTCAGGTCATAGTTAAGAAAAAAAGGTAGAAATTTTTATATAAATGTATACAAAACTACATACATATAATATGTATACAGCATACATATGTACATGCATACAGGAAAAATTCAACTATCACATCCTTTTATAATAAATATATCCCTTTTTCACCATGTTGCTATTCACCATGTTTTCACCAAGCTATTTCAAGCCCTAGGAGTAAGTCTGTTCAGCCTCCCAGCATTTCCATAGAGCCTCTTGGTCTTTCCTGCACACAACAGCTTTAACAGGACTCCAAGACACGACAGCTTTCTGTTGATTTTTAGAAGTCTGGTGACCAAAGTTAACAGTTACACAGAGCAGAGAAGAGCCACAGCAACAGGACAACACTCACCAGAGCTCCGCAAGGACCTCATCCACAGCAAGCTCCTGCATGGTTGTTACCCACTAGCCCCCAGCTCACATTTAAGGAGAAAACCATCGTTAAGATGCGTTAAAGATCACAAGCTAAAGCTGTGCCATACAAGAAGGGTCGAAACACAGGTGGAGTCATTAGAGAGAAATTAGCAGTTCAAGAATTCACAAAAAAAATAGAAAAGGAAACAATATGAAAATGTAAAATAAATAAATGAATAAATAAGGAGGGAGAATAAGAGACTTGCAAGATGTCCTGCAAGGTACATCTTGTAAATCCACGGCAAATGTGGCAACTGATGTTTACCACCCAGGTCAAACAAATACCAGCTTCCTGAGCAATACACATGCAGCTTTCATTGATGGAATCCAGGGTCACCTGTGGAAGAGCAAGCCAATGTGGATTTTTCTAGAAACAATAGGCTTTTTTTCTCATTGCAAACCGTATCTCACATCACCAAGGTTGGCAAGAACTGCATGACATTTTTGTCAAGAACAGCCTTGACAATGTTCACATCCCTAAGACATTTTAAGTCTAATTTCTTGATACTTTAATACAAATGCATGTTGCCAGAATGAATCTGAAAACCTCATATCATTCTAAAACGTAAGTAAAAATAATCACTTTAAATAATTATTTATATAAAACACTGTCTCATAAAACTACACTCTCAAAACATTGGAACATTTGGCAGTGTCATTTACCATATGTAGCAATACAGTCTATCAGAGTATCAAGCAGAATGAGATTTTATTAATAAAGAACAAATATAGTACCTCAAGATTTGCCAGCACAGATAAATACATTATACTTACGGTAGCAGCACTGAACAAACATTATCTCTTGTACCTTGTACTTAAATCAACTGGAGGCATAGAATCCTTATGGTTGGAAAAGACCTTTATGATCCTTAAGTCCAACCGTAAACCCATCACCACTATGCTTGTTAAACCATGTCCCTAGGTGCCTCATCTACACATTTTTTCTGCATTTCAGCATCAATATGAAAATAGGAAATAATAAAAAGATAAAAGTAATAAAATAACAGTAACAAGAACAACATTCCTTTTCGCAGAAATATTGTGCAATACTCAGATCTGCATTTACTACCCAGGAGACTTGTGAGGTATAGATCCTGAAAACACAGGAGCAAAGGAGAAAGGAGGAGAAAAAAAGCCAACTTCGATCTGTCTAGGTCAGCTATAGATTATATACAAATATAATATATTTAATAAACACATGCACATATGCATACACACACAGACTTCCTCTGCATGAGCAAAAGAACTGGGACACCTTGACTTTACAAATTGTGAATAAGAGTTTGCAGGCATCTATTAAACAAACTTCTTTATTTCTCCTCTTTTTAAATATTCTCAGTTCTATTTGCTTCCTAGAGCTGAATCTACTGAGTAAGCAGTACTCTACCATATTTTATGGTGTGTACATGTACGTGTTTCGCATTTCAAGACCTGGGACAAGACTGATTTTATTTCCTCATAGTATTTTATAGTTACTAGACTGCAATAAATTTTACTTAAGTTAGGCTTGGATTTAAATATGCATGCCAAGATGGAAAAGTACTGAATCTACAGTACCCCATAAATTTGAATTATTCGTAATAATTTTTTTTATTGTTACAGTTTGTGAGAAGATACTGTATGCTTACTTTATACACCAACTTCCCTGAAAAAAAAAAGAGTTTTCACAATATTGGAAACAGATATGCACTGTTGGTCTAGTCTCTCCTTGCACCTTACCAGCTGTTTGTTTTTTTATTGAGAGAAAACAGCGTTGCCACCATCTGTCTTTAGGAAAAAAAAAAAAAAAAAGAAGAAGAAAAAAGAAAAAAAATTATTCAAAGCAAGTGAAAAGCCTAAGCAAAATGTGAAAAAAAACACAAAACCACAAGCTTTATAATGAGACTAAAGGAACTGAAATATGAAATAAATCAATAAAACCAAGAATGAGTTCTTCTGCATTTTCAATAGGTTTGCTGACAATATCTACATATCCATACATACAGCAAATAGGCTACACATTTCATAAAGGAGTCAGACTGGAAAAGAAGCTTCACACTTGCTTTCATTTTTATTTGATAGATTTGAACTGTTTCTCTAAGAAATATATCTACATTTTCTGTAGTTCTGAGAAGAAAACATGTTCTCTGGTTATCTGGGTTTGACAGAATAACTCTTAAGGATTTGATGCATTTTTTTGTATATATTATGGTCCAACAGTCATTACACCTCAAATGCCTCAAAGTCACCATTAACAGTAAAAACCCACTACTAAGTAGGTTATTCAAAGTTCCTCTCTGATATCTAGAATTATTTCTAAAAACATACAACTGCTCTAAAATTTTCACTGCATTTTACTCCTCGCAAAGTTTAGAACAAGTTTTAAAAATACTTTTTCTTTGCTGTTCAAGGGCAATGAGCAGCACATGACTACATTACATTGTCAGACAAGCTACAAGGTCCCCTTCCTGCTTAGTTTTGGCAGTCAGCTCTTACAAGTTAGCAATCCTCAGCTTTGATCAGGATAAATTCAGTTAAATCTTCATAGAAGCAGTAAATGCTTTCCTGAATGAACTATAAGCATCTTGTCACTTTTTACAGAAATTAAACTAATTTTATGTGGTATAGAAAATTGTGCATATTAGTGGGGCTGGAATCCTTTTAAACCTGGAATTAGGTGTTTGAAGTTTCCTCATTTCTCCCTTAATGAGCACTCTCAACTTGCACATTAAAGAGTCCAGTTCATTTGCAGTGTATTTAGAATAATCATCATTGCTGATGCACACTAGTGAACCGAACTTATGGGCTTACATTGCTACCTCATTTACATACTTCAGAAACCCACAGCTGGGTCAGCTGAGCAATGCCATCTGCATGACTTCAATTAAAATTAAAAAAAAAAGTATAGAACCTTTTCAATATTCATATGTTATTGGCTGGCCATGTAGACATGACTTCCCAGTGTTCACTGTACATATTTCAAAAAGACCAGTTTGTACAGTAAACATTGACCACCAATAGAATATAGTCACATGACTGGGGACTTTTGTCAGTGATAAAAAGCTTGCAGAAATAATGGGATTTCAATGTGGCATTTATTTTAGAAATAGCGTCTCAATTTGTTTTGCCAATATTTATTTGCCTATGCATTAAAAAAGCTCTGAGTAAAGTTATTTTTAAGTCGTGTCTCTTTCCTATGCAGGAGGCAATTCACATGTAACCGTGCAGTAAGTACAGTATGGGTTAAAGGCTTGAATTGCTCTACAGGAAGGTTGACAGGAGCAGAAAATCAAGGAAATTAGTCTGACATTGAACAAAGTTTTATCAATTCAGTGCTTACTAGATCCTTAATAAAAAGACTTTTGGAAGGTGTACTCAATTTTATATGTTTGGGTTTTATACTTAATAAATAAATTTGCAGGCTCCCACTTGCTTTCTGCAGGCAGGCAGAGACAATAGCGCAGGATGCTCTATCTTATCCAAGAAAAATATCAGCTTATTAATTATTCACCAAATAACCTCTGGATCCAGGGCTATTGACTCCTGAAGATAACTCTCATCAAGGAGGAGGTGCATGAAGTCTTAAAGCATTGACTTCTCTGCATGAGGGCGCTGAGCAGAGATGGCCAGACTGGCTTTAACCAGCCCAGGGCACTGCGTGGGGATGCGGATCTTCTGGCTCGATTGCTATTTGCTCAAGCAGCTGTCCTCGTACTCACTCTTTAAAGAAAAAATGCAAACATAACAAAGGGGTTCTTGTGTTTGAGGGAGGGAGGGGAAAAAAAAAAAAAATCCACACACAACACTACCTTTTCTCTATATGAGACACGAAGGTCTATTGAAAATTACCAAGCACAGCTAGGAACAAAAACTCATTCCAGTTTACACACAAACGCTTGCAACTGAAAAGTGAAAATGTTGTACACTTGAACAAAATACATCTATCTGTTACTGGACTCGGAGCAGGAACAATGGGATAGGTGCTTCCTCAGCGGTGCCCTCCATAACTGCTCAAACCACGGACACCAAGAGCCCCTGCCCTTCCCTCAGCCAAACATGGAGAAGCCCCTGAGAAGAGGAGCAGAGCAAAGGGAGTCCAAGCTCCTCTGCTCCTCCCCATCTCCCTTTCACACCAGGCAGGCAACCACTGACCTCCTACCGCAGCCCCATACTCAAGGCAGCACCCAGAGCCCATATTCTTCCCGCAAGAAATTTTGGAAAGGAAATTTTGTTTTGTTTTTTAACTTGTTTGATCTATTTTAGGGTAACTAACCACTAACTGGAGCTGCAGGGTTCGTCGCACTTTGGTTCCTTCATCTGATCTCTAATAACCACAACCTTCCCCCAATCAACGCTCAATGCCAAGAAGATAGAGGTTAGTGCCCTTAGGGCAAACAGCTCCTGGCACTAACTAAATTTGAATTCTCTAGCAGGCTTCTAAATATATTATTTCCCCCACCAGTTCTTTGAGCCTGTACAAAGACTGGTTGATTTTCAGCAGGTGAAAACAGTGGCTCTCAACTCAGCATATGGTCCTTGCTCCTCAGAGCCAACAGCAAGAGCCCTGCTTATAAACTGCTAAAACACTGACAGCTAACGAGATGCCTTGCACAGAATTTAATATTCATAGCTTGCTTTGATGAAAAGACAAAGCTTTTGCGTGAATTTAAGGCTTATCTCTTACGACGTGGGCAAGTGGTGGTCCTTGAGCGCCACTGGGCTGGGTGTTTAATCAGGAGAACTGCCGTGTTGCTGGCCCATCAGGCTGCCTCAACTGCTGCCCGCTCAATTTTTCCCCATAATTGCAGGATATACTTTATTGTGACAGGGGCCCGAACGGAGGAATTCCAATATGCCATACATCAGGGTCGCCGGTATTGGATTAGCTGGATGGGGCATCATTACCGCTGCACTTCCATGGCTAGCATTGATCGCGCCGTTCTTTCTATTTCACAATTAATGCAAGTCAGCTGGATTGATCAATCTTCTGATGAGTTTGGGCCACAGTCAATATATTCTTATGGCTCCGTGCTACTGATCTGTATGTTTTATAGCTGTGCCGAAGGATTTGTCATTCTGGCTGGAGATTTTCTCAGTTTTAGATACTTCTGCTCCCACCTAGCTGCCTAATCACAGTGTTTACGAATTACTCATGTAACGTGAAAAAAGGGGAGAGGGAGAAAGTCACTCAATTCTCTCACTGGAAAGAAGCATTTTGAAGTGGCACCGTTGGCTGGCTCGGTGACAAACACTCTGCTAGCTGAATTCTGCACCTCCTGGCACGGAGCTTCCAAGGAAAACGCAGAGCTTCTGCCAGACTGCAGCTGTTTTCATTCCTAGTTTAAGCGTGTCAACACCATCATGAAATACAAAAACATGCAACTTGATTGCTATAAAGCTAACACGGTGACACTCGTTATCATTTTTGAGAAGTGGCTCTTCTTCCTAGAAATGGATAAATTGGGAGGAAAATCTCTTTCCACAATGAGAGAGAATGAAATCATGGGACATTGGGAAAAACAGAGCCCCACCATTTGCCTAATTCTGCTCTTCTGTAACGCTGTGTCAAAAGCATAAAGTAACCACCTTTAAAAGTTTACTTTAAAGAGAAAAATTATACTATGTTATTGCCATTTTACAATAAAAAAGTTTATAAAGCAAACTACAACGCTGTACAGCTGTCTGAAAAAAAAATTCTCTGGCTACTAAAGCACTTGCCAAGTTTCACTTAAAAATACAGATAGTATTTTTCAAAATGTCTGTTGAAAATAATTTATGTGTGTTTTAGAAAAAGGGCAGAATGTTAATGTTTCAAAGTTCCTTTTTCTTCCATCTATATCCTACACAGACAGACATTATGGAAGGCCTTGATTAACAAAAGATGTTGACTTTCAATATAAAAGAATGAACTGAAACTTGCCAAGGTGAAAAGAATAGCAATTAATATAAACATTCAGACTAGAATTTGGATTTTTTGGACTAGTTCTTACATTGCACAAAGTTCTTATTAAATTCTCTAATTTCCCTTTTTTAAATCACTATCTCATCCAGTTGCCAATGTCACTACCAGTGACAATTACAAGGCATTAGCAATGACAATTTTTTGTCACAGTGATACCATATATTTTAAAATAAATTTTGAGTAATCTGCATCTACAGAAATAAAATACCCATCATTAAAATAGGAAACATATCTTCCAAGTAGAAAAATAAGAAAAAAATCTGTTGAGGTTTCTGGTAAGCCCTGAAACACAATACTGCTTATAAAAGAAAAAATAGAAGGAAACACAATTTAAGATTTGTAAATGCTGTGTTAAATATAAAATGTGTTTCATTCAAAGCAAGCAATGCGTTTCTTTAAACATACTGGCTTTGAACAGAGCAGGCATTTTAGATTATCCATACATAATTTAGTTCCACGGAAAGTGCTATACCTAACCAATTTTCCATTAAGCTTTCTTTCTTTTTTATCTATATAAAAAAAGACTATAAAAGGAAGAGTTTATGCCTTAACTGGGGTAATATAAATACAACACGGAAGTGTTATACAGCATTCAAAAATCCTTTCTAAAGCAGAGACCTCTTGTTTCCATGGGTGCCCTCCAGACAAGCATCACTACCAAGAACCACCTTTCCTCTCCTTTAAGGATAACATCAGGAGAGCAGCACAGCCAATAATGTCAGGTTTCCTTAAGTCTGAAATTCCTTTCTGAATCTATATTTAGCCTGCCCACATATAAAGTGGCCTGGTTTTCAGAAATGCAGAGCACAGCAAACCTTAGCAAGTCCCTGTACCTAAGCGTGCTCACATCTTTGAAAAATCAAGCCATTATATTTACATGTCTAATTGTGGGTGCAAGAGTTTGATACATTTCAAAATTTTAGCCTAGATTAGAATATACTACATGACAGTTGTTTGGAAGCTGCTTTAAGATTTATTACAATATTATAGTTGATAAATCATACTCAAAGTAGGAAAAAATAGAATGATTATACATATATTGCCATTTAATAATTTGGGTGCTTAGGAGGAAAAAAACAAACTTTTTACTTCAGTTAAAAGATGACTCAGTATTTATAGTTGCGAATGTACTGATAAGTACTATTTAATCATACTGCCAGGAAATTTATACTAAACATTAGAAAATTGGGTTCTTTATAGTTTTAGGAGATTGAGTAATAAAGAAAAAAAAAGTCCTAAAAATCAAGTAGTAATTATAGCTTGTTGGTAAAGAGGAATTTTTCATACCTCAATGTTTTTGGCTTTAATTTGTACTCTGGTATGCTTTAGAAAAAAATGGAAAGCCAGAGCTTTCAAATTAAAAGATTCAAAATGAATTTTTTAATATTAAAACTAAGTTTATTGTTGGGAAAAAAAAAATCTCTACTATAGAAGAAGCTCCCTGTTTAAGCTGCTGCTCTTTCTGGGAGATTCTTTTCTTTGGATCTTGAAGAGGGAAACAGCTGCTGGTTTTTTTTTTTTTTTTTTTTTTTTTTTTTTTTTTTTTTTTTTTTTTTTTTTTTTTNTTTTTGTATATACCGAGCACCATAAAGTGGCATGTTTTTGACACTGATGTAGTCTATCATAGTCTAGCTGCACTTGCAAATACAGCTTCTAGTTCTGTGTTTATTTTATTTTATTTTTTTTTATTTTTTTAAAGGAAAGAAAATAAAAAAAAATCATTCCTTTTGGGAGAAACCAAGGGCTCTGTGCCAAGTGGTGCTGCACAGATTGCTCTACTCACACTTATAAAAGCTAAGCTTTTAAAAAGAAGTGGAGAGAACAACGAGGGACCAAGCCCTCTTCGTAATCCAGACACTAGCAAAATTTTAAAAACACTGCTCTAAAATCCTCATTAAAATCAGAATAAATATGAATATTTAAGAGTAGGTCTTCTTTGTCCTTTCTACGTTTTTGTGTAATACCTACATAAATATAACTAAATATAACATCAAATCTTTAGATGTCTTTTTTTTTCATCTTTGTCATGTGCTTGAGCATTTAACATCTTGCAGTCTTTGAGCAAACAATAAATCAGAAGAGTGCATCATGCATTTAGATGGACAGAAATTCAAACAGTCATTTCCAAGAAAACATTGCATGGTTTGCCAAACTGAAATTCTGTCCTCAATTAATGTATTTGTAAACAAGACGAGCAATAAAATTCTTCTACAGCCATAAATCCTAATTTGTCTTTTACAGTAGAATAAATTAACCATGTATGTTTGCTTTCATATTATCTATGGAAATTATGGGAGAAGACTGCTGCAGGCAGAGAATTTGTATTATATATAAAACAAACAAAACCCCCAAGTCTGGTCCCATGCTTTAGAGTCTTTGTACAGGCAAAATGCATAGTCAAAAGGCACGCACGTGAGCTAAATGGCATGGTTTCAGCTTTGGATAATAAACTACATAATCTCACCTTTCGTTGTTACCTCCTCAAATAAACATTTATCACTTTTACAAAAGCAACGACTTAGGGGTAATTTATGAGCTAATACACAAAAACGCTCCAAGCGCTGGAAAACACAGCTTTCAAATAATGCAGAGCAACTATCGTCTCTCAGGACTTTAAAGGTATTACTAGGTTCTCTTTTGCAGAAGTATATAGAAATACTATAAAATGCAGCAAAAGGCATTAAGGAATCTATACTTCCTCCTGAATTATAGATGTAATCAAAAGGAGCAAATACACAACATCAGTCTTTACCACACTGGTCTTTCCACCAAGCTCAAGCTGAAACTTGAGTTTTTGCATCCCGTGTTTCTTGAACGGCGCTACCTCTAGCGTTTAGCTAAGACATTTTGAGTTTCAAAGTGTATCTTATTGTCTCCTAAAACAGACAAAACCCAAGTGCTTCTCTCAAGAGGCATGAGAATCAAGTTTCCCTCAACAGCAGCACCATGAAAACAGGTTTTGATTCCAATTTAGATTTTTATTTCATTGCTTGAGTTTTAAGATTATTTTTAATATTTACTTAACACCTTGCTAAAGGCAGAGCCAGTGGCATTAAACCATGAAGTGGAATTCTCTTAGAGGAACCATAATCATTATGTCTTAACCTAAAACTGCTAACACAGGCTTTTCTTTCCTCTAATTTAGCAGAGAGGAAAGCGTCTTCCCGTGGCTCGGTGATCCTGACAATACCCTCAGACCAATTCCCACGATCCCCTCATCATGGGCAGATACCATTTCAACAGATGTCAGGAAGGGCCTAAGTGCACTTAGGCCTATTTGTTAAATTCCTAGGGGGAGGCAGATAGGCGAAATTCATCCTGTCATTAAACCGCATATTTCTTTCAAGCTGCCTCTTCCCTCTTCCTTTCATAATCCCTCTGCCTCGCATCCAATCATTTAGGCACTTATTGGCTCCAATCAATACAATATGAGGTACATTAATTTAGTCCCTGGGAGGCTTGCTGGGAAGAGGAAGCCCAGCTCCCGCCCGCGTGCGCTCAGCCTAGGTGGATTTAAGCCAGTTCCAGAGCACGTGCCCGCAGCCCTGCCCTGCGGCCAAGCACGCCTAGATGGGCTTGGAACGGGAGGCACCAAGTGCATTTCCTAACGCACACAAACATTAACCAGCACAAATCACTGCAACGAGGTGCAGCGGCTGAGCAGAGCCTGAATAACCACACTCAAATCTTTCCATATGCTCAATGCCCCTTGGGCCTTGCTATAAGGAACAAAATCAGGCCTGGAAATAAATATTTACAAGGTTTTCTCAGGTACAAGCAGGGACTTTAAAGTAACATTTGCATTTTGCCTTTATACTTGTGCAGCCTTCTGCTGCATTACTAAAACTCCTGTCCTCTCAGACAAGATCATTTTTAAGGATATTCTATGTCGTTTTTTACTTCAAAGCAAATACATAAACCAAATCCATAGCAATGCAACTGCGAAACTGAAGAGGTGAAAATGCCAACAAAAAGCTCACTATCTCATAAAATCTAAACATGCTATAGTTTGGGTAGCATTATGATGTACAGAAACCAGCATGCAACGGGAAATGAAAAATATATTTGTAATTAAAGAGATTGCTAATGTGCTAAACGAACTTGAAAAATGAGAAAAAACACAGCGTGTAAAAACTTAAATGGGTATTTTGCTGCAACTGCAAAAATATACTTTATCAGACAAAAAAACTTTGTATTGCTATATGTACTTAATTTTTGAAGTACAGAACTAATTATAAAGCCTTTTTCTCCATTTTCAAGTAAGTATCATTTATAATGCCCTCATTAACAAACCCTTATTTAGATTGTGTTCTATGTCTATTTGAGCTTATTTCCTGCAAAAGCATGATGAAAACAACTGCCTTCAGGCTACAGTTACTATTCCTTCTGTTTCTTCTTTTGTTTAATCCTGATATTTGTTCACCCTGGTGTAAAAGCATTTTGGTACAACATGCTGCAAAAAAACTGCATTTAAAAATCCCTCAGTTTTAACCCAAATTTTTAAGCCTAATAATTTTTGTATATAGCCAAGATTTTTACTGAGGTTATTATCAACTTGAAAATTACTAAGTTATTTTAAATGCTTTCAGAAATATATGATAAAACACAACCTAACTAAACACAGAGCTAGATTTCAGTCCCACAGAGACTAAACTGTATTTTCTGTGAGAAATCCTATTCATTCCAGTATTGCTCATAGGGTTGCATTTTGACCCACTGTTTAATCCGTAATGTTTTACTAGAAAGCAATTCTTAATTTTCTTATTATGGTTGGTATGATAATAGCATTTTTCACCATCTCATGTGGGTCCAAATCCTTAAAGGTATTTAGGTGTTTCAATTTAACCACTGTGTGGATTATAGTGTGAAAGTAGAATTTTGTGGAGAAACTGTCAGAAAATTATAAAGTGAATTCATTACAAGGATATTTTATTCTGGATCTAGGAGAAAGAATCATTACGTATATAAAATAGAAATAATAACAGTCTGCCTTTTAAAATTGCATTACAGCATCTGTAAACGTCACATCCCTAAGCTGTATTTTCTGTGCAGTGTGCAGGTTTCTGGATCCTGACATTAATTTGTATTTTTGCTCCTACTGCTTTTTAAAACACTATATAGTTTCATGCAGTTAAGACTGGAAATGACCATTTCTTGCTTTCCCTTCTGACTCTAGTTAGCTTTTTTTTTTGGGGGGGTAAAATTCATTTCTTCATTAGCCTAATAGAGTGGGAAGTGCTGTGGTATTTAACATTTTTGCCTGTGGCCTGTAGTATAGGACAGTTAAAAGAGCCACACACATGCAGGACTCTTCTGTTGCTTAGAGATACCAACAGGTCATCACTAACACAATGAAGCTGGTAAACTCTAAAGAAAAAAAGAAAAAACCCACAGCTTCAAGCATTTTATAAGGGATTTGCATTCCTTTAAAACACATTATTTCTCTTTGACTAAAGCTACTTTCGAGTTTAAATTAGTAACATCAATTACAGTTTCAGTACGAAAAACAGGAGAAAACATCACCATTCATTTTATAACCAATAACCCTTCAAGTTTACAAGGTTACCGTGAATGGAGTCTCATCTTTCTAACGAGAGAAGTCTGTACCACTGTCGTTTACACTATTTCAGCTAACTAAAACCTATTTCCCAGAAACGCATTTGGATTTTGTACCCCACTCTTCAGGAGAAGCTCAACATGACATTTGTCTTTGAGCTCCACCACTCCAATGGAAGAGTCAGGCGCCTTCTTCGCTCCTTGCTCCTGAGTTCTCTCAGTATCATTAATTATAAGGGGAGTTATCTCAAACTGGATTCTATCTTCCCAGCTTGAGCAATCTTGTACTAAAATGAAGGCAGCTTGTACTCTCAGTATTCACGTACAAACAACCTCTTAATTCCCCAAAACTTGGAGTAAACGGAGATAAAAATCTCTTAGCTAAAAAGCATCACTTGAAATAGGAAAGCAGTGCCTGCTTTCAACATGGAAACACACTGCTTTAACCTCATGCCCTCGAGAGCTACAATTAAGCATCCTAGAAATTGAGAAATTAATATGAAAAATATGTCATTTTCCAGTAAATGCTTTTATTATACTTTAATTTGTTAGAAATATTTTCACACTCTCCATGGGGACAAAGTACAATTTAAAATTGCTTACATCTTTCTTAAACGCTGAAGTAAGCTTTTCTCTTTCATCTTCTATAATCTTATTTTAAAAGTTTGCAAAAAGTGCTGACTTTGTAGTGCAGATAATTATATCAGCTGTCTTTTTTTTCTGGTATTTTTCTAGGTATATATAATTGTTGGGTGCTTTTTTTTTTTTTTTTACATCTTATTTCTGGCAGCAGGGGCAAGGAGGAACAGCTATTTCCCAAATGCTTTCCCAGGCTCCACCAATTTGTTGTTTCAAGATTTTGTGCACTTTTTTTTTTTTTTAATTTTGTGTTCCTTCATAGGTTTCTTTTCCATGCAATTGTTCACTCTTCCCTTGAAGGAAATGCTTAGCAGTTGCAACATCAAGTTGCAAGGACATCTATACTTACATATGCATTTTTGTTCATTTTGAAGCTGAAACATATTAATGGTAATAACTGTTAACTCTCATCTTAACTAGCCTGAATAACTTAATATCACTAGACAACTTTGTCCCTAACGACCTTATTTCAACAAGTATGTTGAACTGCGTAGGTCCCAGTGCCTATCTTCATTCACCACTCTTCAATGATATGACCTCACTCATATCATTACTCCACTGTGAAAACTGCTTCTAGATCTTTAACCATCACTTCCGTCATGGGTCTTCTATTTTATCCTAACAGTCTTTCATGAGGGACTTCATCAAAAGGCTTTTGGAAACTCTATTAAACTGTTTCAACGTGAATCTTCCTTATTGCACTTGTTCACCAAGTTAAACAACCCTAAGAGGTCTGTGAGTCATGACCTTCATTTTCAAAAGTCATTCTGATGTTTTCCCTGTATTTAGCAACATTTTCATCAATTCTATCCCCCTATTACATATTCTTCTAAAGATCACTAGCAGAAAAGGGGAGATAATGCAAACAGAAAAGGCAGAAAAAATGATTCTGGGAATGGAAGAGCTTAGCTGAACATGCTAACATTGAGCTTTTTTTTTTGGCTCTAGTTTATAGTTGTCATCTTCATTGCTCACCTTCATCTTTTGTTTGAGTTAAAAACTATTAGCAGAAGCAGGTATGGCAGAAGGATGACTAAATTGTTTCTTGCTTCTAGCAAGAGATGGCAAAAGAGGCATAAGAAGATGGAGATGACAAGACTTATATTTCCAATCTGCTGGAAAACCTTTCATTATTTTAGAATTAATCCAGAACCATGAGAGAGTAACTCATTCCTTCTACTATTCAGCTTATAGTATGCAAGAGAATATTTGTAAAACAAACAACATTTGAATGGTCATTAAAGACATATAACATATAAGCAAAGGCAGCTAGCCAAATTTTATTCACATCCTGAATTCCAACATCTCCAGTTTATGAGTATTTCAACTAACACCTTCAACTAACACCTTATTTTAATGTGTTATTGGTAGTGTGAAAGCTGTCCCCAACAACTATTATCTATTGTCTATTGTCCCCAAATTGCTGTAGAACTATCTGAAAAAGGCAACAGCCATGATATGTCAAGGACTTTCAGCTATTATTCACTTTCAGCTGCATTTCAGTAGCTTATCATAGAAGGAAAGAATTGGAAATTTTGTCTCAAGCTAAGATAAGCAGTTTGGCAATTTAATAATCAGTAAATATATGAAAATTAAAAGAAAA
The DNA here is from genome assembly GCA_013398315.1 of Nothoprocta pentlandii. Classification (NCBI taxonomy): domain Eukaryota; kingdom Metazoa; phylum Chordata; class Aves; order Tinamiformes; family Tinamidae; genus Nothoprocta; species Nothoprocta pentlandii. Next base: position 1,606,312 of record VZSG01000045.1, read on the forward strand.
ATCCTGTAAAGCTCACTCAGAATTGAAGCTTGTGGTCAAAATAAAAATGTTTTAAGAAATACATATTGAGAAAGTTTTTGGTGAACTCTTGTTTGTTTTCATTCAATTATTTTCTCTCTCAACTACAATCACATTTAACAATAACTTGCCTCTTTACAGTAATTACATACTAACTATGCGATCGGAATAGCCTGGAGAAACAGATTTGCTTAAACCTTCAGACATTATTTTATAAGCATTATTAAAAGCAAACGAAGGAAAACTAGGAGAATAAAATCAGCATTATATAAAGCATCACTTCTCTAGAATGCCTTATTAGGAAAATTAATAGTTTTCTCTTTAAAACAAGAAAGTACAGAGTTCAGATAGATATGTCTTGAACTATCAAAGAAAACAAGTTTTGTGCTACAGCAGTCTTAACCTAAATTTTCAGTTAAAGTTAACCTGTTGCAAATATGACAGTATGCAGTTCAATTAAATTTTTGTGGAAACTCTTTTTGTGACACCTCTGTTTTCTAGTCACTACTTAGAAATCTTGACTGTTAAATAGCAAGTCATTCTCAGTCTTACTTGTAAGATAGTCTCATTACTATTATAAAGATTATAATGTTGCCTACATAAGTACTGTTATGTACCATTATAAAATGTTTCTCTCCCCTTTTCCCCCCTTTTCTCCATATATTTTTCCTAGATAAAGGCAATTTTCAGTTCTGGAAAGTCTGAATTCAGTCTTCATTTCATTAAAAATCATTATGTAACATGTGGAAGCTACAGATTATTTTATGCATTTATGTAAGGCCTTCCCTCCACCCATACAAGCTCTCATCCTTTGTTTGACCTAGTGCCTGTCATACTGCATAATGCAGCATCAAGAAGGAAATGCACAGGCAAGTTCTGAAAAGCCTTGAACATCTATATAGTGCAACAGAGAGAGCTATAAATATAGTGCATAGATACCCTTATTAGGGATTTTTGGTTTGTTGTCTAAGCTAATTGGTGTCTAAGCTGTTTGGTGTCTAAGCTAATTAGCTCTGCTTAAAACAATCCCTCTTCCTCTTCTTTTGTTATTCCAAGAAAGCTCATTGAAACATTTAAAGACTGCAGACCTATTGTCTCTTGTAAGATTCCATCTTTCCACTTTCGGACACCAGTTTCCCTCAATTATTGTTCTTTACAATCCTTTACTCTGCTCCACTCTTTCTCTCATCTTACAACAAAGACCTAAAGCAAAGATCAAAAACACCTTCCACTCCAATTCTTTACACCCTATCCTCTTTAAAATTGCTGAATAGGGTGTTTACAATCATATTGTGGAGCTTGCTTTCTGCAGTTCCCATCCTGTTCTTCGTCTGTTTTTAAGGAAATAGGCTTGACAAAGCCTGTTAACGAATACTCTCTAAGTCAAGGCTAAAGGCTACTCCATGCTCACACTCAACTAATCTGTAAGCCTGTTTCTATAACATCAGCCAGGCAGCTGAACACAATTCCTCATGCATCACCCTTTCAAAGTATGTACATCTCCTTCTTGTCTACAATCAGCTTTTTTCCTAATGCCCATGTGCTTCCAAGCAGACCTCCTTTTCACACCTTCCATAAACACATCACCTTCAAATCCCACTAAAATACCAATCTAAACCTTTTTCTCTAACCTTACTACTATCTAGCACTTCGTATCTATCCAGAGAACTTAAAACTCCCACCTAGTACCTCATCGCGCCAATTACACTCGTACCACTTTCTCACATCTTTGCAGTTTTCCTCTGTTCACAACAGATTGCTGCAGCAAACAATTTTCTTAAACTACTGCTGAGACCATCTCAGCCATATTTTTACATCTGCCCCCTGAGCGCCCATCAGACAGATGTCCACTGCTTATTTCTAAGATTCTCAAAAACATCATTTTGTGCTTTTTTTTTTTCCCCCATGCTTATATGGGAGTGCTTCAAGGACGGGAGCTCACTGTGGGCACGGCACTGGTTAATTAGAAAAAGGGTGGCCCAGTCCATCCGAACACCACAGAACTCAGCGATATCACCGTGCTGTGATTTTTCTTGGCTGACAAGTCTATTCCAGAGCTCAGGCACAGAAAGCCATTCCAACCTGATCTATGGAAGACACCTGCCAGCTAGAGACCTGATTCACCTGCAAGCTACTTGTATCAAAATGAAAAATCAATCTGTTTCAGCAGCAGTGTAGTGTATATAAGGCAGAAACTTTGTTTTCATTCTCTTCTTTGCTCCTGTTCTACAAAATGAAATGGAGTTTGCTGGTGTTTATTTTTGCATGACGTTTGCCTTCAATATTAAACCTATACCTTCTTAGTCAAAACAAGACACGTATTTTTTTCTGGACTTCAGCATTGTGCTAGTCTTACAAAAGCTAGGGGAGAAAAAATACACAGTTCTCCTATATTCCACTAATTCCCAACAAAATTGCTCTTCATAGCACTGACAATTAACAGCAGCCTGGGAAGCCTCTCTCTGGAGTCAACTTTACGTTTATGATCAAGGCTGGAGTGTTCCGACTTCTTTTAGACCAGGAAAAAACTTCATTTAAGAACACTTAAGCTTTGGGGGTAAATTAGAACCTCATAAAGTTGGTGGCCATTTCTGTTATTAACTGAAGCATTTCAGCAGCATTATGTCCTAGGAGCACATGATTAAAAGAGCCACTGTCAACTGCCTCCTGCTGCACACTCGGATTTTAGTGACAGCTGTTTCCTACAATGTCTTTGGGAACATAAACTCATTTTATGACTAACAAAGGAAAGATTTTTATTTATTTTAAACATGATGGTATTATTAAAAAAAAAATGTGCTGGTAGCAGCTAGTCACAAAAATGTAATTTTAAAGGTATACTACCGCTTTACCTTTTTTCTGTGTCTGCACACTACTCAGTTATGCTTCATACCTTACAGTATAACAGAAAAAGAAATGCTTGAAAACCAGGTTAAAACCAATCAGTTGGCACCTGGGCAGACACCGGCGGGATATTGCTTTATTGCATTAGCTCTGATTATAAACATAAAGGTAACCGATGCATTGTAATAGGATCTTACAACCCAAGCTAAGCCTGTAAAATGTAAGGCTTCATACTGTGCTCGTGGTGTTCAGTTAAAAGCAGAAAAAAATAGTGTTGCATTTTCACTACCCTCAGCAGAACTGCCAGCCTTTCTCCCAGGGCTTCCTAATCCGTTCTGGCACCTGAGGCGCGCGAACAGTTGGTGGGAAGCACTGAAGCTGTGACGAAGGGAGTCTCATTTCAGATTTACAGTCCAATCACTCACGAAATCTGCCAATTCATTTTATGGCGTGTACTGTGGAAATTCATTATTTAATGTAAGCCCCAAAATGTATTGGTGCAGTACAGTAGCTTGATTTTGAATTAGAAAAGAATCAGTAACACAGTGTACGGAGTCCCAGAATACACTTAAAGCTCCTCTGCATGTTTCAGCCAGGCGTACCATTTGCTAGGCTAACAAGCTGTTCCATGTCCGTATTTTTTCTATGCATTCTTTTCTTTAACTACTAGATATGTACAGATGTATGTATGCACGCTTGCGTTGGCTGCTAGAAGAATGCAGCAAATAAATCTCATCTTAGAGACAGAAACAGTCTCAGATCAGTCTTAAATTAGAAATAGTTGATTAGAGATTAGAAATATTTTGAGCTCAAAACCATTATTTCGAAATATTTTAGATACTAGTTCTTTAAGTTCAAAAGCAAAAGATTTAATATCACCAGAAATAAAGTAACACACTAGCTTTTAGCTAATGAATGGCATAACCATCTTAGATAGGTGTGACAGCAAGAGCAGTAGTTTTGGATCACCATCAAATTCACACCTTGATTTGCTACTGATCTGCACAGGGCATCTGTATAAACTACATCCTTACTGGACTTTTGCATTGAAAAACAACAAATTTCAAACTTGCTTCTGCACAATTTTGCAGTTTGTAACAGCTCTACAGTGAGATGAGTCAACTAATATCTAAATTTACAACTAATGTCTATGTTTTGAAATTACACTGACTTTTAATAAGATTTATATTGCAGGCTTATATACAATTAGTTATTCTACTAACAAATTTAGAAAATGCAAAAAAAAAAAATCTTAGACTGGTTTGTAAGTTTATAACATTTGATGCACGCTCTTTAATTCCTCACTTCTCCTGGCAGCAGTTTGATACAATATGCCATACTTTATAAACATTATTAAAAGTAAGACTAGTTGTCCCAATCCTATTAAAGTTACTTTATCAAGTAATGTGTTATAATATTTTCACATCAACTTGCTTTAGCTTTTAATCAGGAACATTTTTAAACGTCTCAGATTCCAAGCATAGATAGCGTATGGTTGAAATTCTGAGCAACAATTTCTTACTGAGGAATAGAAAGGTAGAAATAATGCAAAAAAAAAAAAAACTTCAAATACAAAAGTGTATTTCAAAAATTAGCTAATCGCAATATTGTAATAACTTTAATGGAGGGAAAAAAGAAAAGAAGCTGAAGTTCTAAATGCAGTAGGGAGCAGTAAGGTAGCAGCTTATTGGGACATTCCTCTCAAGGCACAGCGTGAAAGCCCTGAAATGCAAAAGTCTGGGCTGACGTGAGTTACCAGCCCTTGGTTTGCCTGAAATACTGGACCCACAATGCGGGGGGCTCCTCGGCATTCTCACCATGCAGAGCAGGGTTACTAGAAAGCTTCTCACTGGCAATAATCACTTATTTGCTGTTATTTCATAATACATCAAGCCAGGATCAAGTATGCCTAATAGAATAGGGGTGGCTTGTTTGCTTATGCCACTGCTAATTACAATCAGTTTCAAATGATTACAAAGAAAGGGAATAGGAAATGCATCTTCTCTCAACCAGCTTCTCAAAATCAAGATACATTATCTTTCCCCAGTGTCCCCACACTTCATAATTTTTGATCTTACTACACACAAGCTTTCGATCCATTCATATATTTTTTCCTTCAGTGTATTTCAGAATCTATATTCTTCTGCACTTCTTCTGCACTGCAAGAATCCAATACTTCAGAGTTTTAATAAATAAAGCCACAGCATGAAGGTCTTACACATTTTTTTTTCCCACAAAGCCTCATACTTTTCTTTTTATTTCTATTCCAGCTATAAAATATTTTGATCCTTACAGGTTTACCCTTCTCTTCTCACCATAACCAGGGCTTCTAGCTATGAAGCGCTCAGATTGCCAAAGTTTCTCTCCATGGAAAGTGTCTATAAACCTACAACATGCAAGAAAATTACCTAAAAGTGTGCCTGTTCTTGGAATTAAATGCTAGATTTACACTTTAAGAGTCAAAGCACCAATGGTTATTAAAGCACCATTAGCCTTTCGAAGGAGGAAAAAGTGCAGGTCAGGCCTCTTGAAAATAAAATTCACAGTTTGGCAAGCACGAGGGCTCAAGTATAATGCCCCCACCAGCCTCCACAGAGCCCTGCAGCCCACATCACTTTCTGTTACACACTAGAGCCTACAAACACCATGATACAAAAATGAGCAGCTATCTCTTCCAGTAGCCTTGAAAAATCTTATTATTTCAATTACCTTTACTTATTTAATACATTATGTCTGTATTCAGACATATTCACTGCTCAGAGAGACCCTATGAGTTAAAAACAGCAACCGAAGCACAGAGGAGATTGCAAGATAACTCATGTTCTGTTCCTTCTTCCATTTTGTTTTACATCTGCTCTTTAAGAATCCCACTTGGCACACTTGCTTGGATGAAAACTGCCCTCGTACTGTTTGAGACAGCACTGTGAACCCTATTAGCAAGTTCGCTTCATAATATTTTCATCGTTTCATAAGAGATGAACCCAAATTTTTTATGCTTTCAGAAGCACTCTAGTCAGTGCTTATCTTGCAGCAAGGAAGACACCAGCTCCCACTGCCAGACATTAAAATATGTAGACAAATCGAGGGCTATTCATTCATTGCAAGAAGAAAAACCACAGTCCCTCAGACAGCACATCCAGCCTGAGTGATTTCCTCACACGTAGTGAACTTAGAGCATCATTTGCTTCTTTCTGCTGTTTCCTCATTCATGATCTCAAAACTGCATTTGCCCACCAACTAGATTAATTGTTAAACTGCTACACTCTTTTCTTAGGCACTCCCTCTGATTTTCCATTGCATCAATCTAGTGTATCATTGGTCTATTCATTTTTTTTTTTGTTGGAAGTGAGACAACTTCTTTTTTTTCATTCCTCATTTATATCTTTTTATATTGTGGAGTATTTTTTTGCTATTTATCTTGCATTACATTCTTAGAGAAAAATAGATTTATTCCCTAGGTCTCAAGCCTAGAGACTTAAGACTTCCCCATGCAACCTTCAACAAGTCACTCATTCTCTGGTCTCATTTAATCAAAATGCAAATCAGAAGTAGCAAAGGTAACTAAAAGAACAGAACAGCTCATATAAAAGGGAAGAGTGAATAGAAAATGAGTAAGAAAGGAACATTAGAGCATTTTCCAATTTTTTTTTTTTTTTTTTTTGCCATTTTTTCTTTCCATTGTCTCATTTGTCTTTCCCTGTAACAGTTTAAGTTTCTTACGTTTCTTGCCGTTCTTAAGGGGCATGACACCTGCATGGCTGGAAGGCGGTTGGCTGAATCTTCAGAAACAGCCTGGAAATTATTCTCCTCTTGTGGCATCAGTCTTACAGCTCTTCAGCCCCTAAAAAGAGCTGTCTGCAGCCTTTATGCATCACGGTTCCAGTGCTGGCACCTACCTACTCTCCAGATTAACATGCACCTTAGAAACCTTTCAGGGATTTCACACACACACACACACACACACACACACACACACACACACACACAGAGCAATGCCTGTTCTGCACACCAGACACAAGTGTTTTTACTTCAACATCTTCTCATTGTGCTTATATTTAATTGACCAGTAAAGTAATTACTTTCTCCAGAAAGAAATCAATTTCATCTCCTATATTTCCCTTCCTTCCTTCCATTGCAGTAGCTACAGCATTGATGGTCAATGTTGTTTCAGATTCTTCCTATTCACCTCAACCCTATGAAAAAAGACATTTCTTCACCCAAATTGCAGCTCCTTTTTCCCATGTTACATGTCCCTTCAGTTATTTGGGTTTCTGTTGTCTATTTTTCCTTGTTATTGGAACAAGGAAACAATTTTTCCACATATTGTTTTCTTTCTACAGTACTAATAGCCTATTACAAACAAAAAATTGTGAAGCACTCCGATCCAAACATACCTTCTCACAAATATCATGTAATTATTAGCTAAATATACTACTGTTTTAATAAATAAGTTCCTTTGTCCATCCATCTCTAGGAAGACGAGAAATATTTTTAGTGCCTCTAGGCCAAATAATTCACAACACTCAAAAGCAGCAAAAGTCTTTTTCAACTCTACTGTTTTCACAAGGGCATACCTTACTAAGTTCTGTAAGCCTACTTTATTTTATTACATGCATTTCATATAAAAAAATAAACCTGGTTTTACATTACTTTCAGCTTTTGACCATTCATCAGTTTGCCATGATGAAGCCGCAGTGAAATCAATATCCGTGTAAAGCCTAGCTGTCAAAAGCTACTAGACTATTTCCAAAGGTAATTCCAACTAGACAGACTAGCAGATCTTTTCAATATATTTTTATATAAGATTGCATGATAATTTCTGCAAGACCAGAAGAAACAATACAACAGGTAGTGTTCTTGGTTTTGTCATTTTCAATAGGAAGCTGAATTGATTTTATATAAGATATCTGAGACAGAAACAACAATTGTGGAAAATTTGCACACCTATTTTCACTCATATAACTTAACTCAAAGGCAAGAAAAAGAAAAAGCTTTTAGGAATAAGAACATGTTCGCTATATGGATGTGTGCGTCTCTATATACATATCTGTATTTTATATATACACGTTTATAGCAAAAAAAAATACCCTACTCATTTAGTTTTGCACTTCTGATAATTTACAAGCTGCTTTCCTAAAACTGCTGCCAATTATGATTTAAATTCTCCTTATAATTAATTCAAAATTTTATTAAATTCAACTTTTATAACGTCAAATATAATAATGCTGGCCAAGTCAGGGCAAAGAATATGTCTAGTCATTAATTTTACGTGTATCATTTCTCATCCCTTAAAAAAAAAAAAAAAAAAAAAGCAGAAGAAAAGGCAATAAAAGGATCCCTCCTTAGAAATCAGACTAGCCACGGCCACACTCATCTCCATAATAGCACAATTTCCAATTCACGCCTCATTTTCATTAATGTTTCTGGCCATAAATTTTTAAGCATATGATAAAAAATTTCTGAAGCGGCATAAAACTAATATGAAGAGGGAGTTCATTAGCATGTGACCCTAATTAGAAATTCCATATTAACTTCCCATTCCTACTTGTGCATATCCAATAGCAGCAGACCTAATATGCTATGTAGCAGGCCCACATTTGTTTTAAGAGCTCCTTTTCCTGCTTACTCATTTTTATTTTTAAACAGTTTCTGTGTTTCCCCTGCTATTGAATAAGTCAACAGACAACTGTATCACGGCAGCACCTCTTGTGTCACAAATTATCCTGGAGAATTGTATGAAGCACAATGCTTTATTAATGATACCAGATCATAAAAAGAAAGGGAAACTGCTGACTTCAACTCTTTTCTAATGTTGGGTGATAAAAATGCTACTTCAGGATTCAGAAGGTTAAGTTCTAATGTGTATTTTGAATAGAGTATGCTGAAATAATTGCCTCATAAAGCAATGCATTGACCAGCCTGCTAATGGCTCCATAGTGCAAAACTCAGCAAAGAGCACCAAGCTTACTGGAAAAAATGCTGTGGCACGACTTTTGGAGCTTTAAGTTAACTTTTTCTGTTTTGAAATATTTTTCTGTGTAAAGTACTCCCAACGAATGCTTCTCTCTTGAAGCCACTCCTTGCTCCCTTTAACTATGCTAAGGCCAAACTATGAAACAACAGAAGAATTTGTAAAGCTGCACTAACAAATTACTAACAAATCCCAATCCCACTTCCCTTGGAGGAAGCCAGGAACTATTTCCCTTCCTTCCTTTTTTTTTTTTTTTTTTTTTCCCTTCTCTCTCCTCTCCCTTTCAGTTGGGTTGAGTAGCAAGCCAGTAACCAAAGCACTAATGGAAACTGGGAATGTAGACTCATTTGCAGCCCATGAACTTTCTACTGCCCATCACCTGCCTCCTTTTCACCTGCAGGCCTCAAAGCAGCAGATTCTGGTTGCTTTGGCTTACTCCTGTCTCTATTTAGTAAGATCCTCCAAAAAAATCAAAATGTACGTGTAGTAGGGCTACATAATAGGTCCAGAATTGAGAAAACCCCACACTCAACCACCCCCACATACAAGTTATGCAACAGTTAGGGCTGGGTTTAGAGTAGACAAGAGGCCACAGCTCATCCCTGCCTCAGACATATCAGACGTGCACAAATTCTGTAGGCAAGTTAGCAATTCAAAAATATCCTTGTCTTTGTCTGGATTAACAGGTGTGTAATTCTAAAATACAGGGAAAAACAGTAACACATCTCTACATTATAGAAGCTAGTGGATGGGGACAGTGATTACGGGAAGCATAAATCAGCATTTGAGAGCTTCAGATGCCAGAACGCAAACATCATGTATGTGAGTGCAGATGAGACGTAGCAGCACAAGAATCTCATTGATTTATCGCTGGTTTGGTAATCAGTCTTTTCAATCCGTACTTTCAACCCATTATCACTTATGCAAAAATGTTAAGAGCTCTTTGAGCACAATATATTACCAATAATCTCATGTATTTCTAAAAGATTTATCACAATTAGGCATTAAATATTCAGATTTTTTTTCTTAAAGCAACAGGAGGGCAGCTCCTTATCCAATATCCTTTCAACAAGCTCACACAGAATAAGAGCAAAACGAAACAAATGAGCAGAAGTTTTTTTCAGTTTTGTGGAGAAATACCATTTGCAAACAGTCATATATAGGCTCCTTGGTTTGTAGAAGCATTCCTTCCCAAGGTAACACTAGATTTATCATCTCCTTTCTTGTGAATCTCCAAGAATAGAAATGCCCACGCCATAATACAGGAAGGATGCATTATCTTTTAATTAAATAGAATCATATGGCAATATTCAAAATAATGCAAAACACTGCAGAAATCATGGCAACATTTGCTTGCCTTGATTACTATTAAATAATACAGTGCTTTCTTATATTGAAATATGACTACTTTGGGCCAATTTAAAATGGTTAAATTTAGGAATATTTTTCTTCTGCTTTTAAAGGCAAGACAGAGAGTAGCATGGCTTAAAATTTAGTTTTACTAAAATTACCAGTTTCCCTTTTCTCTTCAATAAGCACATGATTACATTATAAAGAGCTTCCACTGACACATACACAAGATGCTCTAAACAGCATCAGAATATGCTTTGAAAAACATCTTTCTAAACTTAAAAGAAATTATAGCATGGCTCAGTAGTCAGTTAGGACATATTTTTTTCCAATCCAGTGACACAATCACCACAACAATTTGAAATAGATTTTAGAAGAATTTCTGCCTTTTAAGTCATGACGCAGCAGAACAGATGGTCTTTGAAACAGTGAGGAGACATAGCTATGACCCACATTCATACATTTCATTGACTTTTTTTTTTTTGCTATCACTATATTTTACTACACGCTTGTTAAATGAATTTACGTTCATGATTCCTCTTTGAAATGGAACGTCCTTGTACAGATATAGAACAGAGACATTATGTGCCACATCTTCCAGGATTCTCAGTCACTTCATTCAACACCTAGATCCTATGGCACCATGGAGAACAGAGATTAAGCCATCAGGCTATGAGGGGAATTCTTTTGAAAAGCAAAAAAAAACCATAACCAGGATTAAGATCCTTAATGCTTGGATCACTCTTCATCTCACATGACTCCTCATGATAATTGTCCCAAAAGGACTCCTGGTTTCCTTGCATCAATGTTTTCTCACTTTAGCCATTGAAGACACCTGATTTGGAACTATCTTTTAGCCCCTTCAATTGTGAATGAAAGGAAGATTTCTGTAACCTAAAGATGACACTTCAGCAGAGTTTTGCCTTGCCTAAAATACAACTGTAAAGTGGAAGGGATGAATCAGTTCCTGGAAGGGTCTTTTGTCCAGTTATTCTGGAATAAGTTTCTGGATTAGATTTTACTTTATTCTGCTTTATTGGTTTAATCACTGGGGCATTGGGGATTTAAAAAAAAAAAGAAAAGAAAAAAGAAAAAAACAACTTTTCCACTAATGGATCTTTCCAGATTGCAATTAATTAATGGACAACATTACTTGTCAGCATCCTGGCCAAATTGCATCACTCTACTGCTAGTGATCAAATTACTCTGTATTTTTGTGTCATCTCCCCTAGAGTTACTATTGAAATGTTAAACTAAGGAGATGCTTTTAATATATTTTTAATGCAGAATCAGCAAATTGTTAGACTGAAGATAGGCTTTCCTAAAAAGAAGCCTATAACATATTGGCAATTGCTGGCATAATAAAACTGTGGAAATGATAGGAAGATTTCCATCCCTTGCACCAAAATGAATATAGAAAGACAACATACAAATTTGGATTCTGACAAATTCTTTTGAATCTGCTTCCAGACCTCACGAGAAATCCCTTCTCTGCCAACTTAGAGTGCATTCATACAAAAATAATGCTTCCTGCAGGGCTCTTTCTTCCTGCACGAGCCAGTCAATGCAAAGCTTTGTGGCAGATTTATCTGCTGAGAATCTGTATGGGGAAATCTGCAGATAAGATAGAGGCCAAGAATTTCTCAAGATGCATGACCTTCTCATATAAGTGAGACCAGGAGAATTACACACAGGTGCAGCTCCATACAACTGTGATGACAGCTTCCTGCACCCTACTCCGGTTTCCCACAACATCAGGAATTACAGATTTTTGTTATTTTTATTTAACCTTGAAATTCCCAGATGAAATTTTATGTGGAGCTCCTAGGAAGACTCTCTGGCTGCACAGCTGGCTTTACCAGCTCATTATCTTATATGTAAATTAACAAAGATATTTAGAATTCCTTAGTCATCTGAGCGGTAAAATTAGAAATAAATTTCAGCATGTCTGTACACCCCCTCCTCAGCCCACCCCAGCACTTCCTTCCCCCCTGGGAAATGGAAAAAGAAGAACTATTCGTTATTATGATAGCAAGTAGTCAAAATCCTGTCAAAAAGCAAATTTTGATTGATTGCTATTTGGATAAAAATAAGACAGGCATTGTATTTGTATGACAAGTAGATGTGATATTAATTGATATTAGGGAACTTCAATTTTGCTTTTTTTTTTTTTTTTAAATCATCTTTATTTGGATCAAGCACATTAAAATAAGACGAGCCCAAGTTAGCTCAGATTCATATAACCTATGGCAATATTGTGACCCAGTTGAAATTTCTTTTAAAGGGCTTGTGTGACTTAGCCAAAGCTAAGGCACTCTGCTTAAAATAATGGGTCAGTGACTTACCAGAATAAGTGAAGATTTCCTTTTAATCCTATACAGCTATTCTGAGTACTTTCTGAAAGTCCATCTAGAGCTAGTTATTCAAATCCATGTTTCATTGAACTCTTGCTTTTACTGATTCTTTACCAACAATGGTGAAAGGACAAAAATGGGAAATTACTCCATTTACTGAAGGTTTGCTATTTAGAAAACCCATTCCCCTTTATTATACTAAAAGTGCATGTCTTAAGTATGCCATCATAGCACTCATTTCCAATTATACAAAAACTATTGGATATTCAAGTACATTCTTTTGGGCTGGGTTGAAAAACACAAAACACACAAATAAAAACAACAACTTCAAAGAATATGGATTTGAATGCAAACCTCCCACCTCTTGCAGAGTGCCCTAATCACTTCCTCTATCTTGTAACTTAGTCTATGTTTGAAATCTTACCAAGGCAACATTCCTGTTGCTCTTTTGTAATTTTGGTAAGGATTCTTGAGTTCATCTCAGTAAAATATATCCATTGACTTGAGTTCCACAAATCTGAAAACTATTAGAATTACATCACTGTGCTTTGAAGAATTAGTCTCAAACATCTCAACTGCAACAGGTACAAAGGGCTGAAAAAAATATGCTCTTTTTACTGCTTTTAAATCTATATATATATAAAAGCAACTTCCTTTCAAATCCACATCTATAGAGTGCACCTATGTATCATAATTTAGAGAGGGATAATCTTGATAAATACCTATAGAAAAAAAAAAAAAGGAAATAAAGACTTTTGTCATTTCAAATCACTGCAGCAGGAAGAAATGCCAAGGAAGGATATCCTTCTATAAAATAATAAAACTATTGACTCGACTTCAGCAAATAACTTGGCCTCGTAAGACCCAAACACTTCAGCATCCCGTCTTGCAAACAAGTCACAATTCTAATCTGAGAGAAAGCTGGAATTTTCATTTTGTGACAGATTTCTTCAAGTTATTTATAGCTATAGAAACATGCTCAAGTAGAGGCTATATTTAGTAATAACTCAAGCTTCTACGAATGGGAACAGATATGAATTTTCACTGCCATTAAGCTTCCAGTTAAAAAATTGCTGTGAAAGCAGAACTTTTTTTCTGATTGGTTATTTTTAAACTTTTTTTGTCCTTTTTTTAAAATAATTTTATTTCGTTTTAACATATATCTTTCTCTGCTGAGTTCTCACTAGCACCAATAGCTCCAGCAAGTTCATAAATTGCATTGCTGCCTGCTGACATGTGATGTGGTCATGCAGAAAATATTTCATAGGAAAAAGTGTTAGCTAGCTAGAGGCAGTATTGTCGATCATCACTTGGAACTGCAGCTAGTGGTATGTGACTATGTATTCATTTCATGCACTATAACACCTAATGTACATGACAAAATGTTGAATATAAAGTTAATTCACAAACTAGAGTACTTGGTGCTGCTGAAGCTGTAGAGAGAATATGTATTATTCCTTCTCTTTTTCCAGTGCTCTCCAGGATTGTAAAAATGGTTCAGTTTCAACATCACTTAATTTCACCGTTTAATTTAGCTTGATTTAGTTCATTAAGTTTTGAAAAATGATTTGCTGCTATGTAATTTTTTACTATTGTCCCTTTATGCTCTGGCAGTAAAAATTCACTACGGTAAAAACCTGCATTTAACTAAGCTGTCCATAGAAAAATCTTCAAAATACTAGTAGGTACTGTGTAATGGACACTGTCAAACCCAGACAACAAAAATAGATTGTCTTTCATTTTTAAGCAAAATTGCACAAAAGTTTATGGCTCACAACATTTGATGTTTTGAAAACTTTGATTTCTGCTTTTATTTCATCTTCAGAGATTTCTGAAGAAGTGACTATGAATAGCAGAAATATTTGAAAATGATAATTACAACTTATGAAGAACTTGAACTTAAAGGAAAAAGATGAGAGAAAAGGGAAGAAATGGAAGGGAAAGGGGAACCAATATCATACCCTGCATCTATGTATGCTCACACACACAAAACTTATCCAAAATAGTATATGCCATACATGAGATCTTGTCCCTCTGTTAACATAAAAAACACTCTATAATGACTAACATATTTTTAAAGATGGGAGACTCTAAGAGGGAAAAATAAATATATTTATATAACTGAAGTACCTGAATACAGACTGTCACAAAAGAAGTCAACATGGCTTTGCAAGAGTATAGCAACCTTGGCAATCTGCTGAAGCTCTATTTGGAATGGGATAGCAGCAAATCCCATTCCAAAATGAGATGAACTCTCTAATATCTCTAATGCCACAGCTGTGCTTACTGTGGAAGTGCAGAGAAGCACAACAGGGAAGGATTGGAAAAACTTGCACGGTGTCCCCTAAATAATATCTTCCATTGTCACTATGGGGACTGCCTACCAAGATTCATTAGCTCTCCTTCATTCTATACAAATGTCCACAGAACACTGAGAAACAAACACAGGATTAAAAATGAGCAAAAAATCACTGCAAATCAAAGTTCTCTGTAGAACTTCCTATTTAGAGGGTGACAACTGTTCAGTTTGTGTGTTACATAATTTCACCTATCATATCCATAACGTGTAAAATGTGCTGGACACCTAAATGTTCAAATTCTACAATTAAATAACATAAATCTCTCTTTGCTGTTTGCCACATGTATAGTCACCTTCTGCTAGAATTTAAGCAACCCACTGATGCAAACGCAATGTCTGCAGATGGCAAATTTCAAAGTGAGCTTAATGAATCACACAGTCCTTTCACATGCACTAATCAAAAAGTATCAACACATCTTTCCTCATCAGTCTCATCTGAACACGATCACAAACACTAGAGCAAAACACTCAAAAAATATATTTGCTGAAAGCATATCCCAGAATATAGTAAAGATGGCTATTTTTAATGTGTATTGCACACAAGAAAAAACACATACTAGTTTTCATTTTCTCTACGTGTGTATATGTTTAAATACAATTATAGACTCCAACTGCATCTTTTAATAATTTTTATAAATATTTTTATAAATAAAATATGCTCAATATAATACTGATCCATACATTACTAACTCAAAACTCTGCATCACCCACACACCACTAGTTCACAAGTTTTAAGCATGGATCTATCAGATCTGTCAGTTTTAACCTCATTTAGAATCCACAAAAAGAGTATTTATAGATAACAAAATTATAGTATACTTTTTTTTTTTTTTTTAAGTAAGACTGCACTTTTGGAGGATATTTTGCATATTTACCTTGTGACAAACTGCTCTAAAAAAATGCAAGTCTGAAATGTGTTATTTCAGATATATTCTAATCCACTATTCATTTAATAGACTATAGAAGTATTTTTTACCTCAGTCTTGGCTAAAATAGCAGTAAGATATGTAAAATAAAAAAAATAAAAAACTTACTTTGCATAGAATTGAAGAGAAAGAACTAGATATATGAAACTTTGTTTCTGCAAGCAAGCAAGCTCAAAGCAAGGCAAACAGTAAGAAGTTATTACCAAATATTTGCTACGTAGGTTCTACCTGCACAGTTAGAAGAGAAGCCCCATAATTTAAATTAATTGAGAAATATCAAAATGATTTGTGTCACTTGATAACAAATTAGTATGGTTTATAATTAAGAATATTCTAATCAGATTCACTAAAATCAGAAAAGAAGGTATAGTTATAGGCTTATCCCTTTATATTATTAATGCTGTGTAAACTGTAAATTATGTAAACATTAAAGATTACAAATCCACCTTTGCAGTCTCATTTCAGCAAGACTTTTGATTAAATAATGTACTTAGGAAGTAGAAATCATTAGGAGCCAGGAGGTTATTAAGCATCTTGACATTTACATCTCATCGCCTATCACACGTCTTCCCGTGAAGGATTCTACAACTGTTTAGACTTTGTATATTCTGGCTCCTGGGAACACACAACTACTGCCCACACAACCCCATATGGGCACTGTAAGAGGAGACTTTTGTAGTAACAACTCACAAGGCTGAGTGAAGAGCAGAAGAGAGAAAAACAACTGCCCAACTTTCTGCAAAAAGTTCCTATAAAGATTTTTCAGCTAAATCCAGAAGGATATTTACCACAGGAAAGCTAGTAGATATGTAATCAATACTCCAGTACACTGCCTCCTTGTGATAAATTATTAATAGCTGAGGGAGAGATTGTCTTCTTAAATGTAAATGGCTTTAATGATGAAAACACGGTTGAAACATTGATCATTCACGCTCCACTTCAGGTCTGCACTGCCTGGAACAAGCTAATGTCTCTGTTAAGCCTCCAACACGAAGGGTATCTTGTTGCCTGCAAAGCTGTTACCTACCCCTGTCCATCTAGTAAAGAAAATGACTCCCGGGACAAAACAAAGGCCCTTCCCAGAGCCTACATATGGTACCTCAAAGACAAATGCCTCATTTATATTGAGAGAGATTAAAACAAGCATATACATATATCCCCAACCTGAAAGGTTCACCATTATCAGTGCGCGTATCCCTGTAAGGAGAGTTCTTAAAAGAGAAGGAAACTAACCCAAAAGCAGTCCAGCCTAGCAAAGCTCCCATTTCTAGAATGGAAAACTTCTATTCTGTAAAGGAACTGACCTACTTTGTCATGCAAATTCCTAACTCTGTGATTGTCACTCCCTTTTTAGATACATATATATGACTAGCCAAGTCTGATTCTTGTCTCCTATGTCTTCTCCTGTTCCTAATTTCCAATACTTCGATAGCATTTAAAAGGAATATTCTTGGAGAACTCTTAAGTATTCAGAAACATTGAGGGAAAAGCTGTGCCATGGTTCCCTTACAGTGTAAAGGTCTATGTTTTAAAAAAATACTAAGGAATTAAATCCAAACATGCTGAAGCTCCTGCAAAATGTGTGTTAGATACTTGTATATTTTAAGGAAGAAGCAGAAGAAACTGGAAATTAGGATAGCAAATTAGCTGTGAGATATCTCATCTCCCTGTTCCATCAGGGAGGTAACACCACAGGTTTTACAGTCACAGACCAGACCTAAATATTTGCCATTTGCAGCAGAAAGCCATTTATTAAGGTCACTGTTAATATTGCAGTATTAGTATATCCTAAAGACAAAATTAAGCCTTGGACACTTCCAGCCTATGGTCTCAATACACCAGTGAATTCTACATAATTACAATAGCGAATACAAAATTTCATTGGAGATTTGGCAACAATCAAAAGAAGATGTTATTCTGACAGTCTCATACTCAAACCATAAATTCTTTGTCCTAGAGAACTTTGGATCACTTTTCTTCACAACAGCAAGGAAATCCATCAATGACAAAACAAATAAATCAGCCACGGCAACGACTGGAAGATTTTCTAGAAATTGGTTAAGACTTAAAAATGACCCCATCCTCTCTAAGCAGATCAACGAAAGCATTTCTTAAACAAAAGTTTTAAATTCAGTAGATGATAAAAAATGAAGCTGAAAATATTCTCTGAGGTAATTCTCACCACAAGAAGATGAAATCATGTACTGTAGTGAATCAAAATACCAGGGCTTTTTTTTTTTTTTTTTTTTTCCCCAAAGCAAAACACAACTCTCTCCAGTGAGGAGGCTAACAACCCTATTTTAGCTAACAAAATGAGTATAAATGATTTCCCTTCTCAGAAGTAAGGGTCTTTAATTTCAATTTCACATTAAGCATCTATGGTAGCATATTTACAAAAAAAGCAAATCTGTGGCCAGTGAGCAGCCAGGCCAGTGTGGTTACACACCATCACATTCCACAAAGACAGAACAAAATTCATCCCATGTCAAGTACGACCAGCTAACGCTGAAACATTACTACTGGCGGCACCCACCACCTCTACAGAAGGACAAGGAAATGCATTTCACCTCTTCCTCTTTTGCCCTCTACTCTACAGTACGACAAGTCTAAGGTATCCCTGATTTCTCTGCAGAAAATCCAGACTTCTTCTCCTCCTACAGTATTGATTTTCCTGATGAAGGGTCATCTTAAGCACAAAGTAAATTCCAGGCTAAGTTCTTGGGTGTTTTTTTTTTGTTTGTTTGTTTTGTTTTGTTTTAAACCACAGTTCTGTGAAGTGCAACCAACCGCTGTCCCACCCCTCAAGTCCTAATGCATTATTCATACTCCTTCCAGAAAAGCACATGACAGGCTGATATTAAACACACTACATAGTGTCTGCTCAATAGCCACATTAAAATCACCCTTGCCCATCCAACAGCATTTTATCTCTTTTGCTTTGTTTTATGCTTACATAAGTAGAAGGGAATAAAAAACACTTTCTGTCAGTAGCCAAATAAAAATGTAGTATCAGCAGCAGTCGTTATTAACAAGTTTCATTGTATTTCATTGATTCTGTTAAGTTTTATGAGTTACAACAGCAACTTCATAGTATCACCTAAGAGTAATGTGGTTCCCTTCTCCCCAAAGGAAACCTATACACTTTAAAAAATCCGATTCACAAATTAGGTCTTGTGAAGCATCAATCAGTGAAAGAACATCTACCAAGTGAAATACAGCAGCCATTTAACTGGGCGCAACATCAGTACCTGTAATTTCAGCATAGGAAATGAAGAAAGCCTTCTTGAAATATATCCTTACGATAGAATCGGACACATCTTATACAGAATAAATGTCCTACTTGCAGATCCTGGTAATTAAAAAGCAGGATACACCAAAGAGATGGATTCTGACTTTCCACCACATGACAGTAATAACAAACCACCACTAAAGCCTCAAAACAAAATGGAACGCCAAATATAAATCAAAGATAGTTCAATGAATTTTACCCTAAAACATCTGACCATATAACATAAGAATTACAGCTGGGGAAACGACAGCAGCAGCAGCGAGTCTGCTCTGATCCTTCATGCATTTTTAAATGGAAAATAGGGCCTGCTTTCCTCCTTTCCAGGAGGAAAAGTAATTTCTTCTAAACTTTAGAAGTACACAAAGAAAAGGGATGCAGCAGAACACATTTGATTTGTTTTACAATTTATGTATTTGCTGTTACTTGCACTGAGTTTTCTGTTCCAAAAACAAAGTATTCCAGTTTTAGGTCCAATAAAACCTATCATTTAAAATATGTGAAAGCTTTTTAGCTTTCTTTGGGGAGTGCTCTATAAGGAGAAAGTCTATTTAAAACCAGATAAAAGCTCTAGCTGACTCAGGGGCTTATTATGTAAGTGTATGATCGCATTACTCACAGCTAAAAAGAGTAAAATAGAATGGGAAAACCAATTGGTCTGTCAACATTTATTGTAACAGGGATCACATGCACAGTCTAGTAACAGATTAATTATTCCACAAGCCAGCAGGGTAATTTTTAGCGTGAAGTACAGATTGTATCTTGGAACTCTGAACATTCTTAAATTTCACTGAACAAAAGCCAAGTGGGATTATAACTTCCCTGTCCCTAACGACCTCCCTACTCCTCAAAGCTATCTGCAGGTCAGAAGTTTGCAGGCAATGCAGCATAAATCACATTGAAATGACATAGGAAAAGACTCGCTGTTGGATTTTTACAATTTCTATCAGCCTCCCCCAAAAAAACCTCGCACCATGGTAACTTCTTAAACAAGGAGATAATCCTTCTAATTCATGCCAGTGTTACATAGTGGTCTATTTAAGTCAGGAGAGGATTCTTCTTTGGCATACACATTTCTTTTTGATAGCTGTCACCGCTGAATTACATGCTTCCTTTTGACCTGCACAAGCCACTTCACAATATCTTACATTTCAGCTTAAGAAAGCTTTAGCCTTTGGATGGATACCTAGCTTCCTATTCATTTAGGCTGTCTGAGAGCAGTATTTTACTGCGCCGATCCCTGGGAGGCTGTTTTTGCTGACTAGACCTGGGGTAACAGGGCAACCCGAGCAGGAGCCGTAGCTCCGAGCGCTGCTTGCTGCTCGCAGATGCTCTGCCAAGCACACTCTCGAACGCTGCCCCATCTGTCATCAGCAAGAGCAGGCATCAATCTGATCAAGCTGTTAGCGCCCTGACAACCTCAGCTCATGTTTGCTCCATCACCGTGGGTTGTGAGGTGCCCGCTTTGTTTTGGAGCATATTCCGGCTGCCTGGTGCAAGCAGAAGCACCAGGAGCCAGAGAAAGCCTTTCTGTCCTGATCAGCAAAGTAGTCCCTTGATTCTTAGCTCTAAAACGTCCCTTGATCTTCCTAGATAACTCTGTAAAGGAAAATAATATATTTTTTTCCTGGTTTCACAAGGAGGAGAAAAAGATGTTCTTGCTTACGTACAAAATATTTTTAAGGTCACATATTGGAGTTGGGAACACTATTCACACCGCAGTTTAACAGATCAGGAGTGTCAATACTGAACTGCAATCCCACCGATGACTTCACTGTTGATCCTAGCCTCTACATGAAATATTTACTTGTTCTTGAAAAATTGCTTCTGTCTTTATACTGCTTTTAGGTTTGCTCTCCTCCCCTGGCTCCTGAGAGCTCCAGGCAGATCATCCTTGTCTTCCTAGAGACAATAATCATCTTAACCCCAATGGGGGTTAAGAACAAAGGAACAAATTGCCTAAAAGCTACACAGTGAACCACACTAGAGACACACACCAGGTTGTAGTTTGGAACAAGGAGGGCAGAGGACACTTGGGAAGGACAGCTAAGGTTCTTGGATGCTGGTTAGTCCAGAAATAAGCTCAGGAAGTCAAACAAATCCTAGCAAAACCAAATCACCACTGTAGTCACATCTTTTAAAATCTTTAACAAAGCTTCCTCTGACACCTGTACTCTTTGATGCGTAAAAACTACACTGATAAATGCAAAAGGTGATGGTAAAAGATGCATTTTTATACATCCCCTCTTAGCTCTCACCATTATGACACAGTGCGTGTTAGTATGAATTGGGGAAGACAGCTCTACAGATCTTCCCAAGTCAGCTAAAACAGGGATAACACTACAAAAAGAGGGCTGTCAATTCAGAGACATGTAATGAAACTTGGAAGTGCAAGCACAGATCTCCATAAAATACTGTATGGTTATCAACCATGACAGCCAGGAACCACTGCTCCATATTCACCCTGCTGGCGACAACTCGGAGACCTCATTTTTGTGAGGAACGTTCTGCTACGCTCGTGACAACGAATATAAGATGACCTCCATCCTCTCCCTTCCCTATCACATTACCTTTAAAATCATCTTAATTCAGTCTTTATGAATTTTAACAGCTCATGTTCAATACACACAAAAAAGTGCAAGGGTACTTTTATATGATTCCACTTCAGGAATCTGCAGTTCATTCAGCAGTTCATTTTCCCTTTCTTTTCCTTCTTTCTTTCCCTTCTTCTTCCCTTTTCTTTAATATGTCCCTACTTATATGTATTTTTCCAGACACATACACACACTAAAGTTAGTCTTTAATCAATACATGCCTATTGAGTTATATAATATGTTTAATGCTTTTAAAATGGTTTGATTCAATTCAAGAACTTGAATCTATATCCAAGTGCATAAATAAGGCCAGTCTAATTGTGAAGTGCTTAACAAAATCTGAAAAACTCAAAAAAAACAAAAAAACACTTCTTAATGGAATAAACAGAGAGAGAATATGAAAAGCAACTTCAAAATCATGTTGGAAAATAATATTATTAATATTTGCAAATATATACTAAAGGGCCACAGAAGAGGCAAGTCTTTTCATGTGCAACTTTACCTAATATATATTTTACATAAAATTTTATATATAGATAAAATATATATTTAAAAATATCTGGAGAGAGAGACTTATACTGACTTTTTTTAAATGTAGGTCAGAATAAAAAGAGCTTTAAGTTTTAAAACTGGAATTAAACCAGTATGACAAAATCCTTTGAACAAAATAATATAGCTACAGGACATCCCCTGAAACAATCATTTCTATTTTCTCTGCCTTTCATAAATAATGAATAGTTAAAAAAGAAAAACAACCCACTAATTTCACATTTTTTTCCACACCCTAGTTATGCAATCAGGCTACAAGATTCTCTACATGTGAGAAAAGTTGAATTGTACTTTTTAAAAAAAAATAAATAAAAGGGAAAAAATTAAACTATGCACTTTTCACCATGCAGTCATTCTTACTTCACAGCTGGACTTTTAAAACCTTCCAAAAAGTGTGCATTCCAATACAGTGAAAAGTTGTTTACAAAACTGTTTATAATAAAGAAGTTTTTCAATCTACCATTGTAGGAATGTTTCTCCTAACAAGTAGCCACATCTTTATTATTGTTATAGCTTTTTACCAATAACACCTCATAATCTGACAAGTTATTTAGTATGCTTCTATAAGACAACTGTGTGAATTAATTTTCAAGAGAGGATAATAGAACAACAGTCTAATCCACATTAAAGTCCAATATGTGAAAAATAATTTACCCAAACAACTGTATTTTTCCTCTCGCTTTTTTTTCCCCCCTCATTAAAATTTTTTAGTTTGGAGGGAAACAAGGTCAAGATAAAAATCAATATAGGACTACCAGTTATACTCACTTTACATTTCATATCTTCAAGTAGATAAGGATAACATTGCAATAATTATAATGGAATGCGATAGAGAGGCTTTCTATTCTTTAGAATAATTACTTTATATTGTTTTTATTTTTAAGAATAGTCTATAGAGATATAAGACTAATTAGTATAACAGAAAACACAAATAGCATGGAAGATTACAATAAGAAAAAGAGGTTTTGCAACTGCCACTATTTTTGGTAGAAACTGGGTAGAGTGCTACAACTGGCATTATTGCTTCCTTTGAAACTGGTCTTTATGCATATGGCTTTCATTTCCTCTTTAAAGGCATGGTAAAACATTACAAATAATGTCAAAACAGAATATCCTTGGATCAGAAGATCAGAATTCCTTCTAGAATTCTCCTGCTAAATCTTGAAACTTAAAAATGTCACAGCCAGCCAGAACTCTATGAGGCTGCTCGTATTTAAAGAATTTCATAATTCCAGAAAATAGAACCAAAAAGATTTCCTTCTTGACAGTAGTTCTTAACTGGGTATTGTTACTTGTGTTGACTCTCCAATTAGTTCTACCCATCACAGTGGCTGAACATAGATGGATCATTAGATAAGACCTTACAGGTCATCCAAAAATGCACAATGACCTTGCTAAAGTGCTAGTGTGGTAAGATAAGGAAATGGTTACATAATTTCACAACGTAACATTAGTATTTCTGTTTTTCCAAGTAATTGAAAAAATTACCATCATCCTCCGAATTCAAAGAGAATTAACGTCCCAGGGAAAGATACATACACAATATTTATTTCATAGATAGTGGTTTGAATGCTGACTGTTGCGGCCTACACATGTATTTGAAAAAGATGAATGAAACAAGACTTATTGCAAGTGAAACACAAGAGATTTCATACATATAAACAGGAAGATATTGCTTCAACTTGTCTCTGCATAGCAAACATACTACTTTTAAACATGCAATTGGAAAAAAAAGAAGTTTAAATATTCTGCTGCAAGCTCTGAGAGCATCTTCCTACTCCTTGTAACAGTCGAATAATTACTTTTTAATTGTGAAGTGGGAAATGGTTTAGCAAAAAGCAAAAGCCTAACAGGAGAGAAAAAACATGAGAGAGACCAATCATGCCTTGAAAAGGAAGATTAGAAATCCAGCAAACATGGAAAACTGATAAGAGACTAAAGCCCCAAACAGTGATCTTTCAGAAAATGGGTTACTCATTGCAGATTCTTACACAGACTTTTTTCTGATTATTTTTTAAT
The DNA here is from genome assembly GCA_013398315.1 of Nothoprocta pentlandii. Classification (NCBI taxonomy): domain Eukaryota; kingdom Metazoa; phylum Chordata; class Aves; order Tinamiformes; family Tinamidae; genus Nothoprocta; species Nothoprocta pentlandii. The sequence goes on from VZSG01000045.1 coordinate 1,630,582, forward strand.
TCTGGATCTATTTTTTCCATAAGCAGTTATTTTACAGCATAATTTAAGATTTTATATGTGTGTGTGTGTGTGTGTGTGTATGCAATACAGCTTCTTCTATATTTCCCATGCTTACATGCTCACTCAAAAAAACCCATAGAGTCTGGGAATTTTCAACACACACTAGCAAACGGCATAATCTGTGACATGCAACATAGCTTACAAAGAGCAGCTTGTTACAATTCCATATATATAATCTCAAAAATATTTCTCAAGCATTTTTGGAAACAGTTTATCTTAAATTATCTGATGTAGCATGTAGTTAGTGCTAAGCTTAGCCTAGAAGGACATGGTGAGTTTATAGCAATATATGCATATAAGCCAGAGGAACCATTCCAGCATATTCCCTTTTACTTTACACCTTTTTCAAATTCTCCATTCTTCATTTCCAAATTCATTTGACTTTTCCTTCTTTCCTCTTCCGGTCTACTGCATTTTTCCCTCACGCTCCATTGACTGATTCTCACTTCACTTGAATGGATGTAAGACCGTTAACTTGACTTGATGCACTTCTGACTTAATTTACTTATATACTGACACTTAAATAAGGTCAAAATCAATCCCATTATCTCTACCATTCAAGGAAATGGAGAAGGAAGATGAAGCCTACTCTAATGAGGTAATCTTGTTGTTAAATAGTCTTGTGTGAGCAAAAAGCATAAATTTAAGCACCAGAACAGCAAACTCTTCCAGTTTCAGATTTACTACTTAGATCCCTTCTGCTGACAATTTTACATGCTAGTTACCAACCAAATTTGAACTCTAGCTCTGGTAACCTACCAATAACTACTTTGCTTTCAACTGGCTTGGGTGTCTTCACAGGTCCAGGCTGGACCTTTGGGAGCTACCCATTATTTCATACTTAATGAACACACACAATATTTCATGCTTAATGAATTTTCATATCATATTAAAAAAATGAACTTCATTTGATAAACTTATAGAATCATTAGCACTGTAGCTTAGCACTTTAACTACCCATTTTATGAAAACTATGTGCATCTTCAGGCATTTTAAATATGTTCCAGACCTCAATCTCCTGCCACCAGATCCACCCAGTCCCTGACCCACAAACATGCACATACAGGCTGAAACAAATACATAGGAGAAACAGTAATTCACAGAAACCTTATTTCCACATGAAGCTACATCCAGAGGAAGAAAAAAAAAAAAGGAAAAAAATAACAGAATATTGAGTAACAAATTATGTACCAAATGGGAGAGCTGTCTTCATCAACATAATAAAACTGCTTTCAAAACTGAGATTAAATTTTGCTATTTAGGCCAAACCTCATGCAGTTGCACTTTATAAAGATATTGTTACTATCCCTGGAGAAAACAGTTTGAGGCTGTCACTGATACGTTCAGTAACTCCAGAGTGTTAAAGCCATAGGCTGCAAAGACTCCTGCTGTTACATGATTCTTACCACTGCAGTAGGAAAAGGAACTTTTTTACTTGTCACCATCTTTAAGGTTCTCAGTTTTCACCATGATTAATAAAGAAAAATTTGCTCTCTTGCTTCTTTTAATAAGCATATGGTTTAATATGAAAGGCTACTGACTTGCAGTCAAAAGCTTTTAAACTGTCCTTTTGTTAATGCTTAGATTTGCTAAAAGAGTGATCGCCCCCCCCCCCCAAAAAAAAAAAGACAACCAAGTCTCTCAGCTCCGTGCAAATGAAAGATCAGAAGAATGAATCAACATATATGCCATTGAGGAAAAGGAGAATTTAGACTGTGGTTTTAGAATCCTTCCCAGCTGCAGAAAGGATTCTGTCTTGATGTTTCTACAGAAGCTGGTCCTGAACTTCAATTGGAACAGCTCATACACACGCTTATCACAGGCAATGAACTGCTAGCAAATAGCATCCCCATTGAACTATATTTGCTTTTACACTATAATGCCAATGTATTTTTATTTGGCTCAGATTTTGTCAGCGTTATCTGATCTAGGTCAAAACTGACCTCTGATTTCAACTAAATTAAATACTGAGAAGAGCTGCTCCCTGTTTTAATGGCAAACAAGGCTGCAGTCAAATAAATATTTGAGAGAGCCCAGAGAAAGTAGGAATCTTTTGGCCAAATCATTAATGAATTTCAAAGTAGACAAGGAAGTTACTTTTCCTGCAGGCAGTTTGTGTAACTTTTGTTCTTTATAGTCATCTATAAACAGTAAACAGCAATTGCTATAGATCTTAAGATAAATAGCCAGACTGAATGCTAATGTGACTGCCAGTTTCAAAGTGCATCCTTTTTCTTTTTTTTTTTTAATTTTTTTTCCAGGGGTTTGGGGGAAGGAAGCATGAGTCTTGTAGTTTTACACTTCTAATAACACTTCTTAGAAAGCTATTTTGTGTTCAGGAATGTAAAAACAGAGTGTTTGCCTCAAATATGGTACTTTTTGCTGCTTTAGAACCTCCCATTTCAGATGATGAAGCTCACTTTCAAACCTAGACCACAACTCCTTAACTGATGGAAAAAAATGGTATTTAGTCTTTCTATCATAGTACCACAGTATAAAGAGTACAACACTATCAACACCTGAAGTAAAAGCAAATAAAAGAACATAGCCAAGAACAGCACATCTCTGCTGGGACAAAAGGCACATTTTCTGTTGACAAATAGCAAAACCCAGCCTCTTCCCCAGGACTCCTAAATAAAAATGTCTATGCGAAAGCAGACCTTTATTCTCCTCAGTTTGGTGTAATTTGGGAGCTATTTCAGATCTGAGGAAAAAAAGGAGGGCTGAGATACACTATATCTTAAGGAATACTTAACAGGGCAGACAGGCCCTGTTTCAGGGCAGGCTGTGCTCACACTCGACTGGGCAGCAAGCTCAGGCTCAGGCACCCTGGGTGCTCACATGAGAGCCCAACGAGCTCACGTGTGGGCACCCGACCAGCTTACACCCAAGTGCCCAATTAGCTCCCACACGAGCACTCATCGGCTAGTGAAAACGTGCCGTGTTGGGCCTGCCCGTGTCCGACGGCATAAGGCACTGGAGCTCTGTGGCACTTTGATCTAGGAAAGCACGGCAGCTGCAAGGGGAGGAGACATTTTAGGAGACACATGACTTGTATCGGTAATAGCGCAGCCAGCAGGCCTAGCAGGGAAGTCATCATCCCCCTGTGCTAGGCACTGGTGAGGCCTCGTCTCGGATACTGTATTCAGTTTTGGGCCCTTCACTACTGGAAAGACACTGAGGTGCTGGAGCATGTCCAACAGAAGGGCAGCAAAGCCGGTGAAGGGCCTGAGGCACAGACTTTATCAGGAGCAGCTGAAGCAGCTTATCACTCGCTACAACTACCTGAAAGGAGGTTGTCCCGAGGCAGGCGTTGATCTCCCAAATAACTACCATAGTAGTTATTAGAACTGTATAGTAGAAATGGTCTCTCTGGTGCCATCGAAGTTTCACCAGGGAGGTTCAGGTTAGATATTAGGAAAAATTTCTACACATACAGAGCAGTGAAGCATTGGAACAGACTGCTCATGGAAGTGGTGGAGTCACCGTCCTTGGCAATGTTTAAGAAATGGGTAGATGAGGCACATAGGGCCATGGTTTAGTAGGCCTGGTGGTGATGCATTTATGGCTGGCCTTCATCTTGAAGGTCTTTTCTAACCATAATGAAGCACGTGGCTGGAGCTGGGGAAACAGGAGACCTTTGGTCGGTTTTCCGAGTTCCATAAGGGACTCCAAAACAGGCAGAAGAGCTGCCAAGGCTGGGTCTCTCACATCCCCACTACCCTCTGCCCTCCACTCCAGGCTGCTTTTTCTCTCAATAATCGGTACTAACATTTTCCTGGCAAAAGCTAAGAGAAAGCGTTTCAGTGTTACTTTGTGCATCTTCAGCTACCATAAACAGCCAACCGCATGGAACACAGATCAGTATAGCTAACCAAGTGACAGGACACTCTCTTTTAGTCTGACGGCAAGCTTTACATTTTTAAAAACAAAGATATTGAAGATTTAATGCTATAGATACGTCCTATAGATAAATGCTTTACATGAATATGTTGATGCAAAAAAAGTTGTAGCAGAAAATCATCTATTAATTCAAATGTGAAATTTGTTTGTTGCTTCCTTAGTCCTAGACAAGCACCATGTAATTCTTACAATTTTCAGCATTAGAGAAAAAATCAAATTCTTAGTCACAATTCAAGGAAAAAAGGCATATGTAGATGTACACAAATGCACACACACTTACTTAAAGGCTTCCGGGCATTTTAGACAAAATACTCTCACAACACAATACAAACATTTGGTAGCCAGCACAGGGTAAATTATTCATAATTGCAATTCACGGCAACTTAAGAGGCCTTTAGTGTTTCCTTCATAAAATTCCACAACCAAAAGCTGCAGAGCACTAAGAGCTCAGTGTTTCAAAATTACCATTATGCTACACGCAGGGATGCAAGTGTGCCGCAGTCTCGTATTTCAGATAGGATGCACTCTGCAATATGCTATCAGGTACTTAAGCAGTACTTTATATTTGGAGATCCCTCTAGTGTGGTAATTAGTTCAGAATGAAGCTGCCAAAATAAAATGACATAAAAGAGACTAATGCATCATAAATATCCCACCTGAGTAAAATAAGAAAACATCTGTTAAAGAGCTTTAAACATTCATTTAGTTATTGTGGAAAAAATGTCATGAATGAAAAAGAAAAGCAAAAGTGGTAAAAAATGCAGAAAATAAACATCCCTTTCTGCCTTATGTCTATAATGGGATTTATGCTGATCAGAATTTATGCTCATTACAGTACCAAATATTCAAAAGTTCCTTTCATTACTCATATATCTGGACACCACATACATGAACTGATGGACAAAATTACAGGAAAACATACGACTCAAAAGCTGCATTTCCTATGCACATTTAACTTACCACTTATTCTAACATTTATAAATAAATTTAAAAAAAAAATACCAAGGTCAAGAGGCATAAATCCAAATCTCTGTGCCTAAATCAGGAATTTTGACATAAATTTGACATAAATTAAACATGCAAATATCAAACAAAATGCCTGCCCATTCCAGACTACTAAGATTAGGAAGAGTATTAAGCATATTTTCCACACATTTTAAAATGTATACATTTTACAAAAAAAATTTTACAAAATACATTTTACAAGTACGATAAACATTTCTGATAATCTTTCATTATAGAGCATTTTAAAGCCTGTAACTTTGCAAATCTTACTTGAATGGTACTTACGGCACTATCAGAAAAAAAAAAAAAAAACGCTATTTTACCAAGGCAATAATGAACAATGAAGAAAAAGTTAAAAAGAAAATTAAAAAGACCAAATAATGTTCTACCATATACTAATTCAAAGGTTTTTTTAAAAAATAGGATCCTACAAAGTCTCATTTCAAACTCAGGATTGATTTTTTTGAGATCCTAAGGATAAAAAAAAATAATATTCTGTTAACTTATATTGTGCATACCATTCACACAACTCATCTGCTTAGCTTTGATTTCTTTTGGCTAGGCTTACAAGCTGGTTTTAAACACTTATCTTTTACTTTTATTTTTTTCAATCAATACTGGTGTCTGGCCGCACAGATGATAGACAATGCTGATAGCCTTCCATTTTCTCTATTTACTTTACAATATGAACTAGCAAAAGAAAGAAAACATTCTTATTTACCATGAGAAAATTTGCCGTTGCAGCTCTTTCAAAACAGCTGGATGCATTCACATTACAGAAATGCAACCCACACCTGACACACTGATGGACTAATTTTTATCTTAATAAAGGAAAAATGACATTTAGCAAAACTGTTGTGAAGTTGCTAAGAATCAGTGGATCCATTCACTGGAAAGAATGAGAAAATAATTCAAGTTCCTCTTACAAGGCTTTTAAATAATCATACTACCAGAGAAATGCATGTATTTATATCAACAGTTTGCAAACAACGGAATTTCTGACAAATGCTATGCTCTTTTGATTGGTTTTAATTATTCAAGGCTACTATTGCATGCAAAGGAAGCACACAGCTCCATCGCAGACATGAGAAACTCTGGTCTAAGGCAATAAGCAAGGGTTAAGAGTGCTGTCCATCTGAAAGCAAAGCTGGTTCTAGCAACAACTAATTACAAAAGTGTCACAATAGACACAAAGGTAAACAGAAATAGTCCCAGAAGAAATAAGGCTAAGAATTTCCTGCAAAGATACGCCTGCACTGAACAAATCAAAGAGGAATTACAAACGCACAAGGAAAGATGCTGCAGCAAAAGGGGCTGCTGACAAAGGTGCTGAAGCCAATGCAATTTCTCATATGTCTAAATAGAAGCTAGTGTAAATTATCTCCACGACTCCAAGTCATAACTACAACACCGTGTCCCAGGAGGGCCTGAACAAATTTGTGACTCCCCAGCATTCTCTTTAACTGGCAAAGGGTTGAGAAAAACACTACTACTGAGAAACTACTCTAAGAAACTACTAACAGTTTGTATTTAGGAAGAATTATAATTTTTATGACATTATCCTTATTATTAGCTAAAGAACAAAACAGCTCTTGGTGCATTCCTTTGAGGCCAAGGGATTGGGGTAAGTCAAGAAGTACAACCATGAGCAAACCCATAGTCTTACAGTATTTGAGACCTTCATCAGCAGAATGCCTTCAAAATCCACATTTATGCCTACCAGGGACTTCTTATGGCATTTATCATCCATTTTGCTATTTCTTTAAACAAATAAGAAATTATTTCTCCATAATGGCTTTCATTTTCTTGCGTCTTGTTTATACTATATATTTTAAGAGTTGTACCATTATTAGATGCCTCAACAATCATTTGGTTGTGTCTGCAACATAACTGAATATGCTTTTATTACCCCAGTGAGTAGGTATAAATATTTAATTTCCATACACTACATGACAGTGGAAATTGTTTCAGCCAATAAATCTTTTCATTGTTTTACTTTTGTGATACATATTTTCTGTTGGGACACAAGTGCTTGGACAAAACGCTCTCAGATACTTCACTCGAAAGCTCTCATGGATAATTTTTATTTAAATCTCTGCTTGAGCCATCAAAATTGTTTTGTGCTTTGATCTTCTTCAACACATCTAGGAAAACAGATGAATAAATTAACTAAAAAAACAAAGAACAAAAAAAAGATGGAATAGAAGTTTAACTCTATTATTTCCTACAGAAAGGAAGTTTCCTTTCATTCCCTTACTAACATGGTAGCAAAGGTATCACATACAGGAAAATACATTGATACAGGTGATATACAGGTGAAATACAGGTGATCTGATTCTGGGGGGCAGAAACCTAATCTGCCCCAAGTATGGGATGTATATGATGGCTATGAACAACAATGATGTGGAAGAAACATGTCAGATTGGTGCTTACCTAGAGGATTTTGCACTTATGGAGAAAGAAATAAAAAAGAAATGAGAGAAGGAAAAAGACAAAAAGAAAAGACAGAACCTCTGCTACCCCAGGTTTTTAATGAAAATACCTCTAATCCAGAGAGAAAATCTCACATCCACTAGAGTTTCAGAACACATATTCTTTTACACAGAACACAGCATTATGGGCTAGACTCCTTTCAAGACAAATAATAATTTGTAATTTGGCAGATAACAGTTACTATGAAAAGAAAATACTACTACTACAAAAATAAAATCGTACCATGAGAGATCCCCAAATTATTTTTTTTTGACTGCAGCAAGAAAGCAACACCCAGGTGCCATCAGATTGATATTTAGTTTCATAGAGAAAACAAAGCCTAGAAGAGAGTGGGAGATTTTGTTTGTGTTTTAAGAAATTCAGTATTCTGGATGTAAAGAAATGAAGGCTAGATAATCTATCCTTAACTCAAAAAAAAAAAAAAAAAAAAAAAAAAAAAAAAAAAAAAAAAAAAAAAAAGGAAGGATTGTGCTCTTACTAGTAGGAACTATTTAATATGTATTAAAAAAAGAGTCTTTTACAAAGTTCTATTTATATAAACCTCTACATAAAATGAAGAAATTTACCAAGTCTTTTGATATGCGAACAAGCATATTTCCTCTGCCAGATGAGGGCATCTAAAGAGATTTGGTCCCTACTGTTACTGCTTAGACAGCAAGTTATTGTTTTGCTCTCTTAGGAAATTTGAAAATGGGAGTTCAAGTCTAATCTATATGAGACCTCACAAAATTAACAACTCTAATTCATTTATGTTCGAACCCGACATGGAATCAGATTAAGTACTCTCATAATTCAACCCAAATTTTCATGGCAGTACTTCCAGTGTCTTTTTGACTAAAAGAAGGGACTGTTTTGTCGAGGGTTAGAACTTCTTTTAAGATTTTTCCACTCACTGAGCAAATCTAATGAATTTATGGACCTGTCTTTGCCATGAAGTATGGTGGCAAACAGACAGAACAACATGGTGCAGGATCCCGAATTCACCGATCACCATTAAAACACCTTCCGATCCTCAGTTAGGACAAAGTCTGCATCATTATTACTTAAATACCCAAATAAGATTCCTAAGGAATTCCAGTTCAGATTTCTGACCTGTTAAATCTGCCTTAGCAGCATCTATTACCTGAGCCTTAGAGGAAGCCTGAGGCAAAAGAAAAAGAAATATCCAAGCCTACTGATAAACATGCCTACTTTTCTAATTATATTTTGCTGAAGCCTTAGAAATCACCCAGTTGAGCACTTTTACACAGTTCCTGGGCCAGAGATGAAACCCAAAGCCATTAAAGGAATCATCCTGACTTGGTGACAGTGAGAAAGACCACACTAATCTGGCACCCCGCTTGCCATGGGTCAATACAGAGCTGAGCTTGTATGGCGCTTACTCAAGAAAAAAACAAGACTCGGTGGCATTGGCACAGAAAATTCAACATCAGCATAAGCCTTTATCAGTTCAGTGGCAAGAACTCCACATTTCAAGTCTGTCATTGCTATGCTATATATAATAGCATTTAATCTCTATGTTTCTCCACTGTTGTCATCCCTGAGACATTATTATCCCCAGTAGAAGGAACGCATGAAATTAAATCTTTGAAGGGACTCTTTCTACTCATGTTGTTATTTACTATCTGTTGGCTAAGAATTTTTTACTGTCTTTCTACTGACTTCCTATCTTCATTTTTGCAGAAAGTTTTAGCAGCTCCCCCACTCTGTATTTTTATATTGTAGCAAGCCATAAGCACCCATTTTTTCTCCTCCTGCTCTTTTTAAAGACTCGTTTCTGATGCGAGGGAGCGGGCCCCAACACGTTTCTATTTAGAAAATTCCTTATTAGTCTAAGTAGTCACTCTGCTTCTGCTAAAGTACTCAAACCCCTTTCCAACCTTTAAAACTAGTATTAAAACTCTCCTCCTCAATACCAAAAAACAGTATTAAACTCTGCCAATTTAGGCAGCATCTTTGCTAGGAATTTGGACTGAAATTCATTAACATGTAAGGGTGACTTTTGCACACGTGTGGAAAATTCTCAGTATTCTTAAACGTATTTTTACGATCTCTACTTAAATCTCAAATCCACCACAATTAAAAACTCCAACTAATTTTGACTTTTGTTTTCAACTGAAAATTTATACAACAAAAATAAAACAATACACACATACAATGAGCAATATAACTTGTTTCATCTGTTCTTCCTCATCACTTCGAAGAGGCAAAGTTAAAAGACATCTGTGATAAAGATGTCATCAACTGAATGAGTTAAAAAACGGAGATAGCGTAGACTGATTACACACAGTTGTCTTTCTTAAGTATGTCCAGTATGATACAGCCTTGCTTCCCCTATCCTCTCCATGATATTGATATTTTGTAGGCTTGGCAAATGGGAAGATGCTGATTTTTCCATTTTCCTGAGCTAGCTTAAGTGAAAACTGAAAAATAGCTTTTCAACTCATCCAGAAAGAATATTAACTATATCTTAATATCAACAGATTTATAGTAACTCAATGAAGAAAAGGCAAGTAAAATGTCAATACGCAAGAAAAGACAACCACAAGCATTTTCCTATTCAGACAGACCACTGTAAGGATAAATGAAGTAGCAACATATGCTACACTTTACTCTAGGGATAAGCAACAAAAATACAAATGGTAGGGAGACAAAATTGTTTCATAAAAAAGAGAAATTGTTTCATAAAATAGAAAAATTGAGGAGAACTTTGAAAATAACCATTATTTGAAACAGAAAAGGAAACACATAATAAAATAATAGCATTACACAACTGAATCTAATTCTTTCAAAACTACCAACAAAAGACAGATTGATTCCTATTTATAATTTAGACTTCCTGTAACCATACCAGAAGTTGTCAGAAACTATTACAATGATGTCGTTTGCTTCTTACTGTATGCTGCACTCTAACACTCAATTTTATATTAGCTGATAGTGCAGCAGTATTGTACAGATGTATCTCTGCATAAGGCGTACGCTATTGACAATCCAAGGCTAAAACATAAATGATATCTAATATTTGTGAAAAGTATCACCTGGACATCTCACATTATAGGGCAAGATAGCCTGCATTTCCCTCGGGAAGATAAGCAATAGATGGAAATGCAAAATACTGAGGTCAGTAGCATACTTTGCTGCCAATCTCCAAATATTGCAAATTCAGAGATCATGATTTTGACAAAAAAGGCAACTGTTCTCTAGCAAAACAAAGGAGGCAGAGAGGCAACCAGCTTTAACAAGTAGAAAATGTAAAAATGCATCAAAATTTGCTGATCCAATAGTACCCTGGTCAAGTTAGAAATAGGTTTCCATCTGTCCATGAAGAATGAAACTACTGAAATTATATAGGAAAAAAAATATATTTTCAGCGTTACAAAAAGTATACTTAATGAAGTAGTACAACAGCCTCAACAGTAAAATAATCTGTCTCTGGTTTAGAATATCTCATTCCTACACTGTTTAAATTCCATACTCAAGAAATCAACAACTCAATGATATTTTTCAGATAGTTGGAAATTTGGGGGCATTATAGAAAACATTTTGTGACTGCTATTTAGGTAGAGTTTAAAGAGGGTGTTAAAAAATAGATTTGCATAATTTTACTTTGAAAGACTTAAAATTGTCTTAAAAATGAACACACACGTAAGAAGGTAAAAAAAAAACCAACAACAACAAAATAAAATGATGTCTCCAGGAAGTTCAATAAGATGTGTTTGGTCAAATACTACATCAATTTTTATTTAAGGCTTTGTAACAATGTAAAATTACTCAGACTATTTGACATATCATTTGAGAAAAATTAAGTTGAGCAATAAGTAGTAGACTATAGGAACGAATAACAAACCTCATGCCCTGTAAATGAGTATCTCCTATCTGATGGTATGTTTTCACCATATGCAAATTTATAAAATGAAAATTTCTTGAAATTGTTGTAAACCTAAGGATTTGGAATGTATCTGAATTCCTGTCTTTCACTATAATGCTACCTCTAATAACAAGAGGACAGACTACATGGTCTTTTTATAGGTGCTAAATGCAAACACTTCCAGTTAATCTTGTAAATACTGTGAATAAAATGCAGTTCAGAGAATTATTTATAGCAATGCTTAGATATCATCTAAGCCATTTTCAGAAGCTGACCCTAAACTATATATCACACTTAGAACACTGCTGAAATTCCTACAGATAGATATTTATGATGACAATTTTAAGTGTGCCTTGAATAATAACACTAAGTGAAGATTCTGCAGTGATAGGAGTTCATCCTTTAACTAACTGCATTTGTCACAAAAATAACACAGTGATTTAACACAATCAGCTTTAAATTACAACATATCCACAGTATATGCAGATAAGCCATGACCATTAATTCAGATTTCCCCAAGTACCAGACACCTGCATTTGGAGGAAAAAAAAAAAAAAAAGAGATCATCTGAAAAGATATTAAAAGCATGTCTCTCCACTTTAGCAATGCAAAACTATGCATTTCAAAATATCTTGGCACAAATCTGAAATGAATCTTTAATACAGACAGCAAATTTCCCATCTCTGCCGTAATGACCTATTTGATGGATACTGTATCTACCCGTATCAATTATATCATTAATAATACTTTCTATAAGCATGTTCTGTTAATTGAAAAAGGGCAGGTAATGTACTGGCAATTTCTTTTTCTTTAGCCATTTATCCTGTAGAAAAAGAAAACCTTATGAAAACCTTAAATCGTAACTCTAGTCAGGAAACATTTATTTAGACCTTTCAGGAGTTGACTCGAAGAAGGAAGAAAAGCCATGTGCATTTTCAGCATTTTGCACCCTAAACGCTACAGCTGGTTCTGGTGAGACCGACCTCTCTGAAGCATCAGGAGAAGCATTTTGGGTCCCAGATGTCACTGAGGATGTGGACCACTCTCGCGAGCTTGTCCTGTCCTAGCAGGAGTTATTGGCTATTGCCCAAGGACCATGGCTGTGAGGGCCTCTAAGGAGGGCACGTGCTGGCCACGGGCCTCATCAGTTGGCCAAGGGCAGCAGCAGGGTTCAGTCATTGCTCTTCAGGAGGCTGTTCAACCCCAAGGATAGTAAGAGAATCTCCTAAGTATTTGCACCTCTCCTCAGTTTGAAAAACAGGCAAAATTGAGCTTCAATTCACAAGTCATTACTTGTACATTTATTTTTAGACATACTGTTATTAGCGACACTTACTTTCCTGTTGAGCCTAAGGACTTGACTATTAGGGAAATAATCAACTTGATTGTTAACGTTCAGTTTCAAAATAAGATTATTCCAAAGGCAAAGCAATTCCGGAGAGTTGCCAGCCAGGCAGGAGCACTTCAACATACACAAGCACAGCCTTTCCCGAGCCTGACTCTGACATCCGCAATTGCCAAGTGCAACCGAGTGAGAATTAGCTCAGCTAAGGGCCCTAAATTATACGCACACAGCGACCATGAAGTGAGACAGCCCCATCTGTCCACACGAGCATATCCATTCAGGCAAAACCTGACCCACTGTTGGTGAGGAATGGGAAGCGTATCGCGGCGCGGCAGGAGAACGATGCTCAGAAGACTCCAGCATTGGAAGTCCCACCTCAACATACCACCTCAAATGTTCCCCCAAGGCAACACGTTGGTTCCCCAGGGGCCAGCGGGCACGATCAAGCACTTCCATTGCTGGGAAGGAATTCAAATACAAGGAATTCAAATACAGTGAATTCTCCCTAACTACTGAGGAATTAACATGCTTTGCTAAATGCAGCCTACTGTATTCAAACATGATGGGGTCAGCTCTTTTTAGCACAAGAGCACTGAGACAGTTTACATACTCCTACATCCAGCTCCCAACGGTCCTGGCACAGTCAATGAGCTAAGCACAGATTTTTTTAATCACAAACTCAAAATGGACTGTGAACCCTTTTGCTTATGTGTTTTAATTATGACCTTAAACAACCTCACTACTGATAACTGGCAAAATAGAAGCCTAAGAGCAAATTACAATAGTAAACAGGTGGGTCTTGTCAGATGATGAATAGCACATGGATAAAAGCATTTATCTTAAAGCACTTTTATTACTTTTGGGTTACTCCACAGCCTAACTTCTTGGAAGGCAAAGCACATCAGTCAGAGGGTACAAGAAACACAGAGGTACCCGGACATACTACAGACATTCACTTTTCATCCTACCATTTTGCAATTGCCTCTTCCACAATTCTATTAGACAGATATTGCTTTTATCAGCTCTGACCATACCCAAAATGATTCTTCTTTTCCATTTTTGACCTTTTTTTCATCATTATTCCTACACTAAGCAATACTGTTCAAGCTAATCACTGGGAGAATCACAGGACGTTTCTGTTTAATCATATTTTTATCTTTTCAAACATTTAATCCATACTTTATTTGGGCAGTGCAGCACATTAAATTTGTGGTATACATGAAATATTGAAATGCTTAATTATCTTACCAGATACTGAGCTTTCTAATAACCCCAAACCATGCAAAGCTTGGCTTTTTTTTTTTTTTTTTTTTTTTTTTTTTTTTTTTTTTTTTTTTTTTTTTTTTTTAAACCCCCAACTGGACAAGTGTTGTTTGCTAAAAGGCAGAACGTTCCATAGCTGGTCCCAAAGTGACTAGAAACTCACAACATCCATATTTAATAAGACATTAGAGCAGAAATATAGCATGTGTTCTGTACTTCTATAGGAAAGCAATATTCATTATTCCACAGATGATTCTTTAATAAATATTTCAGAAACTCGAAGTGAAAAGAAATTAGAATAGCATATACTGTGCTCTTGATAGTTTAAAAGCACTTATTTTCTGACCTATGATGAATCCTTACATTGTTTTCATTTCTGATGCATTTTAATGCCATTATGGGTTTGAAATCCATCTTTTGCCCCCTTTGGAAGGATGAAGCTCATTGGTGTGTTGTCAGCGAGCACAAACAAGTTGAAAGTCATCTTCCATTAGGACGTACTGGGAGCTGACACTTTTTACTATTATTGTTCCAGATACCTCAGACACCTACACGTAAATATGGCAATTTAGCAAATGGGAGCAAGAACAAACGGCCGAGCGTGCTCGCAAATCCTGCCTTTGTAAAGGAACCTGACTGCTGTGCTGGCACTGCTCTTGCTTGCATATGGAAAGGGCAAAAGCAGGCAGAGAGTTGGGAAATAAAAAAAAAAAAACTACATCTATCTGCCCCTCACAGGGAATGTGCAATAGGACCAGGTAGCAGTGAGAGGCAAAAGAAAATCAGAATTCTGAATCCAGGCTCCCCCTTTAATGAGCTGTTAATTCATGTCTCCAAGGCAGGCCTTTTATTAGAGGCTGTAAATCTCAGGCAGGCAAGAAGTCATGAGATTCTGAAATTGCCCTGTAAATTAGTTACTGGTAATGAAACCGTTGTTTAGTTTTTTGAAGGGACTGGATTGTGAGTGATTTCTACGCTGAAATAATTACGGAGCATTACTGAACCAAATAATTAAACTGTGCTGTAAAAATATTCCCATGGTAATATTCACACTATCTTTTTTTCTTTCTATTTTAAAATCTAAATTATAAGGCTTGTTGTTATTATGTGACGGCAAAAATGACTGTCATAGCCAACATTAAACTCATTGTTTCAGGTTATATAAAATGTATAAAAAAATTATTAATTTTTTATAAAGGAATTTCCATACAGATCTCTCAAAAACATGGCAAATTAGCAGTGTTTCTTTAATGTGAACCTCAGTGCAAGCTACAGTTTTGGTACCTATTTATTGCTGTGTTTTAAGAGAACAATGTCTGGGTCTGTACTATGCCCAGATGACCTTTTCCAGGAAACTTGAATTTCTATAAATAAGAAAGCTAAAAGGAATCTCAAGTCTAGTTAATGTTCAGTGTTCACGATACCTGAGGACCCCCTAAGCCCAAACTATTCATTCTTATTGCTGAATATGAAACACCTCAGTTTTATACTCATTGTTCAAATCTATCAGCTGGATATAAAATTCTAATAGGTCTATGTTTTATCATTTTGTATCGTTCACCTATCAAATCATCACAATAGTTTTCACTTCTAATCCATGTATAGCTTGACCAGTCTCCCAGGTCAATTATGATTTATTATTTTGCTGCTCCCAGACATAACCCAGATTTTGCTCCCAATGTTTCACAGTAAAACTCCGAATAAAGGCTTTAAAAAAAACAGTAATAATATTGAGAGGCTATCAGGAATATTAACAAACTCAATATGCACTTACCGCTCTTACAAAATGTGGTATATTTTAAAAAATATAAATCTTATTAAAGGTATGTAGCATTCACAAGCTAGAACAACAGAAATAACCTGAGTTACAAAGTTGTAAGACTGCAGATAATTTGACCAGTTACCAACGCCCTGAGGCACAGAAGACAAGTGTCAATCAAAAAAAAGCGACATGTATGTACACGTACATGTACACCAGCTCATCAGTGTCATCACTCAAAAACTTTAATTCTACTAATTTAAATTCTAGCCCTGGAAATGAGTTCATAGTTTACTGGTATTCATCAGCACCTCCCTTTTCCACTGACATTGCAACCTCAAATTAACATTTAGAAGATTAACTGTCACGATGCTCAGACATGATAGAACCTCAGAGGCAAAGAAGTGGTAGTCCTCAAAAGTCTGACCAGGACACTTGCTCTGGTAGGAGCTGTTCTTTCATTTCACACCATAATCTAAACTTTTCCTCTCAGAGATGCTACTTTCAGCAAATAAACATCCCCAACAGTCACCCTTACAAAACGCTTTTCCCAGCGAAATCAGCTACTTTACCTTGAATGCTACAAGTATGCCAGTAATTTAAGTAAAATGTGTTCTATTTATCAGGTAAACCTAGAAGTTAAGAATTCCCTATTTGCAATGTAAATAAGCTACATGTATTTCAAGAGTCTTGTGATCAGATATTAATTATACATATAATAGGGGAAACAGAAAACAAAATGAGAGACATGCCGATCTTTACTACAAATCATTGGAGAAAGATCACATGCCTAAACACCTGCAAGAGCAGCATCTCTAATAAATAGTTGAGTCTGATCTTATATTCTGAAGATGTTCTCTTTTTGAGCCTGGGGAAAGATACCTTTTCTTTCTGCACAGAAATCCATTTGTTTACTGCAAAGCTATCTTTACAGTAAAAAGTAACTCTCATCTCTTGAAATCCTTAACAAAAGTAATCCTCGCCCATAATATTTGAAGATATCTTTGAGTACATGATAATACCCTCGTGAATTCTTGTCACTGAAATATGGCAAAATTTTCCCCATCTGTTAGCAGGAGATAAGTTCTGATTTGATGTGATAAGAGGTTTTCTCATGTTGATAAAACTGAGGTTGGTAGTGTAGTCACAGCTTGAAACACAATTTCTACATGTGAATTTCCAGAAATAGTATTTGCTTTTGTTCAGAGCCTCTGAGCTAGAATTTGACACTTCCACATGGAACAACTGCACTAAACAAACTGGCTCTGCAGGTTAGAGAGAGAATTCTGGGGGAGATTAAGTAAAAAGTTCTTCCAGATAAGGAATATTAAAAATAATTTTAGTCAGGTCATCATTTTTTTTTTTCTCCCAGAAACAGCTTAATAAAGTTTTATTACTGAGTGCTTCACTCAATTGCATGCTAATATTTGGGCAATCTCATCACCTACCTGCATAGGTGATACATAACTCAGAAACTTGGATCTACCAGCAGACCAGAGTATCACAGACATCTTAACACACTCTCCATTTACCTTAACTTTACTCCAGCAAGAAGAGAAACTTCACCCAATCTTTTCTGTTGGATTTATTAAAAAAACAAAAACAAACAAACAAAAAACATAACTTCTCTCATCTTAATGCATTAATGATGACTGCTCAGGCCCATATTTTCAAATTCTGGTTTAATAACTCAAAACTGTACTCCCAGATTACCAAGCTTTCTCAGGCAAACTCTGCAGCAAATGGAACCTACCCGTATAAGTAGGCTAGTCTTCTCATTAATAATAAGATTTTGATTTTAAATAATTTAGGCATAATGTTCAGGTACTATTATTATAAAGATAGAAAAAGTATTTAAAACGGCTTTACTTTATATTTATACATTGTTAGAAATTACTCCATATATGATCAAATTTGCGGAAAATTGTCTTGATTGCAAATTCCAGAATGATTTCAAATGATACATACACTCATCTTTGTTATAGGAGCTGCATTCAGACTTTTCCAAAAGCAGAGTGAGAATTTCTGAGTGAAAATATATTTACACAGGCAATCACACTAGATGAAAAAAAAATCTGTTTGCAATCTCATAATGTAAGTGCATCTTACAGAAACTGTACATCTGGACTACCCTAAGTAGCAAGGCAGGTGTTTGCTTAAGGATTAGAAATCCCAAGCATGAAAGAAACTAATAACATTTTCCCTAAAATACTCATTTTAGGCCAAGCCTGAAACACTGTGATTCCCACAAAGACAGCCAGTTGGAAGGAAAACCTTTGACACCTTTGGCCTATAGTCGATGTAAAACGATCAGCTGAACTAAGCTGTTCTCAGGACCAAGCTTACTTTCAATCCACACAGCCCGTAAGAGCCAGCTCGGCATCACTTCATTTGCCTTCCTCTCCATCCTCTGTCGATAGCTTAAGCAGCCCGTGTCCCCCAGCACAAGGAGCGACCTGTCAGGTGTGATTTGGTCTCTCTTTGAGCAAATCTGGGCAACTGCAGCCTCTTCCTGAAATCAATAGGCAGCTAATGAGCACTTGAAGGCCTCAAGGGCTTCAGGCAGGTAGAGCAACCCACCAAGATAAGTGCTTATGCAGAGGATTCTGAGACACATGCTTAAGTCTTATTTACCTGACGGGGATTTAAAGACAGGGTGATTTTCTGAATAAACACATGCTTAAATATAATTCATAACTCAGAACTGCAAGCTGCTTATTGCCCTTAGCCTTTGAGGTGTTTAAAGTAGGCAGCTCAGAAGTGACCCTACCCTACCAGCGCCGTCTCCAGCCACTGCAGAAAATGGACAGAAACCGAGATGACTTGCTACAAAACAAAACATGCATTTAAAATGGCAATGCAGAACTTATATCTCAGACTTGCACTATAAATTGGCTCAACTCAGAAAATGACTCTGTAAAACTAGTATCCTGGGATATTATATTTGCTTTTCCTCAGTGATTTCCTTAGCAAATGAGCTTTGTTTGCTAGTTTCCAGCACATTCTCAACCTGGGATTTGAAAATTAAGTCAGATGCCTTTTTTTCCCCCCTCCCCCATTAGTGATTATAATAAAGACTAAAAAACAAATAAGAGGGGGGGAAAAACAAAGATTCTGATCCTTGGTGTAACTGCATTTCCTCAACTAAATGCTCAGATAAACCAATACAGAATTATTTCCTTTACTGGGTTTGCACTTAGGCAATTAACTAGACCATGGTAAGAATTTGAAGTCAGATAAAATCAAAATCTTAGAACAAGAATAATTAATTATTGAATCAAACTGTGAGGAAAAATAGTGGATTATCTCTCTCCTACTATTTCCAAATAAACCCTCACACCTTTCTAGAATATATTTATTAAAGGAGCAGGTTACTGGGTCATTATAGGAAATATGCACTATAAAATTAGGATACAGAAATGGCGAGGAACTGTGATCGTGCTTGCTCTAGATTCTCTGTTGTTTCCGCTATCGTTGTGCATAATCAAGGGTCATCTGCAATATTGGTACAGTAAGTACAACAAGCAATGAAAATATGTTGATCATGTAATACCTTAGGAAAAAAAATCCAACCTTATTAATTCTTAGACTGGTATCAACAAATCCACACAGAGAAACACAAAGTAACCTCACTGGCATGACCTACAAGTGTGAATCTTATACATCAACTATAAGAATGCTACTTTCTCACAGTTCATACTGCCAGATGCATGATTTCATCTAGCACTCCTTGCTCTTTGCTTACATTTATGCACCATCTTCTGTTCTGCATTATAAAAGTAGAAAGTCACCACTTCCTTTTGCTTAAAAAAAAGAAAACTTATTTTTTTTTAGTAAACAATTTTTTTTTCCCTTCATTCTCGTCCCCACTCAAATCTCAGCCTTCAAGCACTGACAAAATTATAAATACTAGTTTATCATAATGAAACACTAATCTTATGAGCTGTATTATATAAAAAATAAATGCTGGAGGCAAACACAGATGTACAAACTACACGCCATGACCCTTTATTCTGAAGATTTTCTATAATGCATGCTTTGCTTGATAAGCATAGTGAGAGGCATATATACTCTATTTTATTTTGTTAGGCTAGAGAGAACTATCAGATAGTCTTTATCCTTTCCATATGAATTCTCCTTAATTTTCATATTTTTGCATTCTCCTATATCAAGACTTAAGAGAAGACTGCTCCTAGCATGGACTTTAGTTCCGTGCATCTCTGATGCATAAAGCAGTTGGATAAGTATCAGTTAATCTGTACTGCAGGGCACTTGCTTCTCTGGATAAAAAAAAAGTTGTTCATTTTCAGATGAATACATCAAGTGCCCATTCATCAGTTCTCTGGCAAATGCAGGTAGTAAATTTATATCACCATATATCAACCTCTCGTGAAACTCACTATTTACAAATAAATTCATGATTTTTGTTCATATCTACTGTTCTATTTGTGGGTTTTTTGGGGGCAATTATTGTACCAATTGTAAACGCAGTGATTCCTGTTGGTAGCAAATGCTTACCTCTTATTTGTGCAGCTGGCCTTTACCTTGATGTCTCTCAGAAACTGATTCAGCCTGTGAAAATCTGGCTAACATCACTACCATTAATCCGGAAAGTACTGTCAAGGTGTGGAGGTCTCAATTTCCTAAAACTACATTTCTTTTTAAACAAAAGAATTATCCTAAAAAAAAAAATTAAAGTAATGAGATACTGGTAGTTAGGTTTATAATATACACAGCAATTCCTTCCATAGAGCAATGAAAACATAGAAAACTATCAGTATTGATAATTACGTGTTTTTAAACCAGATACTGAGGTCACATTCTTGCAGTAATTTATATGATGCTTCAGAAAAATATGCATCAGGTTTCAAATTAATTACAAAGGAAACATCAATAGCTTACTCCTCAAATACTATGCAACATTTTGCTAGATCGCATACAACCAACACAAAAATATCACAAAGGGCTCCAAAAGCGCAGGAATGGAGGGAACGTTAATCTCTGTACACAAAACTGCTAATGCACTGGGAACACTTATCTACCTCCAAAACCACATTGTTACAGGACTACATGAGTGAGATATTCACAACACATGGATAACATGGTGAAGCATAATTTTATTTAATTGTTCTACTGATATAGAGGTAAGCACTCAGCATACTCAGAATGCAGTAGAGGTAGAAAGGGAAAAGGAGCCGAGACATCTGCAAGAGAAAAGGAAACTCTTCTTTTTTCCAAGCATTTCACCAACAACAAAAAGTCATCAACATAATTTCAGTACTGAAAAGTTTAAAATATGCTTCAGCTCATATTTTGACCAACAAAACAGAACTAGGTCTAGCTATGAACTTGTTTAGCCTGAAAATCAATCAATAGCATGAGCAAAATACCCAGACCTCAACTCTCTGCTAATGTGCAATTAAGAGAAAAAAAAAAAAGAAAAAAAAAAGTACTTTTTGCCTCCTCAGTTCTTAGGTGAGCACTCTTCCTGGTATTGTTTTCAGATATTCCAATACAGACTTCAAAATACACACTTAATTTCTGCAAAACAGCAAATATTCCTTTTCCAGTATATGGTTTTTATCCAGTAGAAATAAAATTGGACCCATTATAACACCAACAAGCTGTAGCTTTTACTCTGTCTTTTCCTTTCACATATGTATCCGGGTATTTCCTGGGGCTGAATCACCTCTCCCATTTTTCCAACTTCACTGCCAAATTGCCTCTATTAATAAATTTCAAGTCATCAACAGACAGGACAAATTTAAGACAAGTTTGACACCTTCTACCATCCTTAATTTACTCTCAAGACCAATATGATTTCAGTCCAAGAAAACCCTAATAGTTGATTATTGACAGAGACAAACTGAAAAATCCCACAAATCTAAAGCAAAGTCTGATGACCAGGTCCCTTGCTGTGAATATCACATTAGTTGGTCCTTCACCATCCTGCGAGGATGCTCGCAATATATTGGCAAAAGGATATTTTTTGTCAGGATTTTATATGTCTACAATTGTACCTCTAGTGCTGTCTCTGCATTACGAGCTTTACTGGACACTTATTACACTGATTGTTGTATGTTTGCCTCCAGACATCCTATATGTAAGTATGAAAAGAATCTGAAAAAGTATGAAAAGGAGATAAATTGATCAGAATTTATCCTTGAAAATGATAAATTGAGCAACACGAAAATTTCAAACATCTATTACCATTTATGTAGTAGGTGATACATAGACTATATATAGTTGCAGAGACCATACATGTTTCTTTATAGTATAGAAAACACTAACATGTCCAACCATTTATATATATTCATAAAACTGTATTCTTGTAAACATGCTCTTATCCTGATCTTTATCTTGAAGTCAATATAACAAAATGTACATAAGGTTAGCATTTAAAACACAAGAAGTTTAAAGATAAAGTCCCATAGGCAGTTTTGGGGCAAAGCAGAAATTTCTATATTTACTCAATAGATTTTTTTTTTTAACATTACAGGTGATTCTATTAATAGATGTTAAAATATTTCCCCTTGAATACTTGTTATTAAATATGATCTTTCAACTTTAGGGAAATAAGTTCTGAGGCATTTTAAAATTAAATTGCATTACAAGTAAACTTAACATTTAACTGTCAAAATGCATAATCAGAAATCAACAATCTAAACTTACACTAGAGTTCTGATTTTCCTCCCATAAATAAAATATACAATAACTAAGCAATTATAGTCATAGATACTCATCTCACACCTGCAGTGACATCAAGTAATAAGAAAATATCGCATTTTGGGAATAGGTAGAGCAGGAGAGGGACAACACTTTTATGAAATTTCAATTTGCTGGGAAATGTACCAGTAGGTGCCCTCACTGAGAGCTTGTATGGCAACTCTGCAAAAACATCTTGTCCTTCTATGTTATCTGTCTCATGTAAATTTTCCATTTTCTTTCACCCAAAGCGAGAGTAAGAGACACAGGATCCCAACAGTTCCAGTAAAATAAGCACATACATGCAATGGCCTTATTAGTTCAGTCCTGACAGGTTGCTAAATGGTAATGCAGAGTGAAGAGCTGAAAAGGTTCCACAATTAATTACGCAGACAGGCTCTGCCTGCCTGGGCGCTGCAAAGTGCTGACCGGGCAGGATCCGCACGCGGCGGCTCCTCCCGCCTCTCCCAATTTCCCGCAGAATAGGAAATCACGAACAATTGATACACTCTGTTAGCTCCCATCATGGAGGGCGAGCTCACATGTAGCCTTAGGGGTATCTTCCACAGTTTAATGCTGAAAATAAAAGGTAATATTCTTGGCAAAGTGCTGGAGGGATTAAATTTGGAAGGCTTGAAGCAGCTTTGAATTGTAGTCAATAAAACAGAACCAAATAGTAATTTTGTAATTTAGCTGTGCTGGTTATGCCCAATGAGTCAGACACTTACGAAATAAACCATGTAAATAGAAAAATGGTTTAACTCTTTCTGCAGTTGCAGTGTGTTTTTTGCCCTCTTTTTCCTTCCTTCCTTCTTTTTCTTGCACTAGGTTTCTTTGCTTCAATAAAACTCAGTGGGTACTTTCTCCTGCTTCCAACTCATCAAAGAAAAACTACTACCTTTTGAAATAGCTTTTTTAATTTGTTCTGTGCTGTGGACAACAGCAAGAGTGCCAACAGCCCTTGTAAAGCTAAACGCCTAGAGACTGTTCCAAGCAAATTAAAGCAGTGGTTCAGTGCTGGATGTGGCTCCTACTCAAGGTGACTCCCCTTCTGAACACAGTGCCCCACACACACACCATGATCAAAGTTGCCACGCAGAGCTCTGTATCGAATTGAAAAATCAGTAGGATTTTTCAAAATGTGACACTCATTTCATCTTTGTCCTGGACATTTCTGCAGATGGGACATGGACAATGGTCCCCATCTACTCCTGCAGCTCTTGACAATCTCTGTGCCAAACTGAACAGTTCTCACACTCCATGAAAAATCGTATCAATATGAGTACAATAAGATAGTGGCCAAATATGGGGAGAAAAAGAAGCAAACAAAAAAAAAAAAAAAACAACAAAACAAAAAAATCCTCTTGTCTGCAGTTACTGGCAGTTATTGGAGATCACTAGGATGGCCAGCAGGACTACTGAAGCATTCACGCTAGGCATATATTACAATATCCTACCTTAAAAAATAAAGAAATATTTGTAGGCCGTAATTGAGAAGCAAAACCATTCCACTAAATGCATCATTTCTACAATTAAAAGAGAAATTAATTAGGCCTCCATAAGACAACTAAACAAGATCTGCATTAACCACTTCCTTAATTTGATCATTTTTATAAATCCCCAAATTACTGAACCATGAAATGTATTCCAACTAATTCAAGCAATTGTAAGTACATTTTTTTCCCCAAAAATATGTGCTTACAATCATTTCACAAGAGTAAATTATTCATATTATCATTGTACTGATTTCTGAAGCTGATGATCAAATTTAGTCTCACTGAAAACTACAGGACACTGCAAACCCAAGCTATCTGCCATCATTTCCATTATATATATATATATAAAATACATAAATTTAGTAAATATGTAAAATGTCTAACAATACGACTGCTATTAAAAAGTAGACTACTAGACAAAAGGGAAAGTTTTCAATGCGTTTAAACAGCTAAGAAATTCTGTCATAAAACAATCTGCACTATAGAAATAAAGCAGCAGTTACACAAGCTCATGTCATAATTTGGGGCATGGCCAATGCAGCTCCGTTTCATGTAATTGTGAATACCACACAAGCACAGAGTTTCCACGACATTATGCTACTGGATAACATAACCTGAGACACCTCCCCTCAGGTACATATTGATCAGATCCCCTCTCAGTCTTCTCTTCTCCAGGCTAAACAGGCCCAGCTTGCTTAGTCTTTCCTTATCTAAGAGAGGCTCCAGTCCCTTCATCATCTTAGTTGCCCTCCGCTGGACTTCTTGCCCTCCACGTCCCTCTTGTCCTGGGGAGCCCAGAGCTGCCCCCAGTGCTCCAGGTTTGGCCTCATCGGAGCTGAGCAGAGGGGCAGGATCCTCTCCCTGCTGGCAACATCCTCCTGATGCAGCAAGGAGTCCCTTGGCCTTCTTGGCCATGAGGGCACATTAATATCTCCATCACAAGCAGTGTCCTCCAGCCCAGATCCTACTCATTCCAAATATTTCTTGGCCTTCACAAAGGCAACATTTGAGGCTGCTTGCACTGTTCTGCCAATCTAAAGAAAGCTACCATGAGAAATGGACATTTATAGAGGTGGAATCAGAAAGAATGAGATTCAAACATCGTGCTCCACCTCAGCTTCCTCTTCAAACAAGGGAACCTTTGATACTAGCAAGAATTATCCTTAGAGTCAGCAGCAATCATGACCTGTAAAAACCCCATATGTGCTTGAGCTTTTTCATTTTCATTTAAAAAAATTAAACAAAACAAAAACCTTATGCTTATCTAATTAGTCATAGGATTAGAATGATTTCCACTAAACATTTAAACACAGAATATGCTTTGTCATTAAAGCAAAAGTCATTGGGGCCTCATATAGTAAATTGCTATTTTCCTCACATAAAATGAAGTGTCCTCAGAATAGAATGCCCCTAGACTACAAAATAGAAAGATAAAAATGAGATATCCCCAAAAGTTCATGAATTCTAAGACTTCACTGTAACAATGAAGATTTTTATCTACTATACTAACAAGTGGGTAAGATAACAGATGAATCTGGACTATAATTCTTCAGAATAATTTGTGATTACTTAGATTTCCTTTCCCCCAAAGGACCTTGATGTACTTTCTACGTGTCACAAGCCTTAGGAAGAAAAATCACTTCAGCTTTGAAAAACAGCTCTCTCTCCTGACATCTATTTATAACCACCTGCAACACACTGGGACAATTTAAAAAAAAAAGGGAAAGACTCAACACTACTTCAAAAAATCTTACAACATCTCTTTATCTTCTTTGTAGTGCTGAAAATATCATTATTGCTGTGCATTTTTTTAATTATTATTTGCTTAGTTTTTTTGTTTCTCTTCCATCTTTCCTTCAGACTTGCTGAGTCAGGATCAGAGAGCAAACCTAGTTGCCAGAGACACCTGCTAAGGTTGTTTCTAGTGAGTCCTGTTCTCCTTTCTCTAGCTCACGCAGAGTTTTAGCTGAAGTCCAAGAGAAGACTTATTAAAAAAAAAATGTCAAAACAGTAGTAATATGCCAAGAATACATGCAAAGCTTCTCTACCATTTTTTAAAGTAACTAAAATCCATAAGCACTGGTTAATGCTGGATATCCATTCATTGCAAAATATTCATGATCTACATTTATAAAGTGCTGAGTACACTGAAACAGAGAAAGGCAGAACATCAGTTATTTCTCTGCAGTTATCTGCAGTATTATTCCATTAGACTTAAAAAATAAAAACAAATGAATTATTTATTTAGCTGCTTGCTATGAAACATTCCATATTACTTGCTGTAAGATTTAGCACTGCCATTTTGCTTTTTTCTTCACTTAGTAGCTCTAAAGATACTACACACACTACCTTGCTGCATTTGGGAACAAGTCCTGGTACTGGAATTTTCCAGCAGAAAAGAGAGACCTGAACATGATCGTCTCAGTCTACTCTATTTGTTTAAAAAATTTTTGCCCCCTCACTGAAAGGGCTGACCCTTTAACTCCCTTCAGTTTTGAACTGGCAGCAAATGTCATTACGTTTCAATAAATCCTTTTTCCCATAGGTCATGCATATTTTAAATGAACAAAATCTGTCCCTGGTACAAATTCTTGTCATATGCACCTAGTCTCTGATTCAAAGATAGACAGAGGAAGAACATTCATCAAGCTCCACTCTACATACCGAGAAAAGAAAGAAAAAAATAGTTAATGTAAGGAAAAAGAAAATAAGAGCAATGCAGGAGAAACAAGGCATAGCAAGATGAGCAGAATGTGCTGTGCAAGAGAAGCAAGCATGGTGCGAATGGGAGGAAAAGTGGCAGATAAGAGGCAGGGACTCATTCAGTGTGATGTGGAAATTTTGAGAGACCTTTGCCCTTATGACTCATGTATGAAAGAACCAGTTGGTTCATGGAAAGAACTCCATGGACTGATAACTAGCAAATAGAATTTCATGGATGGTAATATTTTCAGAGACCTAGGGAAGTAAGACTGACCTCGCTCTATAGTTCGCTAACGTAATTAGCTGGTTTGGTTTAGGAAGAGAGACTTGTAATTTCTTCATTTTGTGTTAGCTGGTGTGCATCTGGAGCACACTTGTATCAAATGTTCTGTTACCATTCTGACAAAGCATTTCCCAGCATCATTTCAGAGGTCCCTCACATGAAATCTCAAACATATTGTGGAGGCGGGTGGAGGGAATAAAAAGTAAAATAACAAATGAAGTCATTTAGACCACCTTAATACTGCTTTGCTTTTATTCCCGCTAAATACTGACTATGCTGAAAGCATTCCCTTGCCCACTGTCTCATATCCCAGCTCACGCTAATCAAGTCTTTGCTTGAATATATCTCCAAATCAAATACAGGAGCTAAGACTTAATAGAACAACCCTATAACGTCACATAATAGATGATTTAAAGCAGTCTTGTGTGCCTGTGGTCAAAGAAAGATAAACTTGCTACTGAAAATATAGTCTTAAGCCTCACAGAGACGCAACTTTTGCCAGTAACATATATTTTCCTCCTGTGACTTATCCATTCCATGAACAACATAAGCTGCTTCTCACAATATTACAGCTTCATGCTGGCATATGTATTTCAGGGAGCAGGTAGCATTTTAGGGCTCTTGCTTTTTCCTTCCAGTCCTAACCAATATGTTATGAACAGAAATCAGCTGTAACTGAGGCCTAGCAAAATAAATTGTACTGTTCCACAAACGTTACATAACTTAATTTCATAATATCTTACAAACTGATAAGTATATAAAGAAATGTTTTGCAGTAGTTCTTAGAGAAATTGTAGTCAGTAAATCAGAACTGAATCCATCAGAGGAAAGATGTATGCAGTGCCCCCATGCTTGTTAAAACTTTTGCATAGAATTAACTTCTGCATAAAATGTAGATGTCTTAATTCGATCTTCTATATTTTCTTTCTTATGTATTTTCTTTCTTATTTATATATTTTCTTTCTTCAGTATGTCAGTCTGCATTCTGCATAGCTCAATAAACCAAGAGGTTATACTGGAATCATTTCTTTGGCATCATTTGATAACAATTATTACAAATACTAAGTTATTTCCTCAGTTACAAATGCTTCAGGGAACTAATTAACAATAAGGAGAATAAATACATTTTATTAGATTTCAATAGCACAAAATTTTCACCAGAGCAGTTTCCCTATATCTTTTATGGTGACTAAAATGAAGAAGGAAAAACAAAGAAGCTTTATCGATCTACCTTGGCTAATAAATTCTCTGTGCAAAAAAGTACCCAGAGTCTTGAGGAGCAGCAAACAATTTGATTACAGCATTAGCAATACTTGTCAGATTGAGTCAATTCAAATCTACTTCAGAAAAACGTACACTATTCTTCCACTTTTAAAAAGAGTATGCAATTTAAGTAGAAGGATTCTGATCAACAGCATAGGTTTGCTGAATAAGCTCCATGTTATTTTAAGTAGGGTTTTTATATGTACCTGTATCTGGAAGTTTTGCATCACAAATACGAAACTATTTTCCAATAGAGACATCAGAGACTTTCAACTATCGAGTAAATAGGAGGGCTAAAAAGAACACACACCACTTGTAACCAAGTTTGCAATCTAGAATTCTTCCTTAACTTACAGAGTACTTACAGAATTCACAGGATACACCAAGCACTTACCTCCACGCACAATCTATGATATTCACATTGTTCCTCTGTAACTGATTCATTATCTTATACACCAAGAGGGCACTCATAGCTGTAGAGGCCAAAATATATGTTCTATATATGGGATTCTATAATACAGGATTATCTATTTAGGTAGCAATGCTGTCTTTCCCCATCATATCAGCCTGACACTAAGGTTGAGCTCTTCCAAAATGAAAAACAATAAACATAGAGAACATTCTCTGTTATTAAGGGCTTCTAGATAACAGGAATTATCTAGAAGGAAATTCAGATATTAAATAGGAATTTAATATCTGAATGCCAGACTTTGAAGGAAAAGAATAATACCTAAAATATAAAAATGACAAACAAATAACAGTCATGTATTAAACTATACTCACCATCTTTCTAGAAACAAAACACAGATCATGTCTTTGATACTTGGAGAGATCATTCACATGAATTTTAGAAGGGAAATAAATGTATAAATCAGTAAATGTATACCAGTAAACTAAAGTGAACTTTTTTGGATTAACACTTCATTTAGCTTGTTTTTAAAATGGACAGAAAGACTATTTGTGCCTAAAGCTGTTCAATAGAGAGCAGCAGCACATTACAGGATTTCAGCCTTTTGTTGAGCCTGTCAATGCGGAGTCATGGTGGAGTATTTCAGAAATGCCCTTTCAGCTACTGTGCAGTGACTGAGTCCACGAGGTTAATGGTGGGAATGAATACATTCGCCTTATGGCAGCAAAGGATGTGCTTAAAACTCTTGAGGAGTTTGGCCCCATCTGTGTTCCTTTCTTCACAAAACAGCACTTGCAATAGCCTCAAAAGAGACACAAAGGAATTAACAGACATGTAAAAAAAGCTGTGTTTCTCCAACCTCTAGCACTCCACTTACCCTAAATTAGACCATATTATGAGGAGGAAACTGTGCCTGTTCCGGGCATAGCAAAGTCATCAGTCCTAGACAGCTTTCATCTCCCTTAAAACTATTCACCTCCAAATACCTTCATTTACCTAAACCAATACTGAGTTGTGCATCTCTCAAATATTATATTAAAAAAAAAAAATCACAATAGAATCAATGCCATTTCTATCACTTAAAAAAAGTGATTACTTTTATTGTTTCAAGCATATAGGCTATGCCACTGATTCTCCTTCCACTATAACACGAGCTGTAAGTAGCTCCACTTAAGTGAACAGAAAACAGCTTGTCAGTTAAGATAATAGAAATATGAGTGCACTGAAATTTTGCCCCAGGTTATATCCCAGTCTTTGGCCACTGTGTGACTCGAGTCCATGGTCTCTATGCAGTTGCCTCTCAAACAGACACCATGAAAAACAGGTCATTTCATAATTATGTTGAGGATAAAAGTTAATAAAATATTTTAAAAAAAGGTTTGCTTGGCTTTAAACAAAGATTTATGCAAATACTAAGTCTTGGGAAGCGCTGACTTCATGAAAACATCACGTATCATCCTCTAAATTTCATTCCTGCCATAGATTTTTTCTTACTGACGACAGAAAAATACACAATAAGACTGTGAGAAATAATAAATGTTTCCTTTCTTAATAGTTTTTGAGAAATCAAAGCATGGGTGAGAAGGCTATTCGATTACAATCACAGGACTCTAAATTCAAGAAGGGGTGCTGAAAGAACAACCTGAAATAGAATTTCAATATCAAATTAAGGAATTACAAAATGAGGCTCTATGGACCTAAATGAAATATCTCAGACCTGTAATTGTTACATTACATTAACAACTTGCAGTTATTATTTTATCTGCCATTTCACAGCCCAATACCCAACTCTCACTAGATCTGGAATCTTAACATGTTTTTAACCAGTTAATTCACAGTTATGAAATTGATTTTGTTTTTTTAAAGAACTCTATTGTTCCCTCTGAAAAGCCTGAAAATAAGCTGAGTAAATTAATAACAGATAATAGTATATAGGCTCACGAATGCCAGGTTGGTACTGTTAGTCTAAATGCCATCTATTATTCCAGATGGAAGAGGTTTTTTTTTTTTAAAAAAAAAGTGGAAAGAAAACAGGTATGTTATGCTCAACCTCTGTGCTAGCCAAAATAGCTTTCAATAAACTGTTAAGGGCATAAACGTATCCACCAGTCACAGAATTCCTCTACTAATTCGAGCACTGAATACTTCTTTCCTACTGAATAAGTTAATATTGTCAACCTCAATAACATGTGGCAGAAACTGGAGCACAGAGCGTCTTTTTGCTTCATTTACTTTTTCGTTTCATGCACAGGCACTGTTCACAGGCTCAGCACAGCTTGTGAAGTAGTTCTAATTAAAATCCATTTAGTCTTACACTGAACTAAGTAGAGAACGGAACAAAATTATTGTAAGGTTTTAAAGTTTTAATACTGGGGAACAGTTAGGCAAAAATAGAGCTAAACGTATACACCATGGGCTTTTCCTTCCACGTAAAAAGTGTAGCTACTAATTCCTAGCTTTCAAATCTGCCATGTTTTTTGTCACTATTTCTCACTGTGTTTTACCACATTTTTATTAGAATCCAAATGTCCTTACAACTTTGGAAACCCTGAAAGAGGAAATTATTACAGTCACACTGGTGTCCAATGGCAAACACGCAAAATAAGAGCAACTCACAGCATCCACAGCATGTTCAGTTAGACTGCTTGTCAGGTTTCTTCTGTCTATATTCTAACTTCTGTTCTTCTATCATTGAACCAAATATAATGATTGCTATGATTTTGCAATGGATTTGCAGTTGAATCTTTTTAAATGCTGGCTGTAAATGTGATCTTTTTATCTTCATAGCTTCATTCTCATTGAATTGTTTGTTAACACTTAATGAATTTTGACTCCACATTTCTCCATCTTAATTAATCTGTGCAATTGTTTCACTTTCCAAAGAAGAAATCCCAATTTTACATATCTATCTTATTTTCCTAGGTCTTTTCAAAACGTACCAGCCCTTGAAAATTGCATCTCTTTGAAAATCAAAACAGGACAAGCTAATGTTCAATCATTCCAATCAGTCTCTCCAGTTGTGTCATTCAGATTGAAAATACCTTTTTGGAGTTCAATAACAAGTTATATTAAAAACTCACATGAAAAGGAAAGTCCCAAAGTCTT
The DNA here is from genome assembly GCA_013398315.1 of Nothoprocta pentlandii. Classification (NCBI taxonomy): domain Eukaryota; kingdom Metazoa; phylum Chordata; class Aves; order Tinamiformes; family Tinamidae; genus Nothoprocta; species Nothoprocta pentlandii. The sequence continues at coordinate 1,662,242 of VZSG01000045.1, forward strand.
CATTATCCACAAATGCATAAAAATGCTGAGATCTAAGAGTACCCTTTCCTCTCAGTTCTTCTGGTATAACATATGATGCACCTCGCTGTGACTATCATTGGAGAGAATTTCATTTTCTATTCATGCAAAAGATTGATTTTTTTTTTTTGCCATCATTGCCAAAAAATTATCCCTTATATTGCGCACAGGTACAATGAACTGAAAAACAGACTTAATGGTGAAATGTTGGTAGCTCACATCTCATGCGGCTGCTATTTAAGCCAGAAATAAATACTAACTTGACAGCTCCATGCATCTACCTCATGTTCAATGTAATAGAGATAGATTTCAAATCTGTATCCAAGTCCTTATGTATTTTGCAAAAATTACCTGTGTTTTGTTTTACTGTTGCTGACTCCTATTCTGCATGTGTTCATGAAGTTTTAAATCATACAGAAACTTTAAATTGCACACTTGAGTATAAGAACACTTCATTACAATTTCTTGAATAAGAAAAAGGCTTATAAAGCTCCCTAGATTTCTCTTAGAGAACTGTCCAGAAACTACTTATAACAATACTCGACTCTTTCTTTATACCTACATAATTATTTAGCAGCCTTTTAAATGAAACAATAAAGAGAAAGGACAATTAAAAGTAAACTTTTTCAGATATATTATTCTGTCAACTACACCAAATGTCCAAGAATTATTACTTTTGTGATAATGTTTAACATTATCTCAGCACAATGACAGCATTTTAACAGTCCTTTAAAATAATTCTTCCAGCAGCTGAGGATAAAAAAACAAGCAAAAAAAAAATTGTTTTCAAAACTTTTCCCCAGTAAGAGTGATGAGCAACTTTAGCTCTATAAGTAAAGTGTTTTCACCCCTCTTTGTGCAATACTAATCCTTTTAATTCAGAGCACTTAACAGGAGTAGAAAGTTTTTGAGAAGGGAGACATCACCTCAGTCATAGGGTATGTGAAATATTCATAAGGATTGTTTAAAACCCTTTCATTTTCAACACTTCTCTCTTATCTGAACAAAATGATTATTTTCTTATAGAAGAGAATATTCTTGATTGCAACTTTCAAGAAAATGTCTATTTTTAAGGCAACAGAATAAACAAGTATTGAGAATATTGTGCACGTGAGGGCTATGGAAAGAGAAGGCAGAAACCTCCTACTGTGAACAGGAAATAAATATTAACTACAGAGTTTGTGAATAATAGAAGAAAAGCGCAGAGTCTTTCCAGACACATAGAGCAATTGAGATTTTACAATTTTTCTCAGTGATACAGTTAGTGTGGGAAGACTAAAACAAAGAGGGAGTTCATTTTGCATGTGCCCCCATGCACATACTGCATTGTTACCTTGCCTAGTTGATGCTATTTAATAATTTCTATTTTTCCAAGACTTCATTTATAGAGAAGCAGAGTTACCTCTCCATTTGATTTCATAACTAGTCCCAGATCTGTGCTTCTAGCTTAATTCAGAAGTGGTGAATACTTGGTCGTTGCATATTGTAGAAGTTCTGTCACTATGGGTATTGATATGTGTTAGGCAATTGCTTTAGGTTGCGTGCAACAGAAGGGACAAGAAAGATGCAGCTCCTACCTAAGTACTGATTTCTATTATCTTCAGTTCAAGCTGAATGCTGGTGTGAATGTGAATTCCAAGATTCCTAGCCTTGAGACACAGCATTACATTAAGTAGATACTTTTTCTTAGAGAGAAATAAATACAGTATTTCAATAAGAATCTCTTGCCCTCTTTTTTTTTTTTTTTTTTTCTTTCTCTCCCCACTTCCCTTCTCCTTTTTGGAATACCGTATTTAACAGATATGAATACAAACAGCATGAAGCCTAAAGAAACTGTGCACCACATGATAAGAAAGTAGTAGAAATCAAGTTATAAAGATGAGACTGGGCAACTGTAAGCATTACTGGCATCTATTCACTCTACAAAAATACAGTAACATCAAAATGACAGTTAATATGTGGTCTCAGTTCTAGGATTTCTTGGAGATGCAAAAGACCAAGTCCAAACAGTTTGTTTTTCAGAGACAAATATTTTAAATAGATTATATTTTCAAGTTTTTTTTTCTTCAAAAAAATTAATATATACTCAACATGCCTGAAATTAATAAAGAACATCCAAGTTTTCCAGGGAGGAATAGTGAGGCTAAAGGTATTTAGGTACTTTTTGTGACAGTAAATAACGAGTAGAATCAGATTTAGACCATGATTCTGGAAAATAAAATGGAAGTGGAAGGAATATAATCACTTCAATAGTGTTTTACACAGTGCTGGGGAATGTAGTTTTCATCGGCTATTAATCCAACTGAAAATTTACGAGATAAGAAACAACTATCGCAAATTCATAGATAATGTGATCATTCATGCGTGGCTGCATTAAAAGCTATTATAAAAAGGAATTTCTTTCAGTTCCTCAGAGTACCATTTTTACTCTACTTAAATGTTTTCTCCTTTTAGAAACATCTTGTTTCCATATTTTTTGGAGATCAATTTTGTTCTTCACTTTCTCGTTTCTCCTACCTATTAAAAACAGATTGCATCAAATCCCCACTATAAAAGTCATACACCTATACAGATATTCATCCCTTAAATTAACTGTGTAACACTTGAGTGACCCCCTGCATCCTGCTTCTTGTTGCAGAGTTAATATTCTAGGGCACTGCAGAAATATGAGCTGCAAAAGCAATCTCTAAATGCTAGATATTTGCAATTAATGTAATAACTTTATTTCAGTGTTTGGATTCAGGCAACAACATTTCTAAAAAATATTGTAGATCAGTTCATGCTTTCTTAAAAGTCATAAGTGTTTATTGCAAATGTTGCTAAGCCCTATAAAGCATTTATTTAATCTTTTTAAGTAAACAATAACAATTACAAATCCTCACAATTAACCTCTTTGAAAAACGCAGCAGCAAGACGTGTAATACTCAGATTGGTGAACCTCTTAAGATGCAACCGTTCAGTTTATTTTGAAAACATATTTAGCTCTTGTTTCTATCAATGACTAATGATCTTTCCTACACAAAAGATGGTCGTTGCTACTAACACCTGCTAACATCTTACATTGCAATTAGTCCGAAAGAAGCTACTTTAGTTTCTGTTTTATGAAAAGGGATAGAAGGAAAGAGGGTAATGTGTTGAGTTTGGCCACAGCACAGAACTAGACCTCATTTTTCACAGCTTCAGTCTGGCACCATCACTTACAAAACACTTCTCTTTCAGAGCCCTGCCATTACCTTTGCTTCATCTGATGGAATATTTTGCAGAGACAAATAAAGAGTAAATGAAAAAAAAAAAAAAAAGAGAGAGAGAAAGTACAGTGATAGATCTTGTGCCAAATTTCTGTACATTTCAGATTGTTTGGTTGTTTCTACTTGTGTTGCTTTACGAGCATTTTTCTGTGAGTATTCACTGATCAGTTTAGCAAAAACTTACCCAGCACAGCTAACAAATACTCCTGAAAGTGTAGGAAATTTCACTAACATAAGCTCTTATTAAAGTACTTTAGTAAACTTGCCTGTTAGAAGGTTTGATTCAAAGCAAACTTCCAGTAAACAGTCAGTGTTTCATTCATAAGCGCAACCATGTGTAGTATAGCAGAAAGGACATGGCACCAGCAGGGTAGTTCTTGCATGCCATTTTTCTAGAGTTGTAAAGGGAAAATTCTATTTTATGCATTAAATGTCAGCCTCTAAACTTGTTCCAACCACATCATTTTGGAATATTAAGCAGATAAAGAAAATAATAAACAAAAGCCACCAGGAAGCTGAAAGAATAAAAGTTTTGGTATTAACAAACAGTGAGAACCAGGGAAACTTAGCCTTAGTCTGCAAAGTAATAATAATAATTTGTTTAGAAAGCAGGAAAAAAAAAAGCAGGAAAAAAGCAGTAAATACTTGGGAAAGTGTTGGATCGATCTGGAAGTGCTGAAAGCACCCCCAGCCTCAGAGACTCTGGGACATTCGTATTAAGCAAGAGACACACAATTAAGCTGCATCTCAAGCTAATGCCCTGAGGGCTCCACATTTCATCCCAGTCAACTACCGCTGGTTTTTGGCACTGTTTTCATTGCAAATATGAGTAATGTGGGCCCTTTAGTCACTATTAAGTAGTAATCTGGGGAAATCATCCACTTCCAATAATCTTATACTCCAATTTAGGGCACTCTGAAACCACATAATGAATAATACTGTCGCCAGCTCTCTCCTATAATGACACATGACTTATGCCTGCTTTTCTCTTTTTAAGCCAAATCCAGCTATATTGCTCCTTTCAGAAAATCATATTTATTGCATTCATTTGAGTTTCTTTCTACATCATTAAATAAAGAGGTAAATTTCTCTTTCATAAACAAGATAGTCATTGTTAGCTTTGGAACTTAGGAAGTGGAGAAGAAGATTCCTTCACAATCAAAGTGAAATTAATTATCAAGGGAATAAAACCACATCAGTTTACAAGTTATTCAAGATTAAAATGAAGTATTTTCACTGTAAATTACAATCTAATTAAGAGACTTTCCACTGTTCCTGCCCTTCCTAAACAGATTTTGCCTGCTACCAAGGGCTCCTGCAGCTGCAGATTAGAAAGAAAGATTTTCCCATGGATAAATGGAGAAAAAGTACACTAAATAAGCAGTTTGAACACCAAAAAAAAAAAAATCTAGTAATCTATCTATTTTCATGTCTTTATGAACCTTTTGTTTTCATGAGCACTAAAAAAATGCTGGTCATAATACAAGTCCGTACTTGCCATAGAATGAAGCAAACTGCAACAGAGAAAAGTCTCATAAGAATTTCAAGAAGAAATGGTCTCAGAGATGAAAATGGAAGGTTTCTGATTGAAAATTCAGGTTTAACCTTACCTATAAAAGATCGGTTTAAAGATATGCTTTACCAAAACATTGCTTTTCTGTTTCTCAAATAATCAAAGGCAATGTGAAATACATTGCACTTTATCAGAAATATTCCTAAATAATTCCCTGACTTGCTCAGAAGCAGCATATCTAAGTTTCAGATAACAGTGTGAATAATTCCTTATTCATCCCAGGCAAACACAATCAACTGCATTCTAGAAATTCAATTTAAAAGTAATTTATCTGACATTAATATTCCAAATTCACAAGGTTTCACATGAAGCTATTCCTGCAGCATACCAAATTTCCAGTAGATATCATTATTAAAATAATCCTGAGCAAAACAACATGCAGGCTGTGTGGTGCAGTCGCTTTCTTTGCAGCACTTCTGCAGCGTGTAGCAGGGAGGACAATGGGATGACAACCCAGTGGAAGTACAACTTACAATAGAGAGTTTAAATAATGTTATACTAAATTCACATCAAAGAGAACTTTGAAGGCGACTTTTTCAAGGGGCTTTCATAGTTTTACAGACAAGCTGCTACATCAGTCCCCTTGTAGCTCTCTGCAGTAGTGACAAGCAATGATTTACCAGTGGTAGTTAGATGACTATTTGCTATGATATGGGAGTGTGAGGTTTATGCACCACTTTCTTTTCTCCCTTATTTTCTGGCCATTCAAGAGATAGACCTATTAACTATTAAAATATATGTTCAAAAAATATATTATTGAGATACCCCAGAGCAACAACAGGAAAACAAAAGACAAGGCTGATTCTTTAGGGATGTCACATTTCTTGTGGCTTCAACTGAATTGTTCTGATTTCCCAAGAGAGAGGGGGAAATGGGGAATGGAAGAAGCCTGAATGAAGACCTCCTCCAATGAGCAATTGAATTAACACAGAAAAGGGGTTTTCAAATGTTATCTACGGAGCACTGAAGTAATTTATTCTTAATTATGGAGACTAGGCCCAACACAAGTGTCACTCAGATAGAGATGATTCTGATTAGATATAGACGAAATCTAAATCTCCAGAGATCTTTTAAACTAAGTTGAAAAGAACAATAAAACATTTAGAAACCTTGACTGCTCAGATGTTTGCAGGCAATCTTATACAGAATAAAAATCTATATTCTAACATTCCATCATATTTTCAGATTACAATTGTGCATCAACTGCACAAACGTGCATAATGGGGGCAGAGTTGTCTACTGGCAATTAAAGTCACACAAGCAAAGTAGCATAAGAAGAAAATCTCAGAAGAGGAAGAGTGGTAACAATAATTATAAACCTACCAGATAGAGCAGAATAAAGCCCATGGCAGTCATCTGAAGTGGTTCTATATGACCATGACATTCCGTATTTCTCATCTTTCAAAGTGAAAACATTGTTGAAATATCAGTTCCCTAACAGCACATTTTCCTGCTCATGTCAAACCAACAGAGCTTCTAAGCTCAAAATCAGCTTCAGACATATCAGTCCAGAACTAGTGCTATCTCAATTACAAGTCTGCCATTTTTTCCATCACCTGACTAGATTTACACTTCTAGCCCTACTACACTTAGCACACTTGTGATGACGAATTTAGTGGAACATGCACAGGGACAACATAACTTCATGCAGACAGGCAACCTTGAATTTAAAAAGAAATAGATACTCATTTCACCTATTGCGATATAGCTAAGAGAAATTACTTTCCGCTGAAGATGCTGAACATCTATAATTACTTTCATAAACCCTAATGAGCTAAATCTTCATATATATTTTATGAAAACATGCCATGTGTTAATCTGGTCCTCCCGTATAAGAAGGACCAGATAAATCAACAAGCTCATAAGCAGTTAAAGTGGTGAACATAAGTATGCTTCCAGTTTTCTAAAGGCATGAGGTGTGTACTTTCACAATTGGGATGTTACTGTGAAGTTAATTAGAAGGATATCAGATCTTGGTAGGTGTAAGACCGCAATTTGCTGACCTGAGGGTGCAAATCGAAGGGAGAATAGGGTATACCTTTTCCCAGAGCTTAATTAGAGTAATTAGTCTCCTGTATGCGAAGGGAGGACAGATGGGAAGTTTTTTCTTGGTCGCCATCACTTGTGAAACCCCAATTGACCACAGGATCTGAATGGAAAAAGTTCTACTGATTGGATCACTCATGTTTTTAAAGTTGACCATATGTCACTGACTTTGTTGTGGTTGCAATGTTATCAAAACCACAGCTACTTTTAGATTTATGTACCTCATATCTTGTAAGAGAAATTCCTGGCAGCAACAGCAAACTGGCTAATATGACCTATAATAAGTGATCCATGTGACATCTTTTGCATGCTTTTTTTTTCCCCCACAGACCATGTTCAAATTGAGGTTTAAAGATTTTTTTTCTTTAATTTCACACTATATAGTGAACTAGGAAAAAAAAAAAGCCAAAATACAAAACAGTTAAAATACTGTACAGTGCTGACTGCTCAGAGTAGGAGGTACCTGTTTATTTCATAAACAGAAACCTTTCGATTTAATGTTCACTGTATTGGAATTTCAGTACCATATTAAATGGATAGGTCAGACTGCTTAATCTGAAGTACCTTTAACCAGATGACAAAGATCATTACTAATGACAGTAGTGGTAATGATCTATAAGCTTAAATCTACAATTTAAACTAATTGTCTGTCTAGCAACAAGGTACCTGAGACATCATTCCAAACTACTTAAGTATTTCCAAGCTATGAGGTTCTCTATGCTTCACGTAATTTACTACAGTACATAACAGACTAGATTTGATAGCATTGCTATATCAAACTGAAGATTCCTATAAATGGCCCATCCTTGCATTAGTTTTTTTTATATACATTAATATAAAATATATATTAATATATTAAACATAACAAAAATCATTCCAGTAATCTACTGTGAAGTCTTTTTCAGCTATGTAATGCAAGACCATGGCATGGTTTGCACATCAAGAGATCAAGACTTAGCTAAAGCAAGGAAGCAGGGAACACTGGATCGTTCCCTGCTTTCCTGCATCATAGCTACCAATAGTATTACATATATTTGCAAAAGAAATATTATTTTCTTTTCTCATATATATTATTGATTTCATAAACTTTTTGTTCCCTTTAAGAAATGTGGGTTTATGCCTCACATAGACTTAAGTTAGAGAAGTATATAAAACAAAACAGTTACCAAGAATCTAATTTCAAATGTTTTCTGTGTAACGTTTATTCAATTTATATGCTCACTTTCTCATTTGAATATTTTCAATAGACATATTTAGCCAGCCTTGTGTATATAATTATGACATCTATCACTATCCTGGTAATGTTTTGCCAAAATTTTATCTGGGCTCTTGCAAACGAGTTTTTTCTTCTTTCATTCTAGTATTTGACCCTGTAGCTGTAATTATTTGATAACATTTCCCAACTCATTACAGGTAAAACTCACCACTGTGTGTAGGTCATAAGCGTCCTGGACCCTTGAGGAAACCGAGCAACTTTATCACATTATTGCAGCCACAGAGCCAAATTCACCTTTCTGTTACACCAGGGTGAAGCCACCAGCAGAATTTTAATTAAGTGGTGAATATCCTGCCCTAGGCTCCCCCCACATGGCTCAGCCTCATTCCAAAAGCACAGCAGCAAACTGTAAATGTGGAGCTGTTCTCACAACATTTCTTACAGGTACAACCCTTCTGCTTACTGCCTGTAAAGACAGGAAAATATCTGAAATAAGTTATATTATTTGAGAACCATTTTAATTTTCTTGTTTACTTGCTGCATTTCCCACTGCTCAGTAATGGAAAGAATATGCAGAAATATTGTCTTCCTTTTTGAGTATCTTGGTATTTTAATCCTGTAAAGTTTTCTAAAACCTCTTTGAACCAGTGGCATACTATTAATACACAAACTTAACACCCAAATGGTAAAACAAAGCAAAACAGAGCAAACATACATGCTTATGTGCTTGTGTTTCAGAATATCTGAGCAGCCTCCAGGACAGTAGGGGAGCAAGATGACTAACACTTACCACCTGAGGCTTTTTTTTTTTTTAATATTAAATATTTTTAAAAATATTTAAATATTTAAATGCTCCATTCCAGGAGCATTTAAAAAACTTTAGTCTTTATGTACTTATTTTGCATCTGTTTTGCTACTTAAGTATTAATGATAATAAGGTGAGTAATGACTCATCTCAAGCTGGAATGACCACTTTGAACCACAGAAAAACATAAACAGATTTGGGGCATCTTCTTCATTTTGTCAGGAATGATAACAGGGAGATTCCCAAAACGGCCTTGACAAAACCAATGCAATTATCTAGCATGCCACAATTATTCTAGATGAGGACAGTTGTAGCCACCCCGTGATTTTGCCTTGATTCCCCCATCATTCAAGTAATCATTTCAAAAATGTAATATCTTCCTGCTCATCTCCTCAGTTCAGCTCCTCATCTTACAGAGATGAGGGAGAGAAAGTCATCAAGGAACCAAAGAACCAAAATCCTCCTTACTCAAAGATCAACAGCAAAAATAGAGAAACATTGTTGAAGCAGCCAAGTCTTCTAACCTTAATGTCTGAAACAATTTTAATGCCTTTTCTAGTTTTTCCCCAGAACCGAAGGGCAAACAGCACATTCACCTACAGAACAACACTGCTCTACCTTCAAGAAAAACAAACTAAAAAACAGGAAACAATTCATGAGAGAATTTTTTGCTTCCACGCCTTGGTTGGACAGATGTGGTCTAAGAGACTAGGATAACCACAGCCACACTTCAAGATTTTGCTAGAGAATGAAAACAAGTGGTTGCAATGCAGGTCTCCCTTTTCTAGCAGACACACAGAGGAAAACTACTGTATTTTCGCTGCTGCTATTCAATTCTCTCAACTAATCCACACAAACAAGCTTTGTGCAATCTCCCATTCTGGTTTTATTACTCCGAGCGAGCAGTATAGCAAGGCAGCATCAGTTTTTCTGCCCTTGTCATAACACAGGCCCCACAACCAGCCAGTATTTTTAATTCCAAAGGAATTTCAAGCTCAAATTAGGTACCTTCGGATTTTCTTTTTCCTTTATTATTGTGTTTTCCATGAAGTAATTAGGTTATGGCATTGCAAACAGTTCAATTTTGTACACATATTACCATTTTTATTAACCAAAGTAACAATGGTTATATATCATTTACAATTATTCCCCATAAGTATTTAACTTAATACCTCAGAAATTTTGGAAATTAAACCTGTAGCAAAGAACTATTATTTACTGACGTGTTTTAATAAGGTTAGAGCCCTCTGTGTTTTATCTTCTGAAGTTATTTGACTCTAGCCACTTCGGCTGGTGTAAAATTCTTGACTAAGATGCATAGCCTTATTGTCACTCTGTGTGGTGGCTCTTCATCTTATGATTAATGGGCAGCTCAATTCGTCGTGTAATTTAAAAATGCAGAAACTCTGCAAGCAAATTAATTGCCTCAAGACATCTCAGTTAAATTGTACAAATGCAGATTTAACTGGAATGGAGTTATACTGTAAACTAAACAGCAAAAAAGTTGGAATAAGTCTAGTGAATTTATTCACATTCTCTGTGTTAGGAAATTAATTTGCAAATATTTCAGGCAATAGATTACACTGGGTAGTTGCTTTTTGCAGACTGGGTTCCTTGAAACTTGCTTTCTGACAAGTACTTAAAGTGTATTTGTCTGCTGGTATCAAAGCCACTATTATTCTCCAAAACAGCACTATAAAAGTTTTTGAAATATTTTCTAAAATAATGGTTGCAAGCAACTACAGTGACTACAGGCCACATTCTGCTTCCTGTATCAGAGGCTGATTTGGAATCTCGCCAAACAAGATTTTACAATGATTATACATGTTATAAGTTCCCAAATCCCTCCCCTTACAGACTGATAATCTCCTGAATCCTCAAATGCCAAAATAAACACAACTTCAAATGGCATCCGCACCCTGGTCAAAATCTCACCTACACATCCTACCATCCAGTTAAGTGCCACAAGTCTGATTTTAAGGAGGACGGTTCAAGGAGATGGTTCTCCAAGGTTCTAAATTTACTTAAACATCTTTGAAATCAAAATATAAAATTTTATCTTATTTGTACATTATTTATGATTACAAAAACCATTAGTACAAACAGGAATCAAAATTACATTCTGAGGAGAAAACAGTCCCTATTTGAGTCACACTGAACTGCACAAGATATTGCTTTATATCCATAGATATTTATGTTATTACAAAGGAAAAAAGTTTATTAAATCTATCCCATGAGGCATATGCAATTTGTATTGATTTTGCTTTTATATAAAGCTTTATTTTTTGATGATGCTTTGTAAGTTGAGTATTTTGATACATACAAATATCTATTCAGACTAGTGGCTATAAGGAAGACAACCAGAAACGATTATATGTTTAAAATACCAAAAATACCATGTTTTAAGTGATTCATTAATCATCCTTTTATTTTGTTGGGGGGGGGGGGAGAACCAAAAAGAATACCCCAATGAAACCATAAATTCTTACGTAAGTCTCAAATTAGCAGAAAATGAAGAGCTGAGGAACAGAACCATATTCATATTTGCTGAAATTTTGTTGTTGCTTTCAAGCTATGGTTACCTAGACCCAGACAGTTATTTGTACATGAAACCGCAAAAAAATATATTCAGTGGAACTACATACCATTATTTTTCTACCCAAATAAAACCACTCTTTTAAGAAACATCAGCCCTTAAAACCTGTTGTTTTTCAAATGACAAAGGCAAAGAAAAAAAAGATCAACACATTGACTATTTTAAACAAACAAAAAGCTTAAAACATCTTCCTTCAAATTCTTCAAAAATCTTCAGATAAGAAAATAGCATTGGCTGTCCAGAGGCCAAGAAAGATAAGATTTCTAGGTGTTAGTGTTTGGGTGTTATTCAAAAATAAATTGTCTGGAAACCCACAAGGCTAGCACCTTTGAAGGCTCTACTATTATATAGATTCTGCTTCTTTGTGTCTTAATTCTTCCAGAAATCAAACATATTCTAGTCATTCAAGCCAACACTGTTAACCAGTTATACAAAACAGAGCATCTTTCTTGCAGATTACGGAAAACAACAGACATGACTTTTGGGATTTCGTTCCCATATTATCACCTGACCAAAGCCTGATAATGACCCACTGCTGTGCAACTGCATAATTATATTCTTACCTTCAGTACTGTCATTCAGCTAGGAAATTCTATTGAGGAAGTAGAAACTGATAAAGTATGTTTAAAATGTACATTTTTAAGATGAAAGAATTAAAGCCAAGCTGGAAGAAACCTCAGGAAGTTTCTGCCCTGGCCTCCTGCTCTGGGCAGTGCCAGCTGCAAGACCAGACCAGGTTGCTCATGGCTTTTAGCAGCTCCTGGAAAACCTTCCTCCCTCAAACACACCTGAAATCCCTAGCTTCAATTTAGCTGCTACAAACACAACGTGATAGCTTGCCCAGGAAAACAATTCTTTCAGCTCTGCAACTCATCTCTAAGACAATCTAAAGGTTTCCGTGTTTACTAATGTAGCTGCCACATTGCAGAATCAATAAGTTTTTTTTCAAGATTATTTTTTTTCCTCCATAAACAGCAATACAAAGCTGAAAACCTGTACACAGAAACATGAAGCAAACAAACAACAGAAAAAGTAGAGACAGGTCAACCATTCCAAAGTATCCCATACACAAGAGTGCCTGCATAATCTTAACTCAATTTATCCATGTTTGTAATTTATTGCCCAAGACAATGTGATAATTCTGTTATAATATTCCCCAGGGCCTGAGTTGTGTTCACTGTGCACAATGGGAACCCAGAATGGTGAGAACAGTCAAGGCTGGTACGGAAAGAATGCTTTAGGGTCAGGCTTTAGCTTGTTGAAAATCTGCTATTATGATACTATTAACACTATGTTTCTTCCATATACAGGCTCTGCACAATCATCCTACGAATGTCTGAGCAGATAGCCTAAAGCCTGATTTACACTAGCAGTCATTGAGAGCCTGAAAGCATCAGAAACCCTCATCTGAGCAGCTGAATTCTTACAATCCACTAATCATTAAAAAAAGGAAAAAGTGTTCCAGAAAAAGGAAAGTGTTGCAAAGAATTTCCCAATATTGAACCCTAAATCAACAAATAATTTGACTTTACACTTATCTCTCTGTTCCTTCATACGCTGTAAAATGGGAAAAAAACACCCTACATCTCAAGTCATGTTGTTGGGCCGAATGAAAACTAATTAATGGCTTGTGAAGTCTTATGACACTCCAGTAGTGAAAAGAACAGGTCACACAGAACTAATTCTGTCTTCAAAACAGAAATAATATGCAATTAATCATGCTTGCCATGATAAAGATAAGCCATTCCACGGCACAGTTGCTCAGTAAGCAAGTCCTGCTCAGGCAGAGCTCCGAATGAGGCAGGGGTTCTGATGGGCAACCAAACAGCAGCAGGCAATCACATAATTAAAGTCTGTACCAAAATACATATATCTCCAAGGAAGCAAAGTTGTAAAAAGTGAGTTTCATGATGGCCTTGCATGACTTGAATTCTCTGCCTAATTTTTTACACTGCTGTTCAATTACTGAGTCAATGTAATAATGTATATACGCATTAATCAGCTAAGTATTAGTAGCCATCTAAAACTAATACATTAAGAAAAGATCAGCATACACATAAAAAAAGAAAACCCAGCAAAACTTTTAAACACTAAGGATAACACATTTTTCAGATAGTTTCTTACCAACTCCCAAAGCAAGACTACATATTCATCGATTTCCCAAAATCAAGAGCAAATATGCAAAAATTATTAAAGAAAAAATAGTCTAATTTAAAAATAGCAACTCTAGATACATTAAGGTTTAGCAAACTTAATAAATGTTGAAAAGTTCTTAAGTACAGTGGTGAAATGCAGTTCTGCTCTCTTTGTTTCAATATTTTAATTTCATATTTATAAAGCAAATTCATAGATAGACATTTCACATGGAACTGCAGTTAAGAAAATTTACATGGTGTAGCAGGAGGAACTCGTATGCCAGGACATTTCGTACACAGTTGCACACGACCTTTCTACCAAGTGGCTGCATTTAGACAGCCCCATAGCAAAATTTTGCTTTGTTTAGCTACTGCTACAGAGATTTCGGATATGACAAAATACCTGAAAGGGCAGGTTGGTCTGAGAGGTTCCAAGTTGGTCTGGGAGGTTCCCACACGCTCTTACCACATCCCCCGTGCAGAACAAGAAATATAAGCTTTTCATTTGGCATCATCAGCTTCCACTTCCATGCTTCTCAAAGTACACCGCCGAAAACTCTCAAATGCAAATAAATAAACTAAAGCTAAGGCTCCTTTATCCATGTAACACTACAACGACATCTCTAGAAGCATTTATTTTAGATTAATTTCTATCCCTCCTCTCCACACGGCATCATTCTTTCGTCATTTCTGCCCATGGTGTCCCTTTCCCGCTTCCCATGCTCCCAAAATCTAGAGTAATGTATATGTGGAACACACACATTTTTTTCAAAAACGTATTTTCAAGATTAAACACACATGCATTTAAATCATCTAAAATGCTAATACACTCTACAAAAATGCTTCATTGTCTCCTCATGGGATCTTGGTCCAGCATCTTTATTCAAGTTGAGATCAGTCTTTGCATCCTCTACAGACTTTCTGCCTTCTGCCAAGGCCGCAATATTTAGCCAACTAATTTAATATTACTGATTAATTTAAGAAATACCTATACCTCTAAACTCTTTTCATGAATCTAATAATAACACTTGGCAGAAGTAGCAGAAGTAGTAGCACATGACCAGTATTTTGCAGCATCCTTTAAGTTAATCCTTCTCCATCAAAGAGTAAGGTGTCATCATTCCAGACTTCCCATCTGCTCTCAGGGGCTTGTTGAGGCCAAGCTTACACTGGAATGGCTGAGGCACTTTAGCACCTCTGCCCCTTCTGTGTCCTTTGTCACCAGGGCCCTCATCCTCCCTATAGGCCCTTTTGCTGCTTACACACATATAGAAGCCTGCCTTTCTTAGAAGAGTCCACGAGTCAACCTTGGCCGAGACGTAGCCTACACCTACTGGGACAATAATTACAAGTTGACAAAGCCAAACACTGATCTGTAGCATAAAATAACTAACCTCAGTTTGATAGGTTCAGTTCGGACATCAGGAAAGACCTCTTATAAAATGCCTCTTCTAAAAAGGCACGGCAATTATGGAGAAGAATTAAGAGATATTTGGTATGTTAAAAAACAGAAGAATGCTTTAAGCCATTGCAAGCAAGTTCAGATTGAACTGTACTCCCTCAAGTGCAATAGGGAACACAATCTAATCTCAGTGGTTCAATGGACACACTGTGCCAGTAAATCTAGTTTACTTTTACTCTACTCTCACTATTCTTTATTGATTATTTTCATAATTTTATCACTATAAATATGTCACCTAAAAATGATTACTGTAGTTAAATTCATCTAATATCTAATAAAACAAACCCAGTATTTATGCTTGGGGAGAGAGATGACCATGAATTTTCATAAAAACTTCAATAGTCTCTTGTAAAAGGTTGTCAAGCAAATCATCTAGATAAATCAGAGGCATTAATTTGTTACTCTGAAGGAAAAACTACCTGGAGAGGATTTTTTTTCCCTTTTGTTTGTGCAATGGTGGGAAAACGTTTTGATCTTTGTGTTGTTTCTGAGGTATCTATGAACTGTCAGCGCTGTCATCTGTGCTAGAATACAGGCCCTGCTGCCTCAGGGCTGGGGAGAAGTCACCAAGATCAGCAGAAGAAAGAATGCTGAAACATTCCTGCTCCCTAAGGATTTCATGGCAGGTGGCTTCCTCATACATATAGAATGGGAAAGGGTAAAAAGAGAGCTGCAGTGACTCTGTACAGTTACCAGACAGTTTAAAATGTGCTAAAGCTCATTTCCTTCATCAGCCCCAACAGTGCAGCGCCCCAAACCAGAAGGTGAACATTGCCAAATCAGTTTTAGTCTCTTACAGCTGACATTCATCACTGCTTTTTGCAGCCAGGAGGTCTTTTTGACAGTCCTCTTCTGTATCTTCAGCCTGGTAAGCCTCTTCCAAATGGCCTTGGAGTCTTTGTAGGATACAACCCGCCATGAAGCAACTGAGAAGAGCCAGCTCCCTCTGAGTCAGTAAAAGAGACTGGAGGGATGGTTGCCAGATTAGTTAAATATAACCTAGTTAGGCCTACACTGTTTTTTCATCTGTCTTTTTTTTTTTTCTTGCTTAAATGCAGAATAAAGGATCACAATAAGGAATATTCAGCTAGCTTACTGCTGGAGACCAAAAAAAAAAAAGAAATATCTCATACCTTACAGGAGGTCTCATCCATATGTTGCCTGCAGCTTTATTGCTATCAAAATAGAATACAGATTTACATATTTTCTCTGACACTGGTAGGGGCAAAAAAATCCATTTATTCTCAAATTAGCTAAGTCAGATGTCTCTTTTATTTATCCTCTATAATTAACAACAAACTTCATACTTGTTTTTTACCACTTTCAATTTAAAAAATGGTGAAATGATGATAGCAAACCGCAATTTCACATAAACCACAACAATATTTAAGAAAACAAATATGTTAGCACTTGGATTAGAGTCCTATTAAAAATATGTATACTTTAAATTCCAGTGAAATGTTTATACATTCTTTAAAATAATTACCAACTGAAACAGTGACCATATGTGGTCATTATGGCTAATGATCCTAAATGGCTATGCAAATTTCCTCCCAAGCAAACTTGACTACCTGCAAGGAAGGCAAAATAATTACCACACAGCTGAAATAAACCCTGAAATGTTCCAGTAAGAATTTGAACTAGAAATATTTCAAGGAAGAAAATAAGAATAATTCTGATTTAGAGTTTTTGTAATAGTATAGTTTATTAAGAGAGGTATTGTCACAGCAGAAGAGGTCTTATTTTTGAGAATCCTATTCTGATGAAGTTTATGTTCACAGATTTATAAGAAACACTGTATTAGACCCCACAGTCTATGTAATATACACAGCAGCAATTGGGAAACCTGGTATTTACAAAGAACAGAAACTACTGTACTTGATCCTTCCCCTTTTTAAAAATGTATTTACTAGGTAACAGTCTTCCTTTCTTGGACTTGTAACCCAGATATTGTCAATGCTAGCCGGCAATATGCTGACTTATGTCAGCATTGAAATTTGGTACCACGCTTCATTAACTAGCCAACAAAGCAATTCAGGAGTGTTATTGAATCATATACCATTCTTAGTATTCGTTTTTTTCTCATTTTTATTTCACTGTGTGATTTCTTCAGCAGCCTATTTCTCAGGAGAGAGGAAATGCTTTGTATCCTATTTTAAAAATTATCCCCAGCAGCAATACCAATATCAGTATTTTTACAGACTGCTTTTTCCCCATCCACAAATTCTAATGATATACCATAGAAACTAATTTAAGTTTTGTGCTTAATATATCTTAAAAGAGCAGCATTGCTAAAAAGAGAAAATCATCCTAGTTTTGACTACTTAATTATTTTCAGGTCACTGGTTTTGATAGGTTTTCCTTCATTCTGAGTTATTATTTCATTATTTCATTGTTTGCTTGTTTTTTTTCTCCTCATATTACTATCTTACCACATACACCAATTCCCATCAGCAATTCGGTACACAGCTAGACAGCACTACAACATCATCTCTCAAAATTACGGATTTCCTTCTGCTGAAGCCAACAGGAGTTCGCCCTCAACTTTTACATAGAATGCAATTTGCTCTTTAACACGCAGCTCCTAAGCACTCAAAACTATCCTCTGATATCAGAAAAAGTAACTGATTACAAGTTTGTATTTCCCTGCTTTCTTGAGGAATTAACATATGTTTTTTCCCTAGTCTACAAATCAGATTTTGATTCTATCTGAAAGTGTGACAACACAAAGTATTTTAAAACTGCATGCACTACAGTTCTCTCAAATTGGGCTATTTGGTAATATTCAGACTCCAAAAACTCTCACATTAGTGAGATTCACGTAATTAAGCTGAAAGTCAAAGGGGCAGTATTATTACAAGATATGAGAAGGACATTCTAACAATCTTCTAAGCCAGAAACATTTTAATATAACGGGCATTGCTGAAGGCCACAAACTAATTGAAATTTGCACTTATAAAAGGTGCTGCCATGTGTGCTTTAGCAGAAAAGAGCACCTACCTCTCCCTTCCTTTGGGGAACAGGATCATCACCTTGCTCTTGACAGATGAGGTGACAAATGTGTTTTTCTGACAAAATGAGCTCCCAGGAGCCTGTCCTGCTATGACTTGTATTATTATTATGAATTATTGTTATTCATGTTTAGGTCTTCCGCTCATGTGAGAGGTGCTCTCCTTCCTCACAGTAAAATAAAAAACATAATAATAAAAAATGCTGACTATGCCGTTGGAACGAAATGGAAGGCCTTCATGAGCATACTCTTACAGAACAAGAGAACTCTTACAGAATAAATTCTTAGAGATTCATTTCCTGCATTATTTATAAATAAGTTTGCTATCTTCATCTAGACAAGCTGATATTTTGGATGCCCGAGTTGTTGTTATAATGTGTTACTAGCTCCTTCACTAGTTCCTGCAGCATTTATAGGAATGACACAGTCAATGGCAACAAAGCAACTGAACTGCTTGAGAAAATATTGCTGAATTTCAAAGTCATTTCACATAACTCAGTTATATGCATAAGCATATTTAGATTTTAGCATATAAACCAAATGGACAGAAAAGGCAGAAGTAAAACATTCATCACACACATCAACAAAAACAAGCTGGTAGCTCCCTACTGTTTCATGAAACCCAACAATCATTGAATGATGCCCAATATATTTCACCAGCATTTCCCCTTTATTCCTACATGGTTTTTCTCCATTTAGTCATCCATTCCCATAATGAATCATTTCCATCAACTACCAAAAAACATGCTGAAGGGGAGCTGGTGGAGACCAGAAAGCATTGCCAACATTTTGACTAAGATTTTGACTAAGATTTTACTGAAGAATCAATTATTTGCAGCTTTTGATTGGTTTCATTATGCTGAGTTTTGTTTGTTCCTCCTCTTCTACTCCCACCCTTCAGATGAGCCCATTTTTCTTTTCTAGCTCAACCTATCAATTAGAGTAAAAGTCAATTCTGGGTTGAAATGACAGAACTACAACAGTGCTCCTCAAAAAGACACCTCAGAATCCCAGAAGACAGCATAGCTTGAATGTTTCTTTGTCAAAATTGGTAACATTATTTTAAAAACCATATGCACTTGAATTAAGAAAAAAAAAGTTTTATTCCTCTATCCCTATCCCAAATCTTCCTCTCTCTGGTGTTCGTTCTCTTCTGGATTTTCACGTGTCATCAGTGCCAGAAAAGAACCAAGTTTAACACTTTGAAGTTGTTACATGAATTCATCCCTTTCCATCTTAATAGAAAGGATTATCACAAGTCTGTCTCAGCAAAAATAAAATTTTGTGTTTGTTTTTAGCTACTACATAATTAATCATTCTTCACTGTGTGGAATTTGCTGCAATACACTTAAATGGAATTAATAGTGGAATACCTCATCAGGTTTCCTTGGTTATTGATGTATATGTAAAACACGGATTAAGAAACAGAGTATTATTTTTTTAAGCTAGTGGACCTTTTCTGTATGATATATACTGTTTTCTCTGGTGCAACTTAAAAAGAACTACAAAAATAATCAAGTTTAAAATGCATGTTTTTAAATGACACATGTCAATTTTCAATAAAGAAAACAGTGCAAAAATATAGAAATTAAGTGCTTTGTCTGCGCAGCTATCTTTGTGTGATAACAGTCTTGTTTAAAAACAATCAAAAAGCAGAAGAAAAAAGACTGGGAAAAACCTGCAAAGCATCAAAAATGTTTGGCAACAATTACAGCACACTTTTGCAGCAGCAGAACTTGAAGTGCAAAAATAACAGCAGTATTTGATCAAAAGCAAAGCTGAACCAGAACTAGATATATCAACTAGGCAAAGCATCATATAATTATAGAGCACGCTTCTTTCTATACACGTACATAAAATCAGAGCCTGTCCATTGTCACTGGAGAAGAGTAGTGTTTTTTCATCCATAACACATACCTAGCATTTAGTTTATGTGTATGTATGTTTGGATAGACATGTAAACATACGCATATATATATGTGCATACATGTCTATCCAAACATACATCCCCACTGAAAAGGAAAAACGTTCTTTATTAAAGGACAAGTGCTAGTAAACAGGAATCGTAAGTGATCCTCACAGCAGAGTTACAGTGATCACAGAGAAGACCACTGAAACATTTCTTTTCTCTAAATTACAGCGCTGGTAATCGCTTCAGTTGTTCTCATTACATAACACACATATTGTCACCTCTCTTGACAAATTTTATTCCAGGAGGAGTTCATTTCAAATTTAATAACCCTCTTTACCAAAAAAACAAACAAAAATAGCCACTATATTTGCTAGAGGCATATCAGTAATATTTCACTTCGTTTTTCTTGGGTACACAGAATTTACTGAGTAGTAAGAGTATTCCTCGCAATTGTGTCTATGAAATTAAATTACGCTTTATTGAGAAATATTGCTGCACAAATAAAGAAGGGAGCTACTTTGCAATTTTGAATCTTTTGAGAAGTGAGGCAGGATCATTTGGATGCATTTTCTCTTTGCCTTTAGAAAGTGTGGGCCATGAATCTCTCATATAGAGAGAGCAAGATCCATTTCTGGTAGCTCTGACAATGTAGATGTGCATAGTTTAACTAGTTGTCTAGACTCCTTCATTATATTAAATGAACAAAACTTGTATTTCTAGGTTGCAAGTCCTCTGACTTGTTTTACTGATCTACCTTAGTCCAAGGCACAACGGTATCAACGTTCTCATTCTAATGAAGAAACATTAATGAATACATTATTGCACTATATTACAATAATAAATTAACATCTTCCAGTCTAAGATTTCAAAAATACAATTCTTTGGAAATACAGGAATATACTTGTGAACACCCAAATTTAATGTCCAGAGGGTAGTTTTAAATTCCTGCCTCTCTGCAGATAATAGTGCAAAAACACAGCTAAAGGAAACAAATCTGTGTTTCCCCACCTATTTTCATTTGATCTAGATGTAAACACGGAATCAACAAACAAGAGCTTACACCTGATGATGGTTTAAGTAAAGCGTTTTTCTTTTTTATACATAAACAACTTCTCTGATACTGCAGCGTTATCTCCACCTCCATCAGAGTTTCCATACAGGCTTCAAAAGACACCTGTGCTCTTCTGAAACCAGACTTTGGAAAGCCCTTGGGCTTCACCATTGCAGTTTAAGACCTATCAGGCCCAGGAACATCAGGAGCTTCAAAACATGACTCCCTCTTTTCCAGATACTTGGAAAAAATGAATCATAAAATTTGATATCTTACATCTTTTCCAGTTCAGGTGGGGAGAACCTACACAAAACTCTCAGTCTGAGTAACTACATGTGCTGCACTCTTAAATGGGAAGCTTCTATGGCAGTTAATAACAGTTTTTTGATTGAAATTGGTCCATGTACCAAAAAGAAAAATGGTATGATTGCACAAAGAGAAATAATGCTTCGCTTCCAAAATAGCTTGGGAACCCAAATCTCATATTAATATAATTTTTTCTGAAGTATAAATAAAATATTTATAATACTACAAATTAAAATAAATTGAGTTGTTTCCAAGCTGCTGTCTCAGTTGAATTTTTTATTGGTCTTCTCTTTTAAAGCTGCTTTACGAGATTTCTCTTTCTATAATGCAACTAGGACATGCATATCTTTAAACTGTATTCCCCTCCTGATAGCTTTTCAGTTTTACTTAGTTAGAAATGACACAATTTATTCTATAGATTATAAGCATAAATGTATATTTATGTAAATTTTAAATAGATCTCTCTTCTGATCCTTAAGCATTCATATTGCTGCATTATTAAAACTGGAATTTTAGAAAACTAATTCTACAATTGGGAGAATTTTTTAAACAGATTACAGCCAGTTTTGGGCAATGGAGATCCAACCAGTCTTCCACCGAGGCATTTCTTGGTGCAGAAAGTGAAAATTAAACTTGAAGCTTTGAATACAAGGTGTGAAATGCAACACTCCTATTGTGTTTTCTCATCACCTTCAACTTCCTTGTTAAAAGTTTATCAAGCCTACCCATTATGAATATCAAGCATAATCAAAATGCATAAGATTAAAACACCAAGGCCACAGCTTTAAGAAATTGTCAGGACAAGAAACTTGATTTCTTTTTGCTGAATAATGTGTAAATTTTCCATTACTGTACTCTATTTATCTGACAGAAATGCCAAACAAATGTTCAAGAGCCACAGCCGCTAACAGGGACCCTAAATTCCACTATGAAGCATCCTCTAACAGCCATGAGATTCAAAGGTGCAGAAATAAAACCAAGTTCAAACGTTATAAAGGAGGTTTCGCACTATAAAAATAAAAGCCTAACGAATGACAAAGGATTTTCACGTGTTATCTTTAACTTCTGTAGCCACTGAGGAATTCACATGAATTATACATATATTAAAAACTTTCTTTAGTTCAAGTAGGCAGCATTAAAAATAGTAGCAATTATTTAAAATTGAGTGGAAAAAGGTCTCCCTTTCACTACAGGGAACATATACACACCAAAAAAAAAAAAAAATACCCACAGCCCTACAAGTTTCATAATGTTAATCATAAAGAAGTACAAGAACATGACACCAAAATGGTGCAAAGTTGATTTCTGGTATAATCTCATGTCTTATAAAAGGAAGCAAGCTTGCAACAAACCCAGAGAGCAGTTCTCTCGAGTTCACTCAGCAATCTGAAATAACACGCAACAAACTTTGTGACAGTCAGATCACGGCCTTTCAACATGCAGTCATATTCAAATACTTCAAGAATCATGGACAAAAGTAAAACTAAAGAGAAGCAAAGCAGCCCCCAACAAACGTCACAGCAAGAAGCACTCTGACCTCATGCAATTTTATCTTTGTTAAATAAAAGAATTGTGGGTGCTGCGCAGGCATCTGGCAGCTGTCACTGCTTTCAAGTGTTATATCATTTAATATCATTTAGCTCTGCCCTGATCGTTTTAATTATATGGTGTTTAAAACGAGAGCAGCAGCCAGCATGCTCCAGAGGCTGCAAACATGAGCATCAGCGAGAGTGCAAAGAACAACAGAGCCTCCAGCTCAGGACTGCCCCGTGCCTTGGGTCTCGTCTACCAGGAATTCTCTAATATTCTGCAAATTACAGGCTACATACAAACGACAGCTTTCTTTTGTTGCAAAATCCTGTATTTTTTTATGTAGGCGAGACTACAAGCAGAACCACTCAGACCTTCTAGGCAAAAATAGTATTTCTATTAAAAATAAAATTAAGAAGTGGTACAAGCAGTGATAAAACTTAGCCCTTGCCCCCATCCCGCCTCCCCAAGCCCTCCACATTTCAACCTACTGACCTCTTTCAGCCTATTACTGTAAAATTTTCAAGGCACTTAGATGATTTAAGACTTTAGTCTTGCTTTCAGGGACATGTTAGCTTCAAATCCCCATTCATTTTTTAAAAATTAAAACATGAACATCCAAATTACCTTAGGACTTCTTTCAAACAGGAATCTAAATTTTCACGATATGCTTAACACTCTTATTTTTAATCTTTCCTCTAGTCCGAAAATGCCAGTGGGATGTAAACTAATCATAACTTCAATAAAAATAAATGGAATAAACTGCCTGCTTAATCTATATCAGCCTTGCAATCAGCATAAGCCTCTAACTCAATCTTAGACCTCTATGATTGAACACTAGCTATGCTTAGGTTCCTCAAAAGTGCTCAGATAATGTTTGATGACTGCATTGCTGAAAGCTACAGTATCAAGCAATTCATACTAGCTACCTTTGATTTTATTGCTAACAATGTTTGAGGACACATGCAACTCTGTGGCTCCAGTTCCTTGGAAATTTTCAAGACAATAGGTTCGCATCTCAAAAATCACATAATGTCATTGAAACCATCAGGAGCAAGGCACAAATCTGTGCCAAGAGGTACAGTAGGGAATCCATACATGGCTTTTCAATGTTCACCTGCCCCTTAGGGACAAGAGTTGTGGATTTCACACAACAGCTGGGGAACTCCAGTGTCTCCTCTCAGGCTTTGAAACAACCTTTTTAGTCTGGAACCTGCCTGAAATGCAATGCAGGGCTCTTAAGCAGCTGTTGACACAAACCCTCAGGACAGCAATGTTGACTAGAACTGCTACAGCAGACAGGAACTCATGCTTAATTTGGTTCATAGAAGTCAGATCAAATTCTCTTTTTTTAATCCGAATTTATGGATGCATTATGTACATTACATCAAGTGTGGATACAGATTCATGCTACAAACATAAGGGTCTAAAGTCAAATCTAAGACCAAGTAAACTATCAGCTGCACACAAACCTTGAACTGCTGGCTGTGATATACTACCATATCCAACACCCACAGGTACTATTGTTCCAACCCTCCCATCTATCAAAACGTATGTAGAGCAGAATTCTTTTGTACAAAGAAATCTGCAGGTATATTGATTTACGCAACTACTCCACTATTTGCCAGATGTCACAACTACACTTCAGTGTGAATACAGACAAATTCTAACCAGATTGTGATGGACATTTCTACAATGCTGCAACTTTGAGAGTTTATGTAATAGCAGCAGAGTTGCACTGTGGTGAGCACGGGTTTATCCCCAACCAGGAATCATGAGCGTGCACCATACTGCTGCATAAACGATCTCCTAGGGTCAGATATACCCATTCATGAGCCAGATGGATGCACTGTTGAGGAAACAAATATAATATTAAAGCAAGCTTCCAGTCAGACCATATTTTTCAGTTAGGTTAAAAGGTAAAAATATATGAATGCAGCAATGCCTACAGCAGCCATGGAATCCCATAGGCTTAAAAGAGTAGAATCAAAGTATCATACTGACAAATGCTCTCATGTTAGACACTCAAATAGGTACCAAAATTAGTTCAACACTTTGTTTCATCCATTATTCTCATGTCAAAGACATGAATTATGTGGGTGAGATCTAACTGCAAAATTACTGCATGTTAAAGCCATCATCATCCCTAAAAAACCTTCCCAATTTCTGCATTGTACCATCGCACAGACAGCTAGGTTTCTTATTCATTTATGATTGCATCCCAACGCTGTTCGGCTAGTGAAGCTCAAACAGCCAAAAGTAACTGCCAAAGATCAGGGATTTTAGCAGTTTTGCTTGATGGCCACAAGAAAATTTGGGTTTCTTTGAAGAACATCCCCACTGGCTTCTAATGTCAGCCTGAAGTGATGTCTCCAGCCTTTTCAATTTGCACGTATTGGGACAGACAAGAGCCCCCCACTGTTCCACGTACTCCAGGACGTGCTTGCATGTTGTGTTGCATCAAAACGTCTCCTGGCCAGGACCCCAGTAAAGACACGTGGCCAGTTTTGGCTCAGGACTCCCCCTGGAAGGCATGTGTTCCTGGGGGAAAGCACAAGCTCAGGCCTCTCTTGTGCTAGTAATCGAAGAAAATATCAATATTTCAGTGAACAAAGCAATTCTAAAGAGCAAATTCTTTAAAAGTCTGATCAGTAACAGAAAAGTCAGTGAAAATTCTTTGTTCTGACTCGCTGTAAGATAACGTCTCCCTGGAAATAGGCTGATTCCCTTCAAGTTCCACAAAGAACTTTGAAGAGGTGGAAGGAAGTTTCCTCAAGACACACTCCAGGTTTACTTTGGCATCCGACTTGCTGACTTTGCAGCTTCCTAGCATCTCTCTCAAATAAAGACAGAGAAAATGCACTGCTTGGATCACTTAAATCAGTTTATAATGCACACTAAAACAAAGACTACTGTTGAAACTTAGCCTTGCCTTTTGAAGTTGCTGTTCAAACTTCTCATACCCAGAAGCAGTAGTTCAGTATATATTATAACTTTATAAGCAATTTCTTCACATACTTAGTTCTGCAGTTAGGCCTGTATCTATTTTATGAATGCCAGTGGGCTTTAAATATCTATTATTTTCCCTCTTGTTCCCCTTCTCTCTTTCAATAAACATTTCTTTTTTCATAGTTTTAGGACCTCTATTGCATTCACATAAGGGGTTTTTATGAATACAGATGTTAGATGAGCTCCCACTTACCCAACCTAGCATTAAAATACACCAGCAATTAAAACTGATGCTTTCAGACTCAGGTGAAAATTCCCTACAGAATACAAATCACAAAACATTCCACATAAATACAGCATTTCTTTTCCATTTACAAATGTATTCTCTGAAGAGCAGTACAGTAGAATTTGGGAACTTCATTTCATGTTATAATTAGCATCAATGTATTCTCTTGCACTATGAGCTGTGCCTCCTGCTAGGCCCCTCACAAATACCGTGCCATCACAGCCATCTACATTTGCATTAAATTCACTTAACCCTGTTGCTCCTCCACTTTACTCAGTCCCTATTTTATCTAGCTAGAATAGGCTCTTACTGAATCTTTCTTCTCTCTGTAAAATCTGTACAAGTAACGCTCATATCAAGTCATTCTTCAATTACAAGCCAATAGCCAACTAAATACAATTTATGTGGCAATCTAATTTGGCTCGCGGTCACTGTAGGAAGTACCAGTAGCTGCTAAGCGAGACATCTGCAAAATTGCTGCGACGATAACTGAAAACTCATTGCACTATTCATCGTCAATTTGTATAAATTCATAAGGAACAGAGAACAAATGACAAGAGCACATGCACTACGAGAGCAACAATTCAGTGAAGTGAATTGCAGACCTCTCAGGAAAAACATTTTAAGAGTCAAATAACCTTTCTCCACCCCTCGGACATGCATCTTTCCCATATCCTGCAAATCACTCGCAGTCTCCTCCTTCCAGGCTGTCACAGCTCCATGTTGTTAGGAGACCTCTCATCCTGCCAGGACTCAGGCAAGGGGTGAAACAGCACCCGCCTGGCGAGGAGCCTTAACTTGATGTAGGCTACTTTCTTAATCATATATAACTTTTTATGCATCTTCTGTTGCTAGATTCAGCATTTCAGATGTAAATTATGCATAACAATAAAAGAAAGATAACTGCTACTCTGTGGGAGTTAGAGGACTGCTTTGGCATAAAATCAGACTCAGATGAGATGTATGGGGAGATGCCAGAGCATAAAAAGCAGTCCTAAGTGCGAGAAAGGTCTCAAAATGCTTTTGTAATGACACCACATAAAGATGCATTAAAAAGGAACCCTTGGTATTTTTGGCAAACATTAGAAAGTGGCACATCCCAGAGCAACAATTACCATTTATCCAGGGAATGTGCTGACTCATCCCTTCCAATGGCCCTTTCCATGAGAAAACATTCAGCACCATCTCCTGAGTTCAGCATCTATTTGCCTTTCCAAAAATCTGTCAGATGACAGCTTCCAAAACAATAAATACATTTATCTCTTCTACGATATGGTCAGTCTTCCTTTAAAATGTCTTCAGTAACTTTCAGCTATTATCTTTCCTTTGTAAACACAACAACATATTATTATTTGCTATCATGTTAACAAGCAACTCTGAAGGAATAAAAAGTATGAAATTCAACAGAGGGGAGAAAAAATCATTATTGTCAAAGGAACATACAATTCCCTAAACATGCAATACTGACCAAGAGCAAAACAAGAAATTAAGCATTCCTCTAAGATGCGCACAGGTAGTCATTTCACTGCCCCATATTACTTCAACACATGAAGTAATGTGAATGAACAACATCAGGTTCAACACATCATGAATTGGCCTGAAGGCTTTGATCCTACATGAGAGGTTAAATGTATGAGATCATGGCAAAGCTGAAACCTTGACATCTGAAGTTTTTAAGGGAATTTCTAAAACTGTGTCTGACTTTTCAAGCCTCCACTGACAGAGAAGAAAACAGTAGGGGCTGCTTAACTTCCCTGGCAAGATAATATAAGCTTCTCAGCATCTATGAAAAATCATCCTGTCTTTCTTTCAGGAATTGAACTTGCCACAAAAAGAACTGTACCTGAAATTAAGCTTTGTGATGGATCTTCAAATTTCATCGTTTATACTCACTTCTCCGAGGGGAGAGAGAGAAAAAAAGAGTTTACCCTATGACTGAAGCGCTACAAAAATAATCCAAGCATTAATTAGAACTCTAAGCAACACTCTTGGATGCAAGAGTATTTTGCACTGCATCCTGTCATTGTTAATCTACATATTGTTCCAATCTGTTTCCTAGATTTTCAACATTTCTAAATAAATCTATCAGTGGCACTGCTGAATCTTAACAAGTAATGACTGCTACAATTTTAATCAGATCTTCAGCTTGTACATTCAATAACAGATCTTCGTTCTGCAATTTCCTGAAATCCTGATACTTCTGATTTAGTTAAAAGACTAAAGATTTCCACGCTGGTTATAGATGGCCATATTATTTCATGAAAACTTACTCATTTTTAAATCAAAATAAGAAATATACATTTCTCCTGAAGAATTGGAAAAACTCCTCCTGGAGAGCATAAAGTTCAGTCTCCTTCATATTTAGCAAGCCTGAATAGGGCCCTTCAGTATAGAAAGGTATTACTTCAACATTATATAAGCGCAAGAAAATAAGCATGCTCTCCTTTTACAATTCTTGTTAAAGACAGCAATACCAAACTTCTTTCTTGTATCAACCTTTGTTACTACAACAGATTCACACTGTGCTACTTTGCTGCTATCTTTGTCATGAGAAAGTGGTATCAAAATTATCATTCTTGATTCTTCTGACCTTCCTGATATTCCTGACCTATTCTGCATTCAGTTATGTTGAAATTCACTGTCAGTTCCACCTCTTCCTCACAAGTTACTAGGGCTGTAAGCAAATAAAAATGCAAATGGCCAGCAAATCAAATTATAGAACATTAGTAAGGTCAAAGGAGTACAGTTTATTATGATCTTGCACAGAATACATGAAACATTAACATTGGGTAATGACAAGAATTGTTAACATACCTTCCCATGCAACTTATTCTCATTACAACTTGAAAATTGCATTGTGATTTGTAATCCTGCAGTCCTCTTAAAATTTATCTTTTGATAACTATCTCAATTATTTCAAACATGTTGAGCTATGACATGAAAAACTTCCTGAAAACATTATAGTTGGCATTTTGTTGAAATTAAGGGAAAGTAGAGAAAAGGATGATAGCAGGGAGATGATAAGAGAATGCCATTTGACATGCAAATGCCTGAAAAGAGTGCATGAACAGTGGGGACTTAGTCAAATAACAAGTGACTTAAGCCAGAATATTACATGTGCATGAGAATATGCTCAGTGTTGTAAATATTATTGCAGAAAAACTTCCCATTGAAACCTTTCAGTATTAGCACAACAGCAGACCAAGTTTCCTCTCACGTTTAAATTTCTGAGTTGTCCAACCTAAATCACATGTTTACAGGCTGGGTTACACTCAGAAGTTAATATATCCCTTCAAAAATTAGCCGGCTTCAGATTTACCTAGTCTGACCTGCCAGAACCCAAGGGATGGATTTTCAGCACAGTGCCAGGGAATCACATCCCATTAACACCCGGCAGGAGTTGCACACAAAATTCCCTATGCAATAGGTTGAACATTAACCTTAATTTGCTCAGAAAATATTCATAGAAGCTTCTAAATTATACATCACATACAGAATAACTTCCCCTGAACTATAAAAAACTATCTGTGCTTTTTATTCAGCTGGCAATATTTGGTGGATACAGCAGAGCTAACTTACAAGTAAAATTCATTACAACTGGAAGCCCTCTCCTGTACTAAGAAACAAGGACAGCACTTCAGTGCTGGTAGAGATTCAGTCTATGCCAAAATGGAGCAAATACATAAACAGAGAGCATTAAGGACAATAATGAGCAAAAACAAGCAGAAAAGCCCAGGGATAAATATTATGCTTTGCAATTGAAAAAAAAAAAAAAAACTATAAGGAGAGATGCCATCTGGCTAAATAAAGAATCAATATTAGAATAATAAATGAAAGAATATTTTATAAAGTTTGTGTATAATATTGCATACATAAAAGTTGTCTTTGTTTTCTTTGCATCCATATACTCTACAAGAAACAGATATGCGTATGCATAGCTACTGTCTGCATTAGATTATATAAATATATTAGTGGACTGTAGCAAATAATTTTTATAATGCAAAAATTGAGTTATTTGGATGGAAAACACAATCAATCAAGACAATCAACCTTAAATTTAGGTTAATGGCAGCCACAATAGTAGGTTGCATTGTTTTTAATTTTATTTAATTTTAATGACACCAAGGAATGCAGTAGATTTTTAAATTTTGGAAGGAGCATAAAACAAAGATTCTCACGGTAGATAACTTTTTTTATTTTTAATCTTTTTCAAAAGTTTCTCTCAAGCACAGATGCTTGTTTATGAATCCAGACGCATTCCTATAAACTGCAACCAGCTGTATGACCAGCACCAAAAGGAATGCTAAGCTGAATTTTCAGGATAGGTTTCAGAGCATTATCACCTTTCTCATAACTGCCAGGTGAAAACAATGTCCCACTAGTCCTTCAAGTCAATTAACAATATTAGCATGCTAACATTCCCGTGAACCATGTTTAATTATAATTCGTCAAAAGTAGCTTCTTTTGGTGTAGTTCATAAATTTGCACTCACTTCTTTTTTTGTCACATTATTTGATACAATTGTTATACTCTAACTTGCAAAGCCTTTTGATCTCATTTTTCACCCCCATAAAAAAGCATCTTTTTACTTCTCTATACTTTAAGTTCCAACACATGCATTTTTATTGAGTTATGCGAGTCAAGAGGTTTTAATGAAATCAAAATTATTGCAGTCCTTTTCTAACAATTATAAATATTTGGTTTCTTTTACAGTAGAAACCTCTATAAAATATTTGAAACCAGTTCGACTCATGTGTGAGCCAATTTAGTACACATTAACAAAAAAAGATCATGTTACTTTCCTTGTATTTACCCTTGCAATATTGATACTGTAGTTTAAATTAGAATCAAAAAACCTAAACTCCAATCTCCACCTAATATACAAAATAATGTCTATATAGAATACCTCTTATCTACGCCAAAACACACATAAACAAGGCTGATATGATTGCAGAAGGGAATATTTTTGATTCCTAGGCTCAGCTAACAGCTTGAAACCAACTGTAAATTCTGCCTTCAGTCCTAACATACAGTTGCTATCTGAAAAAGTGCACAGCTGCAGTTTTCAGCAGGATATTTCCCAAAAGTCTATTCCACCTTTTGGCAGCCCCAAAAGAATCTAGCTCACTTTAATCATGAGAACTACAAATAAGGGCATTAGATTTTTAAAAAGTGTCTTTTGGTAAAATAAAATTACAATAAGTAACATGAAATTCCCTGTTTACAATAAAGATATTAATTTTTTTTAAAGAGGTCTTTTAAAATGAGTCTAAAGGGGTTGAATTGCAGCACAATGAAAAATAGGCACAGCACAAAGCCCTGCTGATTCAAAGATAAATGAAACATCAAAATGATAGTAAATATTTAAAGTCACACTGACAAATTACCTTGGCATTAAAACAGTCTCTGCTTTTACATATCTCTATGATGAAATATATATATGCGCACTCAAGGCAGAGACTTGCACTTAAAAAGCAAAATGCTTTTACACAGACATGGAAAAACACATTGGAATACTATATAATTTATAAAAATACTAATATGAAGAACCAAAACTGAATGTAACCTTTTCTATCCAGTTTTTCTTCTCTAAAGGAAATAGCATAACTACTAAAACCTAGAGTTTTTTCTAATAGTCTGAAAACATAATCAGCTCCTTTAATACAATTTGCATTAATTAAAAAGTAAAAAAAATCTTATTAGTCGCATCAGTATTTTCAATGAATTAATTTTGAACAGAAACAAACTGACATATTTCCATGTGTTTCTGTATTTTAAAGATGATACAGAACTATTAAATCCTTTTAAAAGCTTTCACCTTCCATGTCAACAAGATGTCTGAAACATGGTTCACGCGACCATTACAAACAGAATGAAATCAAGCCCATTTTGAAGTATGCATTGTGAAAGTAAAACGATGACTAAAATATCATATAATAAGATGAGAAAAAGATCCCAGTTCTGGTAGTCATTACCTACATCATTAGTATACCTATAAGCAATACATGCTCCTAGGTAACTTCACAGAGAGAAAACAGTACCATCAATCTTACACTTTTCCCATGAATATTCAGCAAAAGCTAAAGCTTTTGCCATTCCCTGCTACTGCTGTAATTAAGTATTCAGACCAGTAAACAGCTCAGTGGGAATGATTTTTATGACAAATGACCAAAAACATATCAACCATAAAAACCCAGCCCTGCAAAAATCCCTCAAGCCCAGGGAGCTCAATCAACGTGAACTAGACGGCAACTTCAGCACTCGCTCACTCCCAACTCTGCATACATCTCATGACAGGCAGTTTTCCTCCATTAACTTCTACACATGAAAAACAAAGAGGAGGAGGTGGGGCTCAGAAGCCTAATGGACAAGAGGATAGAGAGCATTTAGAGAAAAAAAAACGCCAATATGGAAACCAAGCCTGCTAATTCAATGGCTGTTAAATTGATTGGTAGAAAGGGGAAAAAAAAAAGGTGAAATAGATGAATAAAGACTAAAATCAATGCCCATGTACACCACTATATACAGGAGCCATTCATAGTAATTGAAAATTCCTTTTTTTCCCTCCCCCCTCAATGTTTCCATATTATGGAAGGTGCTAGAATGTAACATGCTCAGAGCACAGCGTTGCTTCACGAACACTCCATCATGGGTAAGATTAACGTTTTGAATTCCCTTGATTCAAACTTCACCTAACTAAACGAAGCTTTGCTGTTACACTGCAGGCTGCAAATTCTAATCCATGTAGAACCATCTGCGTATATCCTCTGCATTCATATGTAGTACAAAGACAATAGGTATTACACTTAAATAGATTTATAGCAAGCTAACAAAGAGTCCAAGGGGGTAGGGATAGTGGGGAAAGAAGAAGAAGGAGAAGAGACAAAAGCAAGGCAATGATTTCTCTTTGTACGGCATGTTAAATATTTAAGGTAGCATATTTTAACCATTAAAAACCTTAACAGTCTTCTCTATTGAACGTTTTGACCAACTCTCAGATATACTTTATCTGTACTTTGCACATGCAACTAGCATATTAATTAGAATGAGATCATCTAGTTTCCTCCAATAGTACCAATGTTATTTGAGGGCTGGAGAGCATCCAAATTTCATCTCAATATATCACTTTGGTATTATAAATGGTAAATCAATATTTTTAATACTTTTCCATTTTAATGTATTCCAGTGGAAATAAGCCAGCATAGTCTGCAAGAAATATGTAGATTAAAAAGGTTATACTCCGAACATAATGAATGCAAAACTTTCTTATTCAAAAAAAAAAAAAAAGCACACACTTGAGGGTTCACAACAGAGCTGGTCATTGAAACTGATGGAAATGCAAGAGTTTGAAAAAGGTGTTAATTTTCAGCGTTAAGACAATCAGTAACTGGTCAGTGAGTTAGCTCTAGCAGAAAAAATAAAAAAAATCCACAACTATTAAAGAGTTTAGGGTAGGGTAAGAGCATTTTAACTTTTTATTTATTTATTTTTGAACTCTTTGAAGTTCAAAACGCAAGATCAGCATAGATCTGTTTAAATACCACATGATCACCATTTGCTGGACAACAGACTGTAAACACTAGCACTAGCTGAACGGTGGCTCTTCTTAACAAGCTAAGAAACACAGACTTTATTTTATGGTAGGGAATAAATTTAACTTCCTCACCTGACCCAGAAACTTCTAGCTTAATTCAAGTGCTCAGGTGCTCTCCTGAACAGGGATGGGGGGGCATGAGAACACTCGTGAGTATTCTTGAATCAGTACCTTTGGAAAGGATCAAAGGAGATGCTTGGTCCTTCAGATTCCAGCAGTAAAATCTACACTGACTGATGGAACTTGGGACAGGACGCAAGTATTCTGCCTTATATCAGAGAATCACAGCATGCTTAAGGTTGGAAGGGACCTCGAGAGATCACCTAGTCCGACCCCCCTGCACACGCAGGTTCACCTAGAGCACGTGGCACCGGCTGCATCCAAGCGGGTTTGGAAGATCTCCAGAGAAGGAGACTCCACAACCTCTCTTGGCAACCTGTTCCAATGCCTTTTGTAGTTGAGCACGGTGTAGCAACATAGATTTCACTGGATTTCAAATATTACAACAGTTGCAGTAAGCATATATCAGAAAAAAAAAGTCATATTAAAATTATCAAACTAAATTTCCCAGTTAGTTGTCTCATTTTAAAAGGAGCTTCATAGTAACATAATAGGACCATAAAGCTTCAAAAGACTCTACCAAGACCCATCTTCTAAATTTATTCAAAAATAAATGTAATTAAAACTAAGTTTGTAGAATGAATTAATACTCATTTTTTAACTTCACAAAAATCAATGCAGACCTCATCTGACATAATGTAAAAAATAGACAATTCCATTAAAATCATTGCTTTAAGTCTTGCATAAGACCAGAACTAATTCCCATTGATTTCACTGAAGTTATCCAACATATTCACTTAATCAGACCATAAGCACAATCAGATACATGTATCTTGAGCCTGCCTGAGATATAATGTGAATCACAGAGGAAAGTTTAAGCCTTTGAGATCTCAAAATCTTGACATTGCAAACTGAAGCTCACAACTCACATTTTTTGGAATTAGAGGCATCTATCTGTACACATTTAACAGACCAAAGTACGTCTGCAAACCAATTCTTTTTTTAGAGTGCACATGATATTTAGGAAAAGTTTGTTTGCTGCGGAGATTTAAACTCTGTGGAACAGAAACAAGGAATTGTTCATTTTATTTTTATATTTCCAAATCTTTTAAATAAACGGTCCACTCCAAGTGCTATTAATCTGAACACACTCATAGCATCAAACCAAAAGGATGGAGAAAACAACAATCCTCCCTACTTAAAATCTGCTGATTATGAAGCATAATCCCCATGAACTTCCTAGAATGCAAACACATCTGATGAACAGCCACATAATGTTCTTGGATATAAAAAGATGCATTTTTTCTTTTCTTAATCACCATGGGAGATTTTTTCTTTAAGTACAATGCAATTCTTTTTAGGTGTAAAAATAATACACTACTTTTTTATGCAGTTTGAAACTTTTTTTTTTATATATACTCTATTGTTATGAAAATTGAGACTTATTTCAAGCTTTGTGTAGTGGAGTCTTTAACTCCCATGTTTGGTATAACTCCCTAATTATGAAACACTGCTGCAAGGGTGTAGGCCGAGCCTAGGCATCGGCTGCTTAGAAGACAGCAGCTCACACAGCTGCTGAGCGAGCAAGGAGAGTACAGGGCAGTTATTGAAGAATTGTACAGGGATTTGGACGAGGTTTTTTTCCACCCCTTCAGGAGCATTTCCTTCTCACCGGCATGCTTCAAAATACAAGGATCAAAAATATTGTGCTCAAAACACATCAGTGTTTTTCACAGAATGACAGAAGAGTCTAAACACCGAGTTGCTAATACCTTGCTGGGCATCCTAACGCATCAGTCCCGCCAAGGGAGATAACATTTCTGTTCTTCCCTTACTCCCTTCTCTTAAGAGGGAGAGATAGCAAAAGAGATACTGGGATAGAAAATGCTGCTGAGGACTTTGATTCCTTCCTTTCTGTATCACCATCACTTTATTCAGTTTCTATCAGAGACCATCATACATTTTCAATATTCAGCAAAAAGTCACGTTAAGAGATGGCATGTACCCTGGCTCATGATAAGACCTTGATTTTGCAGCACTTTCCCTTAGACTTCTTTTGCACTCCGTAACACTTGTCTTAGCATGGCACTTGATATGAGGGTATTTTTGTCATAGTTAATACACCTGCAAAAATAACTTCTGGAAAAACACAATGGAGGTACTAATAAAGATCTGCCTGACTACGCAACAACTAGGTTATTCAAAAGAAAACAGTCCTCCAGAGCCTCCTCTCTCCTGAAAATTATTCACTTTAAAAATATCCAAGTGAAAAACACAATAGCAAGTTCCAACAATTTAAGGCATGTGGGCAATCTCTTCTGCGGCAATACTAGTAAGCACTTTTGAAAACCCATCTGGTGAATCTCTCAAAATCCATGCCTGTCATTCCAACCTCTGCTGCACAGGGTTCTGAATGGTGCATGAATTAGATTAACTGTCCTGACTATTCAAAGAAATTTAGCTTAATGACCTGCAATTACTTTAATGGCTTTGAAATGCAGAAGGTAAGAAGGCACTATGTTTCTTTAAATGAACATTAAATATAAAATGTCTCTGATCGACTGTCATGAAAACCCAATTTTATTGCCATTTAAATTATTCAAGATCAATATTAGACATTAGCTATAGTTTGGAAGCGTATGAAGAC
This sequence comes from Nothoprocta pentlandii, assembly GCA_013398315.1. Classification (NCBI taxonomy): domain Eukaryota; kingdom Metazoa; phylum Chordata; class Aves; order Tinamiformes; family Tinamidae; genus Nothoprocta; species Nothoprocta pentlandii. The sequence goes on from VZSG01000045.1 coordinate 1,698,686, forward strand.
AGAAGCATCTAAAAGCTCCATTTTTTCATATTGAATAATTGTGCAGTGTTTTGAAAATAACAGATTATTTCCCATTTATCATTGTTTCTGAAAGCAGCATTTTTATTTCTTTTTAACACTAAGCTATAAAAGAGAAAAATGGCCTGAAGTTCACTTTCCATGAGTTTGTGCTTAAGCCTATTTTCTCATGATCATTACTGATTTTTCCAACCTCTGATGAATGCACTTTGTAATCTAGTGCCATCTAGTACCTGTTGTCAGAAAAAGTAAAACGGTGCCAGAAATTCAACAAAATATAGAATGGTATGTGTATCAGGTCAAGTACTTGTTCAAAACAGAACAGCAAAAAAAAAAAAATCTTGAGAAGAAATTAATGGCAAATGTCTGATATTGATATGTGGCTTAATTCTCAATAGCAATTTAAAAATAGTTTCAGTAATGTTACTGCTTAAAGATGCAATTTTTCTAAGAAATGCAGACAATACAGCAGGAATAGTAAAGGCCCAAAATTCACAGCCTCGATAACCCCAACTTCTCTCATTTACCTCGCCAGTTCAGGACACTGAAAACACAAGGCAACATAGATGGACCATTAGATCTCTCACTCTGGATTCCAGGTAACACACGCAAACAAGATGGTCCTTTAATACTCCACCCCTAGTAAAACAGATCATGGCAGAACCTGCTTCCGTACCAAGAAAAACTCACTCTATTCTGATATTTTGGCTCTCAAAATTGTTGCCACCCCTTGGCATTATCTTGAATACAAATAGTTACTTTAAGACCCATTCAGTCAGACTGCTCAAATCTGGTTGCAAATGTTCAAATATCTCCAAGTATTATATTGTTAAATTGTTATGGAACTTCTGAAAGTGGAAATTCTGTGGAATTTCCATTGATTTACATCTTCAGCAGTATTTGATTCATGCACAGGAAGTCGGGAAACTTGCACTTAGTTGTGTAGCTTGAGACATCCAAGCTTAAAAAAAAATTAGTCTGAGAACTCTAGCTGTATGCAGGTTTTATATTCAATATGGTTGGTACTTAATTTAAAACTTTACTATATTTATAAATTCAAGTTACTCAGTACAAAGTTCTTCCCACATTCTTCCAGCCCACTCCTATTTTAAATTTTTAGGCTAGAATTTCAGACCTGTCTACGTGAAATACATTCTTCCCCCAACACCATCCTCTAACTCAACAAAAACACCATAAAGAAGTCATAGTTGAATTTTTTTTCCATAAAATATTATAATGCATAATAATAGTAGTAAAAAAACAGTAAGAAACAATACTAAAACACAAACAACATTATGCATTTTGCAACAGCAGTCTGTACTTGAGAAGAGCTAAACCATTACTGCGGTGCCCCATGGATCATGAACCAGCAGCTGCACAAACTATAAATGAAGCCACCACAAGGCTTTAAAGAAAAAAATAAAGTTGTCTTGAGAAACATCTCAAAAGACTCATCCATATACTTAACAGAAGACATTTCCGTGGGACAGTTTCCTAGATGTAAGACTGTTTTTGTGACCTGAGGTTATGCCAAATAATTTTCCAGTGAAGACACAAGTCACTGAAAAGAACATTTCAGTTGCTTAGGTGTAACAGAATACTGCAGCCAAGGCTTTGCAATGCTCCTTATTTCCAAGTAGGCCTATAATTGAAAAGAATAATTAAAAAACACTAAGATGGTATTAAAAGTATTCCATGAGAATAATAGAAATAATACTCTTATTATTTCTTCTCTCTATACAATAAACTTTTTAAACAACTAAGATCATAATTCCTAAACTTGGGGTCATTTTTACTATGAGTTTCTTCAGAATTACAGTAGCTATAAAAAAAGAAAAACTTCAAAAGGGGTTATGGGGAAGTATGATGCCATTTTAATTGTACCTTCCATTTCATGCTAATAACTTTGCCCAACAGCAAAAACAAAATTCCAAGATACAACTGACTATAAAATCTTACCGTCCTCCTGCAATGAGCTAGAACAGTACTTAGTTCTTCTCTCAGACAAAATTGTTTTCATTCTACCTCCAAGCCAAGCCAGCACAATAACTTGAAACCATAAAAAAAGGCCTGAAAAAGTTATGGGCACTCATACAAGCCAGGCTTATATTCGTTTGAAAATCACTTTAATACACTGAGAAACCTAAACCTACAATTTTGAAAGCATGTATTTAAAATCAGCTTGATTTCTCTGTATGCATACATACAGGAATATGGAGATTAGAACTGATAAAAATACATGATTACACCAGCACAGATGTAATGTTTTCCCCATTTTATCAGAGCTACTTGAGAACAGAATAGTTTGAGCAAAGCTAGTAAAAAAAAAAAATCTGTGAAATTAATGGTTAAAATGCCTGCCTCATGATAGACTTTGAGTATATTGAAGATGAAAGATACAAAAAAAAAAAGAATTTGAAAGCTCTGATCATCTTCTAAAAATGTTAAAAAGCACAACTTTCAGAAAAAAACAATAAGAACAATGAAAATAATAAGGAACCATTGAATAAAGATTTTTGAGAAGATGAAGTATAGATCAAAAATGGCTACATCGGTAATTTTGAACCTATTTTTAATTTTTAACAATAAAAAGAAATTTACTGCCCCCTCCTGGACTGGTAAAACAAAATTATGCTTTCTCTAAGAGTCACATAACTATAGATTATATTTCTTCATCAGTTAATATACAGATTTCTTCTATACATAAACTTAGTAGAATGGTTGACCATTACTGCTGCTGCAAGTCAAAAGCAGTCAAGCAAGCACAGTACAAAAGGCTGAGAACTTCATGAGATTATCTCCTTAATATTGTCATTAACTGTATCGCCTATACAGTAAAATGTCATAAAAAATATTTTTTGCTATAACATAGGGAAAATGCAGTGTGATACTGTATTAAAAAATACACAAAAATTAAAAACAACACAAAAAATATAAAAACGCATAATGTTTACTTTCATTACAAAGGAGAACCAATACTTTAAACATCAACAGGAATATTTTCTGTCCTAACAGGTGTAATGGCTTAAGTTAGGCTCGTGAGACTGTTAGGGTTTGATGTTCTGCTTATTTTAAGAAAGATTCTCATCACTTACCTCACTCTTATTATAAATCATTGATTACTAAAAACTAAATATGCCAGCTACCTCTTACAGAAATTATATATTAATTTATTTTAAAAACCAATAGCAAATTTAGTGCAAAATGCAATTTGTAAGAAGAAATATCAAGACACATGAATAGAAAGGAAATAAGTTAAAGACACTCTGGGAAACACTAAGAAAAGCTTTTGTACTTAAAAAAAGCCTATATTCAAACACTACTTTTAGGTAAATGAATAAAAAAATTATATTCATCAACACAGATCCCAGTAAGGGCTTGAAAAGGCTCTGCAAAATGCTAATAATGAAAGACCCACCATGTACATCGATGCATACACCAACACGGAGAAGGTGCAGCAAAGCCGAGCGAGAAGAGAGCCTTTGGGGAACATTATCTGTTCAACCCAAGCCCAAGTGTCGCGGCAGGTCTAACTCACATGGCTGGCACGTAGGTGGCAGCCAGCGTGACCTTGTTAAGCTGGCACCTGACCTTGTTGGCACTGTGGGTACGTTTCCTCCAGGATGAAATATGCTTCAATAGCTCCTCCAATTATTTGGCACAGACATCCTTTCTGTCAATATCAAATGTGTCCATTTTCCCCAGCCTGCTTGATATTTATTGTCACAGACCCTGCATTCTTCTTCAGGCTGAGTTCCTTTATGTCCTTCCTTGCACATCACAAAGTGATGCAGTTCACGATCTTGCTCAAAATCCTATTAATTTTTTGCTCATAGTGTCCTTCAGCACTAGTGCAACAGCAGTAGAAGCAGTAGGCAGTGACCACTGAGCAATGAGTGCTGCCCTTTGCGATGCAAATCAACTTTCTTCCTCCCAGCACACGAAGGGCTCAAGTGTTTGCCCTGTAACCTACATCTGTGCTTTCTCCAAACCCCCTCAAAGTGACAGATGATTTTAAGTCACAACAACCCGCAGTTTCAGATCATCAGAGCGTTACCTCCCACGCTCTGCTATGCAATCACCAGGTCCCTACCCATTCTGCACTCTGCAGAGCTGCCCCTTCCTTTACGAATGAAGTATGAAACCATCATCAAATCTTTCTGAGAAAGAAAACTAGGCTGCCCATTGCAGTTTGGAAATCATCAAGCATGTGGGCTCCGGCCTCACGCAGATGTTAGAAGCATTTTGGATTTCTTGCTGATGAATATGGTAACCAAAACCCCCATCTGGACCTGCAAAAAACAATGCCGAAATGAAGCCCTGGCCACATAATTCACACTGCACTGATGACTAGGGCCTTTAAACTAGATTGCTCATAAAAATCATATAATTGTGGATTATCCCAACATGGTAGAAAAATAATAAACATTTTATTATTCTGAGAAAAAAAATACATAAAAACATTCATAAGCCTCTAAAGTTATCACCACAGAAGCTGCTTTGTGATTCAGAAAGCTAAGTACTACACATTTATCCTCCTCCTATATGATACTTATTGTTCTAGCATATTTGATCAACACTTAATATGAAAACAGAGTTTTTCTAAGCAGCTCACAGGAGGCTGCTGACTGATACTGCATCACCAAACTCAGAGCATCCCAAAACATTTGATGTTTCTCAAAGACAGTCATTCACACAATAGCACCCAACAGCAATAAAACATCTTACTGGTAGAGCTTGATTGTCACTGGAGATTTCAAATAAAGAAAGGTTGTTAAGATTCTAAAATGGAGGGCAAAAGTTAAATCCAAATACTAGTCCTGATAATTCTCTCTCAACAATGCACATAGCAGCCTTCTATGGTCATATTTTCCCTTTGCTTTCTACAAAATGAAGAATTCTTCATAACACACAATTCTGCAAGCATTCTGCTTATGGTGTGGCTTTGCTTAGCCAGGAGACAACATGGATATAAAAAAAATAAACCTGACAATTTCAGAAGCCAATTCCTATTCATTTGGAAGAAATTCTACATTACAGATATTACATGGATTTATCTATGCAGTAGTATGGTTTAGCTGTGTAATGACCGGCTGTGTATTTCTAAGTGATGTGAGAAATTCTAACATGAATTCCATTTTTCTGCATAATGAAGAGTGGAGGAATGATCCGCTAGTTCAATTCCAGTTTGGGATGAGAAACACTGATACAACCTCATCAAAATTACACAGTTGAAAGGTATTGAAGAGCTAAAGTAATGAGTTTTCCCTAAACATGCATTTCCATAACTTATTTTCTAGTAATTGAGCCTCATCTTCAACTTTCCTAAATATGGTTGGATGCATTCTCATATATTCTTTGCTTGCAGGTTTTAACTTCAAGTGTTGATTATAGTCTTACCTCTTACATTTCACATTTTGATATTACAAAGTTATTTCATCTTACTAAAAGAGAAGTGGAATAAAAAGAGAAATGTGAATACATTTGTATAGGTAATAATGAAGTCTCATCTGTGTACTGTGTCAAGCTGCCTTTAGAAGATGCACTTCTGATGCAGGTTCATTTGTGGATTCTGCAGCAGGTTGACAGCGAGGGTTTGGAACCACCGACTCATCTCACGCTATATCTTATGCTGATTCTACAACTTTTTGCTAGCACGGGCTTAGAAGGATAAACAGACACTGGCTCTGTAACAAATACGGAGATTTCCAGCAGCTACTTTTTGACAATAGTGCTTCATCTGACAACCATGAGGTGCTGGAGCAAGGTCAACATGAGTCCAACAACTCTCCACTAAGTGGATTTTCCACTATTGTGGTACCCAAGCAAGGATAACAAAATTCTTTCAGCTATTTAAAGATGTGCACACTTTGAGTTGCTCCTGTTTTTCACACCAGTGACAAGAACGATACTTTCACTAAGCAACACGCCCACCAGCTGCTGATGATTTTTTTCTGAAAATGTGACCCAGGAATCAAGTTGTTCTGCTCTCAAACTGGGGAAGAAAAGATACATTCTAGCTAAGGAATTCTGCCTAATAGCACTGGGCAATGTTTCAAAGTAAAACTTTATATTGAAGCACTACACAACACCAAATTTTAAACATTTAAGCTCTACTCCCAAAATTGCAAAGTGTATGAGTATATATCCAAAGGGTATCGATTGAAAACAAGTAGTAGTACATTATGCGGTATTTGAAAAGCCAGAAAATAGGAAAAAAGGCAACAAATCCAATATTTGGGTCAAACCTTAGATGAATTTCATGAAGAATGTCTTGTGATGACAAGCAAAGGGGAATTTTATATCCATAATTCAGCTGATGAAGATAATTTTGTTCATGATCTTTTGAAAGATTGTGAACTTTTCTCTAGGCAACTACAAGCTGTACTGTTGTTTATGATGATTAATTTTCTAGGTTGTTATGTTTCAAGGTAATAAATTATTTAGAGTGAACTTCAAAAAAGCTAACGTTAAATGAGTTCAGACTTGGCAAGACATTTTGAGGGTGTAACAAAGTTTATGATAAGGGCCATTATAATAAAATTACTGGATAAGGAACACTATCAAATTCACAGAGTGAAAATTGCAAAAGTAAATGTAATGATTGACTTAAATATGTATAGTTTAAATTTTGAAAATGTTTCAAAGTCTTCGAGAGTAAAATAAGAGAATCATAAGGTTATACAGGTAGGGATGTCTCAGGTGATGTTTTTGTGTTGCGCTATCACAAAAATGCAAAGAATAAACAAGTCATCAAAACCTACCGTCAGGATCCTGAACGCTACACAGAATGCTTGGATCACATCTTGTAGCTGGATTATATTCAGCCACAGTTACACAAGTGCAAAAAGATCAAACACAACCAAACACCCTGACATTATTGCGTATGGAAATACACTCTCAAGAAATCTCCTATTCAAGGTAGAATATCTAGAAACAAATGCAGCTTAATTGCTAAAGAAAGCTTCCTCTTTTCCATTTTGAATTTCTTACAGCAAGAGTTCTAAGACTCCTTACTATGAGGAACTAAGTAATCTTTAGAGAAGATGCTTTCTTATTATTTTTTCAGAACTAAGGAGTTTGAGAATCCCTGAACTAAAGATTCTTTCAGAGTAATTATTAACTTGACAAACATTTAAGTAACTAAAACCATGTGCAATTAGTGTATATGTTTCTTTAAAACCCCTCCCCCTCCCCCCCCCCCCCCCCGGTCAAATAAATTCTTTAATAGTATCATTAAAGTGTCATTATAAATAAAATACGGACCAATTATCATCAAGAAATCTCTTTTTTTCCCCTTCAAAAGACAACACCTACACTGTAAGATCTAAAATATATCTATGTTGACATGAAGATCCTAATATTTAAATTTCTGCCAAAGAATTCATATACCTCTGCTTTGAGTCTAAGAGCAAAGGCACACATTAAGTATGATTTACAGTATACAAGCAAGGGACTATGAGTCAATAAACTAAACAGTGAGTAATCCCACTTCTACTGTATGCTCACTGCAGATCCTGAGGCAAATTACCCTCTTTCAGATTCCTGATCTGTATGGAAGGAGCAGATGATAAAATTCACCCATCTCACAGAGGTGTTTCAAGGCTTAGTTCTGTAATACTCGTGAGAATTGCCTCTTGGATTTTCTGTGTTACTCAAATGCTAAAAATAATTACACCCATTTGTTTGAAACTACATCAGTTGGGTGGCACTTGCACAACCTTTAAAAAGAAGCGCCTAAAATGGTAGTCTGTCCAACTGATTTACTGACTTTCCATAAAGCATCGTTAAGACACTTTTTTACATTTGTATGACACTAGTTATACTACTTTATTAATCCATGTTTCAGATGTATGGTGATGAGGGAATTATTGCACACCTGGGGAGATAGTGTAATTACAAGAGTGACACAGTATGCAAATAAACATGATTTAAAAAGCTTCAAAAATTAGCCAATCGCTACTCCGTCCATGTTAGTTTTAAGTTGCTACAGGAGCGTTCAGGTGAGAAGGAGGAACCAAGAATTAAGCAAACTTCTGGCATTATAAATAATTAAAATCTCTGCCCTATCATTTCTCAGAGCTCACAAGAAGCAAGGACGTGCAACCAACTGGGTCAGACAAATGAATCCATCCACACAGCTGTTAAAGGAGTTTGCCTGAGCATAGCTAATGTGCTGGAGTAAGAATATTTGAGCAGGTGTAATTATACTAATGATTTATTGAATGTTTGATTAATTGGAAATTAAGTGAATGCACAGTGGCAAAATTGTCATAGCAAATCGTTCAGCTGTTTGGTTAAAAGGTGTTCTATCTCCCTTCAGTAAAGCAATTTAGAGCATCTTAAATCATGGAAATGAGTTATCTATGCAGAATTATATATGATGGCGTGATATAACAGCAGTCTTGCACACCAACTGAAAACTGTGAACAAACTAACAAGAAATGAATTCATGAACATACTAACTTCAAACACAACCACTTCAATTATGAAAGCAAAGGACTGAGCAGCCCTCCTGACTCACTAAGATATATTGTCAGAGAAATATGTATAGAACTGACAAAAACCTAATTACGCAGTCTAGAAGACAGCCTAGAAACCCCGAAGCAGACACAGACTGAAACTGAATATTAATTGACCAGTTAATTATTAACAGAAACCCTACCATTGACTCATTCAAAAGTTTTTCAAGCAAAGGTTACAAAAATCTACAAAAACATGGTGGCTTGCATTTCTTTTCCATTCAGTGATTATAAGTTAACTCCTATTTGAATCAAATTTTATTTCAAGTGCTAGAAATGCAAGTTCTGCTTGATATATGAAACTCAGTTGTGTCGTGGCACGTCTTGGCCAATTATTACAATTTGGATCCTGAACTTGCCTCGCAATAGATTCTTGATAATCTAGATAATACAATAAAGCAAATTCTCTTTATAACTGGGATATTATCAGAAGACTCAGATTATATAATGAAAAGCTAGAGTCAGAACATGCAAATTAGCAGTTGGACTCCAACTGGTAATTATGAGATAATACTTTACTATTCTTATCATTTATGGCATTTGGCAAGGCAGTTCAATTCTTTAAAAGAGAACAGTAAGCCTACATATAGTTCCTGGAACACATACACACGCATATATACATTTTTTTTTACAGGAGTTCTATTAAAAAACAAAGAGATTTGATTTTTAGTCATGATAACTTTAAGCAAACTTGTCATATGGATCAGGAAACTACATGTACACTGCAAACCCAAATGAAAACTACGATCAGTAAATTGTTTTGTACTTCTGTGGAAGGAACAGATTGATCTGAGTAGGGCAGTAGCATCTCTCAAAAGGCTTGTTACTGAGGGCACAAATCGTGTCCTAACACAAAATTCAAACATTGAACTGGACTTGGTTTTTGAAATGGTCTATGTATGAGAGACATTTTTTTATTCACATAAAACAACTCAGCCTAATTACTTAGCTCAGCCATGACTGAAGGCCTAGCAGCTACAGAAGATTTGAAGATATTGATGTCATATTATGGTGTCCTCCCACAGGGCCAACAAGTCAATGTACGATTAGGCCATCATGTAAACTATATAATGCTTTTAGCTTTTATGCACACAGTGGTAACAAACTTAAGAAAAATCAGGCTTTTTAAATTCACTGTCAAGCAGGCCTCTTGTTCTATACACCAATGTTTCTCTCATTGAGAGAGAAGAGAGTGCTTTAGCCATGAGAGCTTGTGGATAACTCATAAAAAACACAGGCCTAACGAGAGATCAGGTGAGCTATATATCCTGTTACTTTGTGCTCGCTCTCAGTTTGAATAGCTCCTTCAATAATACTTGAAAACACTCACACTACAACCACATAAAATGGATGCCACTCAAAGTTAAGCATCATGCAAGCCTGTAACAACACACTGCTTCTCCTCCCTACTTAGTGGGAGAATCCCCCTCTGCAATTATGATTAACAGAACAGCTTAATTAAAATAAAATTATCACTGTTATTTTCCCTGCCATCTTCCCTGCTGTGAAAATCTACTCATAGACCAACTTGCAATTACCAAATTGACTTAAAAATGTGTTCTTTAAGCTTCTATTTATCATATTTGTCCTCCAGCCAGTCTAACTTTGCTCCATTTCAGCAGAAACCACCACCATCCTTCCAAGCATACCAGAGATGCCAACAGTCAGACCACTACTGCACTACAGTCTACCAAAATTACTTCAAAATTGAATTATTACTTACAGGTTTATCAAAGAGAAACTCCCTAAAAATACATGTAACCAATAATGTAAAACACATGGAAAAATATAAATGTAATATAAATCTAATAAATTATACATAGAGATTCTCTCAAAAGAAAAAAAAAAACACTAGAAGCAACTTCAGAGCAACTAATTCTATCTCCAAACCTGTTGTCATACCTAGAAAGCAGGTAAAAAATGCTGCTCTATGTAGGTATGTCTAAGAAGACATAAAAATTAAAAGCATTAGTAGATCTAGAATTACTATGCTTAATGCACTGTTCTACGCACAGCAAATCCAAGTGTGGGGCTCTCTCAATCACATTGGAAGATGGATAGTGTTTTAGAAGAAATTCAGCATAACTACAAATTTCACATCATCATACTATACTCAAAGCTAAAAACAACTTCTGGAGATCATCTGGTCCTCCTTCCCTCTCCCTCCTTTTTTTTTTTTATTGTTATTATTTCAGACAGATATTCCATTAAGCCAGTAGAACAATAATATTTAAAAACAGAAGATTAGAGAAAGGTAAAACAGTTTGGAAGAGGACTATGTCAGTAATGTGAATAACGGGCGAGAGATCACGGTCAATCTGATGAAATTTAGGAAAAAAAAAAAAGAACAGACTCAATTCATTCCATTTTCTTCCCCCCAAAAATTATCACTCTTACCTTGTGATATCATATACAAGCAGATTTTTTTTTTTTTGGTCTGTAGGTAAACAAAACCCCCATTTGCTTACTGCTGCTGATATGCTAAAGTTTGAACCACAGTCAACTCTAGCGACTACAAAATTCCTTTTCTCATTGAACAAGAGGAGGACAGTCTTGCCAAAAAAGCCTTCAACATCTTCCTTCACTCCCCTCAACAGCAGGCCAAGGTGCTTTCTTTCCAATAATAGACTATATAAGACTTTCAGAAAATGTAGTCTGCTAAAATTAAAAAGAAATAAACATTAATCTTTCAGGTATCAGACTTTTCAGGTATGATAAGCTATGTGCAGAAAGCTGCACTTTGGAGATGCAAAGAGTCCTTTTCCTCCCACTCTTGTTTTTTTCTCACATTGACCTGCTGCAGTCTCTAAAGAATCTAAGGCTTCAAGACAGATCTTTATTTCAAATTCCACTTCTCTCTTCAATTAACTACTAGATTTGTGCTTGGGAATGAACAAGCCAATAAAGTATTTTTTTCTTCCTACATAACTTACGAAATTCCATTCTGTTCTATTTACAAACACTTATATTCCAAGTAATTGAGAATCTTCCACATTCCTCTTGACTCTTTCAGTTCCATTTCTTTTTCTCTTAAAATTAGCAGTAGCAGCACACCACTACAACTCTGACTGCACAGACTGCATGTCTGAAATCATATAAACAAACAGAAAAACTTCACTTTGTATGTATGAACACATAACACAATATTATGTATTGTTTATATAATCCAAGTAATTAATCTTCAGTAACTACAAGGATCCACAGCTCACACCATCTCCTGTGTTTTAATACATAGACAACAGAGCTTAAATCTCCATGGAATAGATAGCTTAAGGAAGAAGAGGGGGGAGGAAGAGGAGGCAAACTGGCTTCATTACTTTGCTTCAGTGCGAGCCAGGTGCCTAGGAGACTAAGTAAATTAGGAATCAGTGATGGAATGTGCGACAGTTCTTGAGATATTACCGCTCAAAGCGTCCTAGTGCCAATTGCTGTAGTGATGAGGACCCGCCGCTTTGCCACCAGGCAGAAAGTTTTCATTAACCAACCCCACAGATTTATTCTTTACCATGTTTTCGATATTTACACAAAAATTTTTCATTTTTCGTTACCTCCAGGAAAAACAAGAGGCGGGAAGAATAAAGGATCTCTCGTTTGCCATCCCATTTGAAAAGACTGAGCTGGCTTTATGGAAGTTTTTAAGGAAGTCATTTGTGATTTAGGACAGCATTGTAATCAGTAAAGAACTAATTAAATTTTCAGATTCTAAGTTATTTAGAGAACCACTATAAAGTCGTGTTTCCCATATATTGGTATGTCATCTTAAGTGGTTTTTGTTAGTTTTTTTTCTCTCTCTCCCCTGATTTTGCTTTTCAGACTTCTTGTTTTGTTGAAAATAAACACTGTAGAGTTGGACTAATATTTCCAGGAAGATATTTTTAAAATGCTTTCTTCATAAAATCCACCATCTTTTATATAATGTTGAATGCAAAGGCGTGATATAGCAGCAGCCATTTTTACTAAAAATGAAGTTCTATTTTACACCACCTTAGAATGAAAAAGATATACTTAAATCAATGATCTATTTAATGTGCTAAATAAGCCATTACAATAATTACAATTATTGTTGTCACAGAAATAGCATCTACATAAGCCACAGTACATTACAGATCATCAAAAAGAAACCGGTACCCTGTTAAAGGATCTCCTTACCAATGCTACCATAATCTACTTTGCACTCATCTATGCAATCCTTACATTAAAATATTTGACCCACATTTTTAACAAACTCTTTGAATCTATCAACAGTGAATAGGGACAAATAAGTATACAGACAAACACACTTTTTAACAGCAAACACTGGAGAAAGCCTAACTTGATACCCTTGCCAACTGTTAGAACAGTCACAGAGATGATAAAACAAGACCATCTTTATCTCAAGAAAGTCAGTAGAAATAACTAATTTTCAGAAATTCAAGATAAAACTCTTCTTATAATGAGTATTTAATTTGCTGACCAGCTAAGTAGATTACTGTTGATACCAAGGATTTTCTCTGTACCTAATCAGGATAACAACTTACCTACTTGCTACCAAAATACATATTAACAGGAAGGCAACTATGGTAAGCTGCACGCCAGTATAAATTGCCAGTTTGCAAAAGCTAACATAATAAGATGCTAATAGCCCTACAAGTACTATCTGACCTTTGACCAATGGTCAAGAAACCAAAAAGGAAACTCACTTGAGCATCAACAGAAAGGCCTTTTCCTCTGAAGGAGGAAATCCTTTGGGAGCATCCTAGGAGCTTCTTCAAGTAAGGAGAAAGATTCTGTATGAACCTCCAAATTTGCAGACACCTATTGATTATTTGCCTCTACCGAGGCTCAGTTTGGACACTTGTCCAAACCTAATGCTCGGCTACGCTCTCTGAGTGCAGGTTGTGGTAATTAAAGTGGACTGGGGCTGCTAACACAGAGACCTTTAAAACTCAGCCTCTGCTCCTGGTCTGCGACAATCTCACTAACCCTGACTTTCAGAGCATTGCCAAAGAACATTTTTTTTATGGGATGGCTTGAAAATTAGTGTTCACCTCCAAATCATCAATACTGAAACAACGATTTGCATTTTCCCCCATCTCCTTCTGCATTTTAAGCTTTTATTAATGCTTATATTGTATTTTCAAGCTTTTCTCCATCACTAAACACACTCAAAATTCTTTTGCTACCATTTGTTAGCTATTGAGTTTCAAAGACTTAAAATGAAAACTAAGAAGACTAGGAATATCTAGAAAGAGATAATTAAAGGAATAACCCAGACAAATGTATTTTTAAGACTTATGAGAAGTTTTAAGACAGCAGCACTTTGTCATGAATGTGAAAATTCTTAAGGAACCAGAAACAAGTATAGGAACATTTGATATTATTGGGCCACAGATTATCAACAGCAGCCTGGAACATCTAATTAAATGTCGCCATTGATTTCTTCTCACATTTCTATGTTTGAATATAGTGGTTTTACTCTTCAAAGATTCTTCTATATGTGGAAAGGAGACAATATTATTTTGTCTGAAGAGTTAGGAAAAACATAAAGACCTGGGTATATTACCCACTTTAGTAAGACTGAGTTCCTATAATAAAAAACTTCAAATCAAGCAGCAAAGTTTAGGGGAAAAAAAACCAAACATTTAAGACTTAGGAAAGATTGAGTCTGTATTTCAGTGAGAAGCTGCAGAAACTAAATATACCAGTTTTCGCTTTTTTGCTATTACAGGATTCTGATGAAGACAACTGATAATAATCTGTATAATTAATCTGTGTCAATTCAAAGTGATTTTTATCTTCTAAAAGGAATTGGTCGAGATAAGAAGTATTGATTTCCTGCCCCTCCCATTTCTCAGATGAATCCATGTTTGAAGATTAGCATTACTTGTTTATTTACTATAAACTGTACTTATCTCACCAAAATATTTAGTCAATTTATAACGATGAAAGGCAAGCCTCACACTATTATTGTAAGGAGGAAACATAGAAACTTCCATAAATGAGCAATGAAACAAACTTTTGCTTGAATGCAACAGTGGCTAAGTTGGAGGATTTCACACATCTCTATCTAGTAATTAATATCATAATACTATTTGTCTTATGCAAACTCAAGCAAACAAGTTTTAGAGTTTTTCTTCCTCTCTCATATATTTACACATGCCTGATTTTTTAGAATAAAGTTGTTCCACCTGACCTGAGGCTTTATAACATTAATGATTATATTTAAGAGTTACATAGCAAAAGGAAAAAGATAAGTCATATAGAAAACAGACACATAAAAGTGTCTATAGGATTCCAGACAGAAAACAAAACGGAGCTAAACTATTAGTGACGTTTCTAAACACATCAAATTCTATCAAACGTGTGTCTTTCCAAATGAAAGTATCATGAAAGTTACTGTCATGCACATAATTTTATGAAGAAAATACAGAAACTACACCAACTGTAATCTACATCTACCTCTGTTTGTAGAGGAACTGTCAACACGTTGCCACGTCCCCATGCTCACAACTAGAATCAAGTAAGATTAGCCTAAGAGTCACTCCAAAGAAGTTAAAATAGAAGTAACACTACATAGGACTGTAATAGTCTCAACTTGACAATTTCAGCTTAGCTTTGCTCGTATGCAACCAGCAACAAAGCCCTTAAATAAACCTGCTTTACAGAACCAAGCTTCAGAAGCCAATAAAAGGCTTTGCCAACTTATTTTGTTGCTGGTGTGGGTTTTTTTTTTTTTTTTTTTTTTTTGGCCGGGAGCGGGGAGAAGTGAGGTTGACCCAAGTAACAACTTTTCTTCACAAATTTCTAGATTTACCATTCAATTTCTATCATCAGGCAATTGGGTCCCTTCAAGCAATATTCCAGACTTTGCATTGTACAGTGACTTCAGCATTTCAAAGAGAATTAAATAGAATTAATTATAAAAAGAGAGTGGGCAGATATTTTAGCAGTTTCTTTTTACAGAATATTTAGCATGAAGAAATAAATGGGGAAAAAAGTTACTGCTCCATTTTTTTTCTGTACAATATAAAGTTCCTTATGTAACAGTGAATCATTTTCTTGCTGTTGCTTGTTTTTGTTTGTTTTACATTTCCCACTTTGTTTAGATTGACAGATACTTAAGACCACTAGAAGACTTTTATTCTTCTTGGAAGATCTCTGAAGATCCCCAAGAACTTGTTATACTAATAGAAACACAATTAAGACTAATAAAGTTAAAAACTATCAATTAGAATATCTCTAAACAGTTCTCAACCCCCTTTTAGCCATACAAACTCAGTTGACACACATACAAGCCACGCCATCCCCAGAGCCAAATTTCTGAAACACTAACAACCAAATGATAGAGAAACTGCTTGTTGATCCCAGTGTCATTACACCTTAAGGTATTTACTGAATAGCCAGAAAATATGATTAATGTACATTTGATGTTTTTGTTAAAAGACTACTGTTACCAAAAGGATGACGCACATTTTAAATTTAGTTTAACTTTTTTAGCAAAACTTTTAGTTTAGTCTAACTTTAGTCTCTTTTTTAGCATCTTTAAGCACCAAAAAAATCTGATGAGATAAAAACAGTAGATACAGTTAACACAGTAAAAACATTTCCCAACGATAATCGTTTCTTCTGTTTATCTACTGTTGAATTTCAAGAACTTGTCTATAAACTGAATCGTTCTTTTCCACAGATTATAAACACCTTAACATTTCTGCTAAACAGCTTTACACCAGTAACAGTAACTGAACTTGAATTCTGAAATACTTTTGTGCTCTGTTTTATACTTACTAACCCTATAAATGATCAAATGTACTAAGAGACAATATAATTGAATATTTTATCATGAATGCATGTTCAGCTGATGACAGAGTTCAACAAAATGCTACGGGTTATACAATTTCTGTTTCCTCTAAATTGTTGCTTCACTGTAATACCTGCGAGCAAGAAATTTTTCCTGCAAGAAGCAATGGCAGATAAGCTCCTTACACGCTCTTCATCTTACCAGTCAAATAAAGGCATTCAGGAACAGCATAAGCCTATGAAAAAACATCTGACTAAAGAGCCAAGTCCTGCAAGGTGCCTTGTGGGACACAAGACTGGCTAGAGGAGGCAAGTTCAAGAGTTGAGGCCTGTCGACCAGCTTATTATTCTTCCTCTTAAGGACACATTTGCAAAAGTTCTTTTAAAGTTCTTACAAAAAAAAAAAAAAAAAAAAAAAAANAAAAAAAAAAAAAAAAAAAAAAAAAAGTAACAGTGGCTTTGTTATAAAAACCTAAAGTTATTCAGCAAGCATAGAAACACTGTGGCTGATATGTTAAAAAAAAAAAGGTAAAACCTCTGTTGAACATGCCAAAATACTCAAATGTAACAATGATCAAGTGAACAAATGTAACAAATGAAACAAATTTCAGCAAAATAACTTGTTTGCAACATTATTTCTTCCATGTACTTTAGTGACACATTCACTTGTGTTTTGAACAGAACAGATTCACTTTTTTCAATACTTTCAATCATGTCTGTTAAAAATAAACAGACTTCATGTTTAAAACCATCTTATGCAAATTCAGTTACCACCAAATCCTTTGAATTAATTTTATATTATTCATATGTTCATGTTGCAAATTGGCTACCACATCTTCTCTTTGCTCATTCTCAACTGAACAAGTAAAATAGAACTCCTTATCAAGATGTATAATTCCTCCCCTAATCTGCTCCTTCTCACCAAAAATAAAATTAAAATTAAAAAAAAAAATGCTTAAAAAGTTTGGGGAAGAGAGGAGTCAGCAAAGAGGGGGAAAACACAGCTCTGAGCTGTCTCACTTGGATCAGCTAGCTCAGTGCACTCGCTTTAGGCTGATTTGTACAAAAATAGGCTTTTGGAAATTTCCAGGTGCCAGCCTGAAAAGTAAGCTATGTTTTTTCCTGCCTTAAACTAATTCCACCTCTTCACTTCTTGATTCTTACGTGACGCAGAGAGGCACATGAAAGAGCAGTCACTGTAACATATGTGGATTTTATGTATGTAGCTTATGAAGTTGAAACTACACTTCTAGCTTTTTTTTGCGTATAGTATGCTGAGCTGGTCAATGCAATGTTTAAAGCGTTAACATGCTAATAGCTTTAAAAAACAAGTTGGAATTGAAAGACTTGCTCAAGATTTCATTTTACAAAATGCCTACAATTAAGACTGTATAATAAGATCACACCAAATCATAAATAAAAAAAGAAAAATACTGAAAAAAGATGTGGGGAGTATCAGATCTGAAAAGAATACAATAAATGTACAGATAAGCTGTACAGAACTGACCGAACAGAGAGGGAGAACCTTCACGATGGCTGCTGTTGAGCCTAACTTTCAAGTAATTTAGAAGTCATCATGCAATGTTGTTGGAGGGGGTGAGGGGAACGAACACGATTTCTTCCTTTAAATAATAAATTAGTTTATTAACGGAATGCCTATATATGTATACTATATACATACACACACACATTATATATTATATATATATATATATATATATAAAATCCTGCACTGCCATCTTCTGGTCATGTATGCTATGTCATCATGGTCTATCAAAACTCAAATAAAGCTACTGCTGATTAAAAAAAAAAAAGGAAAAGTCTTAGAAACATCCATATTTATAAGGAAAACTAAGAATATCAATGAGAATAAATAAGAAAATAATGCAAAGAATTGTATTTATTCAAAAAATATTCAAAACGTAATGGATAACTTTTTGAAGATACAACAAAACACAACGATAGGAAAATATGCATATCGACTGATCAACTAAAACAGCAATGACTATAAATTCTGTCTGATCTAGAAACATTTTCCTCATTTTTTAAATAGCTTAAATCTATGTAATCTTTAAGGTTTGAAACATAATTTAGGATTAGGGAACTGAAAAAAAGAATATAGACAGTGATATTTCAAGAGTAAATATACTAAAAGCAGTAACGTAATTTAAAATACTTTTAAAGTCCCATACATATAAATCAATTCTGTTCTTCCGAATGCCACAAATAAAGGCATTTTGTATGCTGAAATGCTTATCGGCCTTCCTCACCAACAGCAAGAACTAGACAATAGGCACTAAAATACGCAGCTTCTAGAATTGCCACAGAATGTTCAAGGTTGGAAGGGACCTCTAGAGATCATCTAGTCCAACCTTCCTGCTCCAGCAGGGACACCTAGAGCACGGGGCACAGGGTGGCATCCAGGCAGGCTTGGAAGACCTCCAGAGAAGGAGGTTCCACAGCCTCCCCGGGCAGCCTGTGCCAGGGCTCTGGCACCCTCACAGTAAAGAAGTCCCTCCTCACATGCAGATGGAACTTCCACTGTTTCAACTTGTACCCATTGCCCCTTGTCCTGTCATTGGCCACCAATGAGAAGAGCTTGGCCCCTTCCTCCCTACATTCTCCCCTCATGAACTTATACGTGTTAATCAGATCCCCTCTCAGCCTTCTCTTCTCCAAGCTGAAGAGGCCCATCTCACTCAGTCTCTCCTCATACGAGAGATGCTCCAGTCCCTTCACCATCTTGGTCGCTCTCCGCTGGCCCCTCTCTAGGAGCAACACGTCCCTCTTATACTGCAGAGTCAATTATGACATAAGGAGGCACATGACAAATTGTCCGTGTTTCTGCCCCCATTGTGAGGCGGCTATACAAACTCAAGTTAATTCAGTCTTTTCCAAGGTACTATTTCAAGACGGATATTTCCACCTTACAAGGAACTACCAGTCTTGTGACTACAAATACACTGAGGAACAAACTTGAAAATTCTCACTGGTTAACGGGGCTGCAGGTGAAATTATTTTTTGTTAAGCTGCTCTAAAGCCAAATCAGCTTTATATCACAGCATCATTTTTATCAGCATTAACATTTAACAGTCCAGCTTTTAAGTCTCATATGTTTTACCCTGTAGATCTTCAGAATAGATACTCTATTTCATTACTTTTGAAAAGCATTCAGATACTGTAGTAAGAAATTTCTTCCCAATGTTAGATACAAAATGCTTAATTTCTAACCGTCTTAAGTGACAACTACCACAGATCAAACTAGTGGAAGAAAACCAGCCTTCTTAAATCATCTAGAAACATGTTCTAAACA
Organism: Nothoprocta pentlandii; assembly: GCA_013398315.1. Taxonomy (NCBI): domain Eukaryota; kingdom Metazoa; phylum Chordata; class Aves; order Tinamiformes; family Tinamidae; genus Nothoprocta; species Nothoprocta pentlandii. Next base: position 1,718,315 of record VZSG01000045.1, read on the forward strand.
ATCTAAATCGTACCAAGGTTAAGAGGGAGTGGCAGAGCCAGCAAATGTGCTCCTGTCTAGGTTTCATATTACACAGTTGTCATTTGAAAGTTAAAAATCATTTGTTTACTCAGAGTATCATTATGAACCAGCTGGAGTAACAAAATTATTTCTATATTGGAGAAGACAAAGGGAAAAAACAATGTTTTACTTTTATGCTTAGAGTATCATACACAAGTTCTTCTAATACTGTCTTAGGTATCTTCAAGAATTACTTAAATAGTCAACCTGCAGAATCCTTGGGTTTTTCTAACCTGAATCAACATTTCAGCTGAACTGTAAAGTGTCATGATTACATAAGTCAAATCTGCACAACACATGGTTTATATTTAAACCACTAGGTCTCTCTATTACCCATCACAGTAAGGGAATAAAATATACCTATTTTTTTAAAAAAAAAGATAAAAAATCCATTATCCCTTATTTTACCTCTTGTATAAAATTCATTATCAACTGTGTCCCATGGAAAACAAATATATTTACATACATACACACACATTCAGCATTTGCAAGTATGGATCTATATGGTTAAGAATATGTGGTCTTATCTTGAATTACAATACACTTACCCAGCAGAAAAGACATTCTGCATCATTACTGAAGGAGGAAGCTTTGAGATAACCAGATTAGGAAGTTTTGATCAAACTACCCTACGCTAGAGGTTCAGGTTGCAAAAAGGAATCCATTGCTATAGAGAAAAAAAAATTAGCTGACAAGACATCCCATACAACAAGACAAACTGGAACCAATAAGAAATGAACAGAACTGCTGGATAGAAGCACATTCTCGCATGTTTTGAAGCCACTGGGGAAGTAATAAAGCCAGCACGTATAGAAAAAGCCTTCCAAATGTGTGTTTCCCTTTTTATGATCCAATCGCAGCCATTTCGCTCATGAGTTTGGACTACGTCCCAGATATTAATTTGGCAAACGAAACAATAGTCAGATTCAGCCGGTTCCCTTCAAATATCCCTTCAAACGATCTGCCACTGATAATCTGGCCATGCCTGTGCTCCTGGAGAGCCATCTGATCAATCCATGCCTTAACAAGGGGATGAGTCTAAACACAAATACAAACAGAACGGGGCTTTCCCTAGTCATTAACAGGCTGTAAACTTGCCCTCTGTTTCCTAAGAAAGTGCCAAAACATTGGCAGTGCAGCGGGACAGTTCAAAGAGTTATGGCTGGGTTCGTTCCTGCCGTAAGAAGATGACGCCAATAACGTACAAATAAAAGATTCCTGCCTTAAAGGCAGGTGGGCCTACTCATTTTGGGATTTTGAACAGTAAAGCACTTGCCAGTATTAAGTACTTCAAACTTGAAGGCTCCACTTCAGTGAAGAGGATACTGGACCACACAAGCTGGCATCACAACGGAGCCCTTGGAGGAGGCGCTGTCCAGCAGAGACGTTCTCCTGAACCAGTGCAACTGCAAGCTCCCATATCGCAACCGGTGTCTCTGCTTAACTTAACAAGGGTGCTACCATGAGGACTTAGACTGAAAGACAATTTTTATGTGGGGAAAGATATCACTTCTAGACTCCCCCCTCCCTTACAAGACTCTTCTAATACATCTCGTGAAAATACAGTGCCTACTCCAAACAGCTATGAGATCAATAGTGGCTTTTTTTTTCTTATAGCAATGTATTATATATATATATATATATATAAAAAAAATAATATTTTTTTGAAATAAAGTTATAAATTAAAAACTGCAGTTTACTATTTTACCCTTTAGATAACTCAAAATAATTAGCAACTGTTCTGTTAGTGCTATTCTGCTAAGTTTAATTAGCTAATGTGTGATCAGTATCAGGTGTTTAAGATGAACCATATATACCTAGTAAATTGCCTATTTTAGTAATCTGGAATTCCATGTTTCTACTGAGCCTACAGGAGTAGAGTATCTCTTTCAGTAGCATCCAGTATAACTGTATTAAAGGGTTTTTCAAATAAAAAAATTCAGACTGTTTTCAGGGAAGACAAAGAGCAAGAGCAATCAAGAAAATGTGTGCTATCCCTCTTAACTACTCTTTTTTTCTTAATATACCTGAATAATTAGCTTGAATTTTGAAATGATGAGCATTCAGCTAAAAGCTTTTGTATGAAGCTATTAGTACTATTTTCAGTTATTCTTGCTCAAAATGTGCTTTGCATCTTTGACAAAATATAGTCAATTCATTAAGCCGTGTGAAATCCAGTTATGACAGTACACAGCATAAGTCAACATTATTGAGAAAGTGGAGCAGAAATAGGCAGCAGAATAAATCCTAAGAGAACTTTATGTAACAAGGCTGCTGTAAGAAGTTACTCAATGTTGTGTGCTCACAGAGAATGGGAGAATTTATCCAGGTGACAGTTTTGTTGTTGCATAAATATCCCAGATGGTAACATTTAAAAAAAAAGTCAATAATACTTGCATTTTGTTAGGGCAGTTGATGCACTTTTTATTCAATAAATCATCTTCTAGATGCTGTTTTATTCAACTGAGGTACCCAGTTGCTTTCCATTAATTTGCCATTTCCCAGTTGAAGGCAATGGAGTCTAATTTTCTTTCTTGAAAATTTTAGAATGGCATTTTGTATATTGAGTAATAATGTGAAAGGTTTTAATGATCCTAAGTAAAGTAAGCTCATAATTTTCCATTTCCCCAGTTGGGAAATATCAATCTTAGTCACATCATGAAAAAGAAGTCAAAATGGCTGTGCTGAAATCCAAAAGATAGCCTGGACCCCTGATAAGAATATATAACTTTTCTAACAGTTGCTTAGCAGATAATTTCTAGCTAATTTGGATGAAATTCCTTTCTCGGAGAACCCCTTAAAGAGCAGCTACATCTAACAAGCCTTCCGCGGGGTCTTCAGCAGTCCCACTCACAACATGCCCATGTTGAGAGAGTCGTAGATTTTTTTCCTCCTTTTTTGTATAACATCAGAAGTCAATTCCATTTGGGGTTTTTATATCATTGACATATATGAAAACTTAACGGCCAGATGCAGCCAAAGAAGTTCAACAAGGTTTAGTCTCATAAATTATTTTCTCAGTTATTTTTGATAGATCAATCAAGGCTTAAGTCATCACTCATGAGCTGATTTTTTTCAGCTGAATATTTTAACTTTATGTTGATCTGAATATTAGATCCAAAAAGTTCCTTCTTTCTCATTCCTTATCCCCAGGTGAAATATAATTCATGATATTCAATGTAGCTGCAGTATATATGAAAATATTCCCATGCAATTTATGCATACGCATGAAATTTGCTTCAGTGAAAATGATTATGAATTTATATAAAAGTACGAGATATTGCAGAATGCTATTTGGGACATGTGCTGTGAGCTTTCCAGGAGATATTAGCAGAAAGTTGTCATGCCCAATGCATTTCATTTCACATCAGAGCAAGTTCAAAAAGTAAATTTTACTTGCTTTCTGTTTTTAAATTTGCATAATGCAAACACCAGTGCTGAATTTCATGGGAGATGAATGCATGTGCCACCAAAGCATTAAATAAAAAGGCTGGAAAGTATGAGAGCTGAAAGTCAGGGCTGCTAATCATGAGAAAAGACTGAAAAGAGCACTATATTTCATTAAAACAAACACACACCTTGTACTTGCAACACAAACATACAGGAGAGGTTACTCTGTAAGCCAGAATAATATAGCTCATAGGACCTATGCATCTTTTCAGAAACATTGTTAAATCAGATTTCAATCAAAACTATTTTGAGTACAAATATAACCTGATTTTAGAATGTATTAAGCTCAATGAAAAGCTGGAGTTTCAGAGGTACCACGTACTCAATCTGCTTGCCACCCGTCACCCATTCCAGAAGCTTTTTCTCACACACAATTGAAGAACTGAAATTATCAGTACTTGGCTTCTCCAGAAAACACATTTTTATATTCTGTGATTTTATATACACATAAACTAAAACGACCATTTTTTGGACTGAAGCCCTCAGTAAACTTAGTTTACAATATGGTCTACCTGTAAAAGGAATGAAATTTGTACTCAATATTAACTGGAGCTGGACTCCTTCCCCCAAGTGTGTTTGAGAGGGAAAAAAACAGCATAAACAGTCTGTTCGTGAACTAATTTGCTACACAAGCAGAGAAAAGACAATGCCAAGATTTAGAAAAATAGCTGCAAAACTGAAGATTACAAGAAAACACTCTTCTAATAAAATTATAGACAACTCATTTACAGTAATGAGTATACATGGTAAAAAAGGCAGAGATAATGTAATGTTACAGATGGAGTGTGCGGACAAAAGGGCACATTGCAGAACTATCATTTTCCAGCATTCTGCTTAACAGGTAGTCTAGTATAATAAACATTCTATCAGTGTCCCTTTTACATATTCAGCACTTGTAAAAGTCATGCAGCCGAGCACATTGACACGTCAGTGGGAGGTCATATTATTGTTTTGGCACTTCTGTCATCGCCTGTCACTTCAATTCCACTTTATCAGACTACTGATTGCTAGATACAGCTGGATTAAGTGGAAAGAGAGACACGCACACAAATGCAGGAGCAATTGTCATCACTTCAATTGTGAAATTCCATAATTGCACGTCAGTGACAGAACGAACAAGAGAGCAGTAATAGGACCAGCGTTGCCATCATTCAGATGCTACAGAACTTTCCAACACGGCTTTACACTGTGCCAATCCACACACCAAGAGGTGATGAGCAATCTCTCCTCTTGGGCTGCTGAACATTTCCTTACACTAGAATTACGGGTATTTATTAGGCCAATTAGTGCTGTGGGTTAAGTTCTAGGGCAAGTGTGAGCCACATATTTTTACATAAGTAATATTTGAACAAACCATGATAAGTAAATGAAAAAAAAGTACTGAAAGTGGTATATATAACATCACACGATACCTCATTTACGATAGGGCCTCAAATGATACCTAAAACTCAGAAGCTTAGTAGAATTAAGCTGATGGTTAATGCAGAGTGTAAGACCTCTACATTAAAATTAAGGTGCAGAAAGAAACAGTAGAGTTCAAGCAATATTTCTACAAAAGAAGCGGGGGGAACACTTTCCCCTTCTTTTTTTCTGTAAGTCTTGGAAACTTCCAGCTCTGTGCTGAGGAATAATCTAGAAGTCTCATCCCTCAAAGGGGAATGACAATGAGGGGAAAAGGTATTAAAATCCACAATTTTGATGCCTGTAATTGAGTCAGCCCCTCCATACTGCTTCTTATCAGCTCTTCACTATTCGATACTCTCATTTCTTTCATCTCACAACCGCCCAGACAGGACTATTAAAAAAAATAGTACTAATCTTCCTTCATCTAATAAGGCAAAGTTTTG
>VZSG01000045.1:1724534-1784558 GCA_013398315.1 Nothoprocta pentlandii
TAAAATAAAATAAAATAAAATAAAATAAAATAAAATAAAATAAAATAAAATAAAATAAAATAAAATAAAATAAAATAAAATAAAATAAAATATGCTGCAACAAAATTACCCAGCACAGAATGGTCCTTATGAAAGTTTCCATTTTCCATACAGCTTTCGGTGGCTCTAAAAGTTTTCCATTTCAGAAGACAATATACAAAGGGCAGGGGAAGTAAGGGAATTAGTATTCTAATGTATTAGTTTTGGTTTCACAGTGTTGGCATCAAATCCTTTAGTGGCAAGACAAATAGCTTGTTTTGCTCTGCGCTGTATTCCCTTGTGTGCTCCTCTCAGATCTCCGTGACAGAGAGAGACACAGATCCTCCTGATCCCTTGGACTAGATGATCTCTAAAAGTCCTTTCCAACCTCAATCATTCTGTGAGAAATCTTATTTCCAGAGGGTAATTTTGAAAAGTCCTGCTCTGTGAAAGTCCCATATATATTTTTTTTTCTTTCCTCTGGTTAAAAAACAAATAAGGGCCTGAACCAAGATAAAAGATAAGCTAGCATTTTAGAAAATACCTATGATGAACATACATTAGTGGTAGTCTTTTGAAAATAATGATTCTGGTGCAAGAGTAATTCAAAATACATAGCTTTACATGTGATCTCTCTTCTGTAGACTGAGACTATTTCAAATAGAAAAGAAAGTTTCAGGGAAATCCAATGCTGCACCCTTCTATGAAAATGGGCAACATACTTATTAATAGGATGTTTATTCATTTAGTTTTCCCCAAATATACTCATACAGTCACTGGAAAACAAAGGTAAAAAATACAATGCTGCTACCCTTGCATGAGAAACCTAGTGCTGAAAAATATCACAGGCTTAGAAAACACAAACTAAATTCAAAAACATAAGACTAGCTTCAGATCTCATTTCAGTTTTATAGATCACACTTCATATTTTCAGCAGGCTTCTTTGCTTTGGAATACACTTTTTTTCTCTCTCATTTTTCTCTCTAAACCAAAGCTTCTCAGCATAACCACACCAAAGTCAAACAGCAGAAAATATTGTTATGTTCTGCACAAAGGCATGGGAACAAACCCAAAATGTAGCGAACAAAAAACACCCATTAGGTAGGATACCAGTCACCCACACACCTAGGGCAGCAGTAAACACAATTCATTACTGTAAAATAATGCACTAATACAAGTCATTTACAAGAGACTGCTGATTACTTGTCAGCTGTTATTCTCAGACCTGACAGCTTTTATCACTGCAGAAAAAAACAGGCAGCATTTTACAGAAAGGTCAGTAGAAGTAACAAGGGAAGGAGAGAGATCATAGTGATAGAGCAGTTAGGTTAATTAAATGGTATTTTGTCACTTCTAGAATAATAGATTTCAAAATAATAATTATACTTACTAGATGTGAGCTTGCCTTCGGGCAAAGACTTAGCTATGGCTGCATAAATTGCTACTTTAGAATTCAGAAATTAAGAAACTTCAGGAAAGATTGTAAGAATAGGAAGGCACCTTGCAGATTTCTATTTTGTTGTTATCCAGCAACATTTTTCATTAACTGCTAATGATATGCTTCATTAGTAGTATATTTCATTATGGAAATGCAAATTACAAGTTCCTAATGATGCATGTCCTAATTGCAGTAGTTTGTCTCAAGTTTAACATAGACAGAAGCAAAATACTAACTTATAATGTTCAGATTATGTGAAATGTATTAAGCTCCTTGTCCATGCTTTTAGTACATCTGAAATGATGCATCGTTATGAAATAAGATCATGATGGTTCATGATTTCAGGATGGGTCACTGATAATCTAAATCAGAATAAAAAAATAAGTCTGCCACCTAAGCTCAATACAAGCATCAGCGTTGGGACCAAACGTATAGAAAACACAAAACATTATGTAACTACTATTCATTATATTTCTACTCTCTGAAAATTTCCCAATAAATTTTAAAAAGCGAAAAAGGTGCAATAAGAGTTTGAATGAGGATTCTCCACATATGCTGAAGTTTCTGTATTTGAAATTTGGAGTATTAAGCAGTTGATCATTGATCTTGGTAGAGAACTGTACTTCTAGAAAACCAAACCAAAACATTACCTGAAACTTTGCAAACTTCAAGCTAGTTCAGTGCAAACTACTACTAGTTCAGTGGCTGGTAAAAGATCACCCCAGAAGAACCTTGTTGTATATATACATATATCAGCATTTATAGTCAATCTTTTCACTTACAGGATGTCAACTACCTTCTATTCCTGCTACATTTTTGATTTATAACATTCAATTTCAAATACAGAAAAAAAATCATCTAATTAAAAAGTAAATTTCTGTGAAGATAAGACTTGCAGTAGTCCATGCTTAAGTTCTACAGATAAACATGATAAACATTTCTGTTCAAAGAGCAATCAAAAGCAACAAATAACTCATACGTTCCCTGCTTCCTCTTCGCGTTCCTAGTCAAAAGGCTAAGATTTATTGTTAATGCACATATCTCCCATGTCTTATTCCCAATTTTGATGAACATACCGGAACAAATAGATGAAACAAAACAGTAACATATGGTTTGATTTCAAAAATTCTTTCTGGAGTTGCCTCACATCTATTACATTAAAACGAGCCACTTACTTTTCTGTCCTCAGTTTCTACACAGGAACTGCACTCTGCTTTAGTATCCTGAAAAGACAAAGAGAAAAGAACGTTACAAAATTCGCCAGGGTTGTGGAAATAACTCAGATTATAAAAGGGCACTGAAGCCTGACAAGTTTCTCAAAACACTACATTTTATTGCATTGTTTTTCTTTCATGTACAGTATATTCAAAGCTGCAAGGCTCCAAATTAGGGCTGTAGAGATTTATTAAGCTTTACTGGAAGCACATGTTGCACAAATCAGAGAGAGGATTGAAGCATTGGGAATTGGGAAGCTATTTCAGCATAGCTCAAAATCAAATATATGATCTACAGTATATAAAGTATATGATCCCCTCCCCGTCCCACACATGCATCCTGAGAAAACATCAATTGATCGCTTTCTCTTTGGTTGCTTGCAATGCTAACTTTACTTTTTCTAGTGTAAAAATCACCATAAGTTTAACAGTAAACAAGAGCTAAAACTTCTGGCACTAAACTCACTTATCTTATTGCCTAGCCTAGAATATTAAGTAGCCCATATTTATTCCTAAGGATTATCTACTATGTTGAATACATCTGAAGAATTTCACTGCAATACATAAGCATAACCAAGCATCTACTACCTACATATGTATATGTTCAAATATACACACACATTCATCCTATATATTATTTTAATGTCAGAGAGTTCTTACTTAAGCTAAAGATTTATAAAATAAAGATGACGTTCTTTTTTAAAACACCTTTCAAGAAAGAAAACATTCAACCAAGTAGGAGGAATAAAGGTTTTCTGAAGAAAAAAATCCATTCACAGAAAGGTATGTTAAAAAATATACTCCTTCTCAGCAGGAGTAGCCAGTTCTCTATCACTTCCTAAACAGAATGATTTCAACTTTTCTTTGTTATTCTAAGTGGTTATATAACTTATGAATCAGCACCTCAAATACTCTTCTTTTTCAAAATACTTGTCCCAGGGGAATCAGACCATGTTTTGCAGAATATAACACACAAATATTTCCTTTCAAGGGCGACTCACTGGCAGCTAAACATATATTGCTACTCCTCTCTTCCCATTTTGTGGATAATGAAATATTGTTTCTGCCTACAGGCTAACCTCTAGAGCTTTTCTATATATATATTTTTTTTCCTTTAATAAAGGAGTAAGGAGCAACCCCTCCTGCCAGTTTTTAAGAAGATTTCTGCCTCAGTGGAGTAACTGTACACTACATTTTGCAGTGCTTTTTACCTACTATCGATGTCCTGAGCCACCTTTTGGAAGTAACACCATGGGGTTTAACATATTTATTAGTTAGTCAAAGATAAGTCTTATGTTTTCATGTTGTCCAGAACAAAGATGGCCATATTGTACAGACTGATCTACATTAACTGAAAGGAGATTAAAATAATGCTTACCAATCTCCAGCCATAACTTTTGATACCAACACCCTGCTGAAGACCTCACAGTATCCTTATCCCTTCCATTGTCTCTAGACTGCTTTATTTTGCTATTTTGGCCAATAAAATTTCCCACTGAAAGCAGCCTTAACAACCCATAATAAAAAATATCTATTATTCAAAGGGAATTAAAAACATAACTTTACCTGGATAAAACAGACACCCTCTTTCTCCCAGCCCAGCTTATGCAACACAACTGTCTAAGACCAGTAAGGGAGAGGGTGCAAATTAAGTACAAACAGTCCAGCTGCAAGAAGTTAAGAGCAGTCCAGCTGAGACTCCCTGCTACAATTAGTAGCTAAAAACACTACACCTGGAAGTTAAAATTAAGCATTTTACTACTACTTTTTTTTTCTTTTCTTTTTTACAATTATTATGTATATCTAGCCTCAATATTTCTGAAAGTTGGACAGTAGTATCTGATTATCTTCAAAACTACCTAAGACGGATGAGGGGCTTCAAGAGTAGAAATCTGAAGTTGGAATTTTTCACAAATGTTGATTTTACTTTTTATAGTTTTTCAAGTAGTTAATTTTAAAATATTCTCAAAATATTCTCTTCTGCGCAAGGAGTGAGGCCCCCACAAATGCATATAATCTAGTAAGAGCTAACTCAAGGTGTATCTCAAAGTAGACAGTACTTCAGGTGGACTGAAGTAGAACTCTATAGGAATTCTCTATACAAATTAGTAATCCCAAAGGGCCTGTTTCAGTTCATTTGTAACCCTGGAATTCTGTGATTCCAGAAACATTAAACTAACTCAATTTGAATAAGTACTGTAAGAAAAATGAATATTTCTGGTAACAGTGTCTTGCTCCAGGTCAGGAGAGATGCAGAAAAAACATGTTCTCCCCCTACAAAACATCAGCTGTTCCTAATCAAGGGGGCATATTCAGAGGTCCCCAAAACACACGGCAACAGAATCCAGCTCCACAGGTGCATCTACATTGCAGCTAGGGGGAGGGGGATGAAAAAAACAAAAAAAAAAAGAAAAAAAAAGAAAAAAAAAAAGAAAAAAAAGAAAAAAAAAGAAAAGAAAAACAAGGTGGTTGTATTGGATAAGCTTGGAAGCAAAAACTTGCAGTTGAAGAGTTGAAATTTAAACATGTTTTTGATGTAGTTGAAATAATTTCTACTGATACTTGCATTTACTATTATAACTCAAAAAAAAAGTTTTGCAAAAATTTGCATTGAAAGAAGGCTAAATCCAGCTACAAGTCATCTTCTTTTGAGCTGATACCAGGTGCACAGATTATAAACTGAATTACAGCACTGATCCAGGTTACAACTCTCCAGCATTTTTCCTTCCAGTGAGGACTTCAAATGTAGAGCAGTTCCCCAATCTCTTCGCAATACAAATGCACAAATAGATGCATAACAAATGCAGGATAAGGTGCTGCGTGGAAATCAGTAAGGGGAGATGTTCGATTTTGGCAGCAGTATCCACTAATTCAGGCTTAACATGTTAAGGAAACTATGGCCCGCCTTGCCCAAGAAATATGCAAGGGTATTTTTCTGCACTGGTAACCAAGCCATGAATTTATACTTGCCTAGTCTACATCTAGACCCTTTTTCCTGCAGCCTATCAGGAGCAACACGTGACAAGGACAGTTTTTAACATGTGAACGAAGTGTTGTGACACTGACACCATAACGGCGTTCGTGGAGATGGTGAAACCATGCGGACCTCAGTCTTTGTAGGCATACAGTTCTGAAAGGCAGACTGAACACCTTCCATCTGAAATTTGTGAAAATTAGGTCTGTTAGTGGCCAACTGATACCAAATTTATGGTTGTGTTGACTAGCAGCATATTTCCAGGTAGGAAGAAAGAACATCAAGATAAAACAGCCTATTTTTTCAGTGTGGGTTTATAGACAAGTTGTGATTGACATAACTAGACAACAAGACTTACTGAAAGAGTATAGTAGAGAATGTCAAACACAACACCTTTCTCATACATGAGAAGGGCTCCCTCCCCAGTTTTGCTCATTTTGCTCATTCATATAGTTCAGAATTTTAAGCCAAATAACCTGGGAAACCCATTTACCACCCTCAGTTCTCAATCAGCCTTGCACAAACAGTAGAAAGCAGAAGCAAAGCTCTAGAATAGAATCATAGGAGAACTGTAATATCAAAAATGATCAGCAGGTGGAAGCAAATAACCTTGTAAAATCCTGTTCAATTCCCTGTTACAAAATATCCCTACTGCACTGATCAGGTTGGCTGTGTATTTTACACATAAAACTCTAGGGCACCCCAACAAGTGCAAATACAATTTAGGATTTTACTTCATAGCACGGTTTGACAGCTTTGTAAGTATTCTTTATCATTAGTAACTGTAGATATAATAGATACAAAAAATAAGGAAATCGGACGTAATATAAAATAATAAAATATATATACAACATGAAATTACTACACAAATTCTACTTCAGTGATTTTTTTCTGGAGACTTTAATGCACCGCTTAAAAACACAAAAACCATGACTTAGAAAAATACTTAAACTTCTTCCTTATCCATTATCTGTTATACTTTTGTTATACTTTCCGATTTTTCCATGTGAACTCCATATTAGTTGAGAGAATTAATATTTTCTGATGAGGAAATGAAATATGAAAGCTTATTTTGTGACCTTCAAGCCTCTAACAACTTTATCCCCTGCACCTGCAGGACTCGGGCACTAGCCCCAGGAGATGGAGCTAAGAATCCAATTCCAGGCTCTAATGATTTCAACAGCTGAAATGTGAAATGAGTAAGAAAAGAGTCCTAATGATAAAAGCAACATCTTAATCTCTATTTACTAATCTTTCTGGACCAACACTAGCTTAGAGCTTGCTGGACACAAGCATAGATCAGGGCAAGACTTGATCATCTGAATCTTTTCCTATTTTTTTTTCTCAGGGCTGTTTGGGCAGAGACAGGATGGAAATCCATACAATCAGGACTTTCAAGTCAAGTTTCTAAAACTCGGGGGGGATTTACTCTAGCGTTGAGCTAAAAACAGACAGTGTTGTAGAAGAGAGTGTTGAAGACTCTTGGTATACTGAACTGGCAAATTTTATATTAAAACAGTGCTTGCAAAAATACTGCTGTAATTTTAATTCAGAGCTGGAGCAACTCGTGTGTGTCTCTCCCACACAGCCACCCACTGTCCAGCTGTCAGAGTGGAACTCGCTCTCTTCTTTCTTCTCCTTGTAGCTTTTTGATCATGCACAATTCTCCAGGGCTACCAAGACACCAAAGCTTTCCTTTTTTTTCAACTCAAATTTGACTTTTACATTAACTAAACACAATTTAAGGGAACAAGTACATACCTGGTTGCTGACCAACTGTTAGGGACTGGACTGTATGAGACTTTCCTACATAAAATATCATTTTGATCTATAGCTCATATTTGAAACTCTTCTGCATTTCCCCTCTAGATTTAAGGTTGAATGCTGACATGTTTACTCCAAAGAACAACACAATTCCACCTCAAACCATCTTCAGCCTGAAATATCAAGTAAATACCTAATTCCCATCTTTTAGCTTGGGTATAATATAATACATAGAAACTTTATTCCCTTACGTACCTTTATGACATTACACTGTTATACCAAAAGCATAAATAAATCTCTAGACATACATCTCCTGGAGAGAACTGTCCATCTTTTCAAAGGAACCTCCAACTATGTGAATCCTGGTAATGAATTTGGAATGATACAGTCATTGCTTAGCTCTGTATCTTTTTTTAAGTTTTACTTCCAGTTTGATGAAGTCACTCAAGCACCATTACAGAACAGGACATAGAGTTGCAGAATTTAAAACAAAATACAACAGAGCAAATGCATCAGTTTCAAAGGCTGATGATTTGACATCAGAACCCATTTCTGACGGAGTGCAAACCGTGCTATTCCTGAATTAACAGCATTTCGATGGTGACTTTTTTTCCCCCCATTCCCTTGAAAATATAACTGCAGAAGCTCCTATGGAACTCAGGAGTTGTTAGAATTACATTATAGCACAAAGATATATTTTCCTCTCTTTCTGAGTAAAGCCAGTTAATACATTTTTATGCTCTATGGTAAATTTTTTAAATTACTTTTTGGCAAGACATTTTAGCATTTAAAATATGTGATCCTAATATTCCAAAACTTTTTTTTTAATGGATACAAATTTAACACTTAGAAAGAAAAAAAAAACACCTCTGCATGGAATCTTACTTAAAGCAACTCCTACTGACCCCAAAATAATTTAAGACATGCATATAAAATATAGACTGACAGGCAAAATTTGATTCCTATTTTGTTGTTCATATAAAGATGAACAGTAACTACACAGAAGCACATAAGTGATAAAGACTGGAGACTGATTGAACTCTACCTGTTACCAATGATGTGGGGTTCTTCTACTTAGGAAAATAAATAAATGAAACCCTATGCATAATTGGTTTGGGAAGAATCTTACTAGTAGGAACACTAATAGATGAAATACTTATCTCTATTAAAAGAAATTACTTACAATTTTAAGATAAATAGGTAGAAACCGTTTTCTGTTATATCTCAAAAATTATCCTTAAATAGGTAAACCTAAGTATTAATACTAACATCAGATAAAGTGTTTTAGTTGGTTTCCTGCCAAGTGACCAACTTCAACTTTTACTTATACAAAGATACCATATTCCGAACAAGCTGTCATAACAGCTGCACACATAAAATTTGCATTTTCTTTGGCTTTTCAAGCTATGAACAAGTTTAGGTGCTGTATTTAACTGTAAAAGACAACTAAAGTTCCAAAGCAAATTGTATTGTCACTATTTTCAAGCAAGAAAAAAAAAGGCTGAACTGTTTTTGTTAATCCAAAATGATTCTTTAGTGAAAGGATACAGAACAGGCAAGAATTCAACATGAACGAAGGGTACTTCATCCAAGTATTGCCGCTTACTTAACAATTTAGGTTTCAGACTTCTGTTAGAGTAAGGCTAAATATTTAAATTCCATTATCAAGTGTAAAAAAATATGTATTTTTGGTACATTAACCAAATACTAAACAGATTGACATTTTAACATGGAATTCAATAACAACAGCAACCCCGCCCCTAAAATTTCCAAGAGTACAACAAAATTTCCCTGCATTTCCAAGCATTTATGTCTTGACACATCTTTTCTTGCTTAAACTGTATTCCACACTTTATGAAAGCTAAGAGCAATTCAAATCTCCTCCTAAATTGCATCTTTACAATCTCCGGGAAGCTACAGTGTACCTCTGAGTTGGTTATCTGCAATCTATACTTACTGTCAGAAAAGAAAAGACTTCCAAGGTGTAAATTTATAACATCCTATTGCTGATGTCTAAAAAAATGTCGGAATCCAGATGTTTTTCTCCCCATAGCAACACAGGGAGTATCAGGGAATAGATCAGAAGTAAACACAACTATAGGAAATGTCTAATGCAATGTGACTAGTAAGGACCAGTGACACTTCATCTGTACAGAGTCCAGTATTTTGATACTAATTTTCATGTTAGGTTTCATTTGCTCTATGTTTTCACCAAGTAAAGATAAGGCGACAAGAACCCTAACATGAAGAAAATGAGTTTATATACTTTTTCTAAAACAATAAGCAAAATACTATTATGCAGAATGAAAAAGTATCAGGCTGACTAATAACGACAGATTTCTAATAAAAGGCAGTGACTCCTCTTTAGAATTTTAAAGATGGTGTGGCATTGTAGTCATAACCTCCATGATGTTTTAAAATATACTTTAAAAATCCAAAAGGATAAATCTCCAATAATCTAAGCTTTGTTTAATTTCACTAATGATAAAATAATTGCTTTTGTGCTGATTGTGAATTTGACTGCTTAAACTAATTAAAAAATGCAATTTCATCACTGAATTTGTTTGAAATAACACATCTAAAAGTGTAGCCAGTTTTACAATACAAATACTGAAAATTATCAACACATTTGCACTGTAATTGCTCTTATTGAGCCTAATTATTAATGATGAAGCCAGAGATATAGAGTCTATCAAACTGCACGACAAAAATCTGAAGAAAATTATACTACATAGTTTCCGATTAGAAACACTTTCGTTCACTACATTAGGGTGGAAAAATCCATTTTGCCATATGGTACCACTATACAGTACAACCAACACACGAGTGAACCAAATTAGACTCAGAAAAGCAATCCAATAGAAACTTTCTACCAAAGGCCTGATGAGCACCGAGATTCCACCAAGTATCTGCATTAGCCATTTGAAATGCTAACATTTAAGCGTAATTCATATCTACGGGCTAAAAAGGGCAAGCCAATCCATCTCAAAATTAACAAAGACTTTAGAGGACTCTCATTAAACAGACAAGTCCTATGTGACCTTGTTGCCTTGTCCTCAGATCCCCAGGAGCTGGTGCGATGGGTGGGACAAACATTGCAAAATTAGCTGCCCAAACATGCACATCTTTTGAAGGTTTCACTTAACTACAGTTTGCCTAATTTCCCATCTGGTATCTTCGGAAGCAAAAATAGCAGCATTCTCAATTGTCACTCATTGCAACTATTTTATCAGCAACTGTCTGCTACTTTTTAAAAAATTGGAAAACACAGAGGAAACTTTACCGGAAAAAATGCAAGCAGAGAGCGAGCTCTTCATCGGGGGGTTAATGAGTTCTTCATGTGGGAGACCACATGAAAAAGTTCATTAAACATTTTTCATAGTCTAAACTGGACTTACGAATGCATCAATGTTGAAAACCTATTGCAAAAGAAAGAAGCTTAAGTAACCTTATCTTCCCTTCTGCTTTGGATAACAAAAAAGATTGCAATTCCTGTTTGCAAACACTGCACAAAAAAAATGATCAACGGTGGTTACTGTGGACACTCATATCATCTTGCTTGCCAGTTCAGTTTGCACTCTACTTATGTTGTTTTATTTTACTCTCAAATCACTTGCACAGAATCGCAGAATATTCAAGGTTGGAAGGGGCCTCTAGAGATCATCTAGTCTTCCCGCTCAAGCGGGCACACCTCGAGTGTGTAAAGGCCTGTTTTCAGGCATTTGTCAGTCTGACCTGAAGGACTGCCACACTTCTTTTGAAATTTTTGAAATTTCAGATTTGAAAAGGCACAGGCCCAGAAGGTCCACAATGGAAATAACTCGAGAGACACGGTGCTACTGGAGCAAGTCTGGACAGATGATTAAAGGATGAGAACATCTCTCAAACATGGAGAGACTGAGGGAGCCGGAACCAGCTGGCCTTGAGGAGAGCTTGTAGGGGATGTTGTCACTGTGCATGAACACCTGAAGGGACAGTGCAAAGAGGACAGGAGGACAGAGCCAGGCTCTGCTCAGAAATACCCAGCGAGGAGACAAGAGGCAACCTTATTTTCAAAAAGAATGATTTCTTAGAATGGACATTTTTAACAAATCTAAGGATGCTGCAGCAAGACAAACTTCGTACTTGAGCTCTAAATTTTTCTGTACTTGTTTGGCTCATTTTTCAAAGGTCAATGTACAAATTAGCACTGAATGTTTGAGAATTCAATCCCTTGCAGGGACTGAAATGAACTGAAGTTCCAGCGATAAGAAATTTGCATCCAGACCTTAGACACACAAGGAAGCAGGTCGAAGGCTCACACATTAAAAGGTACATTGAATAAGAAACACCACGGTGTTTGAAGTTGGGAATATACGACTATGGCAAGGCATAGCAAATGTATCCTGGCAGTAAATGTTTTTAAGTTACCGAATCAAAACTTCAGTCTTATTTTTTCATTTCTATATTTGTGTTTTAGAGCAAAACCAACAGCTGTTACTGATTTTTCATGAAAAGTGCAGTTCCCTTAAATTAATGGCACTTAAAATCAAACGACATAACTGCTTCATTAATATAAATATAATTTGTGCTCAAAGGCATGAATATTTACTCTATGAACAAATCATTCTAAGATAAGAACAGAAAATCAAGCTAGAAATTGAAGTTTCACTCCTCCAAAAACAAATTCTGTGAAATCTCTAAGAGTCCTGGAAGAATAGAGGCAACACTAGCCAAAATTGGGCATTAACGTGCACTGCTGTTGAGAAATCCTGTGAATGACGACAGACCTGGATATGCAGCAGATGAGGTGAAAGCTGGGCCCACTGCACCTCTTGAAACATACTTTAATATCAAAAGAATATAAATAAGAAGCAGTCCTTAGCAAAGAAGCTGCGCAAACACTTTGCTTGGAGGAGGCCAGCTCAATCATATGGGGGAAGAGCATTTAACAGAGATAAGTTAATGTATATTGTTAATGTATAAGTTAATATCTACATTAAGTGGAAGATAATTTAAGTTCTAAAACCTGCTGCCATGATATTTAAACTAACAAATACAAGCACATCGCCATATTATGACAAAAATGTTAAGGCAGCTACGAAACAGACAGAAGCCACGGCTCAAATTTCACAGCAGGGCTAAAAACCATTTGACAAGCTGACTCTTTTGCTTCCCTGATAAGCATAGCTAAGACGTTGCTTTAAATATTGAAATAAGTGGCTGTTTTTGTTTGTTTGGTGGGTGTGCTTCCCCTCCAAACCAAAATCAATTTCAGAAAAGAAAGTCTACATAAAAGCAGAGTAAAAGCAGGTTATTTTACAATATGGAGGTGTAAAAAAATATATATATGTTCTAAAATAATACAGGTGTAAAATTACCTGAAAGTCGAGCTCATCTTGTGCAGGTTAATTTATCTAAATACCGAACTATGTTTATATAACAACTTATTTTTTGTGTTAGAGAAACCGGAAAAAAACAGAACCCTGCCAGTAATAACTGGCATTTCTCTAGGATAGCAACTACAAAGCATAGCTTCCAAATAAATATAAAATAAAACCATACCTGGAAAAAATTTACTCTTTGCTTATGCAAGTATGATGCTTAAGACTTATTTCTACAAGACAGTTACATTTTTCCACTGTTTCAAATAATTTGAAGTCGGATAGTCTAGAATTTTTCCACTTCATGTCTCATTAAGGTCAATGTTCTCAATCTTTTAGTAGCTGAATAAAATATTTACACATCTTCTCATTAGCACAAGGATAAGTATAAAAAGGTCTCTCAGAATTCTAATTTAACGATGTGCCATGACAATTATTTATTTTTTCTTTCCAGAGAGCCTTCTGGACAAAGCTGTCTGCTAAAGCAGGGCAAAGAGGTCCCAGTCTTTGCAAGGGCTTCCCACTTCTCCCTACCAGGAGTTATCTTTCCCTGGCCCCCAAGATACACAGGAACATCTGCTCAGGGCCAAACAAGATTAAGGTAACAGGCAAACTGATCTTGCTCCAGAACTCGCAAGTTATGCACGCAGCTAACCAAGAAAAACGATGGGATATTTTCTCTCTCAATTTAGTGTGTTTATTCAGTCTTCCATATCGGGAGTCTGCTCCAGACTTTTAGGCTAGATTTCTCTGGAGATATTTTTAATTTTGGTTTAATTTGCATTTATTTAAAAAAGTTTTAAAAACTCTTTTTTTTTCTTTTTTTAACTAACGCACATAAAAATATGTAGTCATGAAGTAGATAGGAAGATTGTTTAGCCACGCTCATTTCAGAAGGTTTAATAATAAAAATGTTCCAATGTATAAAAATGAATTTACTTGTAATGACCCCTCCCTTTAAACTGAAGGCTTAGTTTTTAAAAAATGCAGTCAAAAAAGAATATCAGAATAACACAAATGATTTGGACAACCAAAGCTAGGCTTTGCTCATTTACAGAGCACTCCTGTCCACGTTTCCAATCCGGCCAAAATAGCCAGCAGTGCTGAAAGCAGCACATGGTGGAAACCCAGCCAAGAGATGAACAAACCCAAGTACCATAAATAGCTGAAGCCTGCATCTACGTTTCACACATGATGACAGAACACCCTACAGGACCACAGCCGAGAAGGGAAACAAAACCTCTAAATACAGGCAAAGAGCCTCGCTCACGCTACACGTGTCCTGCATCAATTAAAGGGTCGCTACTTGGTCAGTGCAGGAAAAAGCAGTTTAAAGCAACTCGAATCCCCATATTTTCACCCGCAGCCAAACACTTGCTAAAAAGACAGAATGTGATTCATACACTGCCAGCTCCATTAGTTGACTCTCATTTTAGTCCACCGTGTCAGAACAACAATCCTCTCAACTAATCCCATCAAGAGGATTTTTTCTTTTTTCTTTTTTTAAATTCCACTGCTCACCAACTTAGATAGGAGAATCAAATCCTGAATAATACATTCAATGAGTTACTTAATTAGCTGGGTGAAGGTGAAACTGAAACAGCTGAGTCAAATAATGAGATGTCAAACACAGCAGCTTAGACAAGGAGAGATTCAAATGCAGTCTGATCTTTCTGCCAGAAAGACACAGTATTTATTCAAATGGAGAATATTAAGGGATTTCGTGTTTTGATTTCAGTCACTTTAAAAATATAAACTTGAGGGAAAAAATATAAAAACAAATTGAGAAATAGGAGAGCAGAAATCATTCACTGCAATGGAAATGCCACCAGGAGACTCATAGCCAATTACTAAGTTAAGACTAATTTAAAACAAACAAAAAAGATAGAATCGTTAGCAGAAAATCTCTAGTAATTTATTAGACTAAAAGGTAGTGTAAGGAGAGATTTTTTCTCTCCAATATATCAAATTTTCATTGATCTATTAATTAGGTCCATTTAATTCCCCTAGTTATAGCCTCATCTCTTTTACTCCCCTTAACATCTGTTACAGACCCCTGTAATCAGACACTCTTTATTATAATCAGACTTAGTTAATTAACACTTGCTTTATTTCTGTGTTTGGACAAAAGGCCCAATGGGTCCCTGCCCTGCAGTCTCCTGGTGATGACTTTGCCAATATAAAGTCCAACATCAGGAACTTCCCAAGGCTCCTGCTCAAGGCACTGCGTTTGGAGACACTAGGCAGCACACATCTACAGAGATGCTCATTTGCAAATTAAGCCAAACATTTTACTTATTTAGAAAAATATTGACTGTTAAACAGTATCAAAATTTGCAAACTCATGAGCCAGAACTAAAATAAATATGAGCTGAGTCTCCAAACACAAAATGGATAGCTAAGGACAAAACAGATAGCTACAAAAAAAAAAAAACACACCCAGAGAATCTATTTAACTTCAACTCCTCCTCTTCACAAACCATGCTGTAATGACAGTATTTTTAATATTCACATATTCCATCAGATCCAACAGACATTGGTGTTTCCCCGTGCTCTGTCTGCAGGAGCGGCACTGACTGCACGTCGGTCCTCTTGGCCCAACAAGGACTTCACAGCGTGAAGGGTAAACAAACTAACAAACCAACATGTATTTGGTGTTAGGAAAAGTGAGCATCCCATGTAGGATATGGAATTCCTCTGTTCACGGTAGTAGAGGTTATTAGACTGCTACTAAATAGGAAAGAATTAAAAAGAAAGCTCTAACTCCCGCCGCTCAGAGCTATATTGCAAGCAGTGCTCTGCAGCTGACAAGATCTACAGTGCAGTTACAACCCCCTCGGGCATCATGTCACCCAACAGCACTAATGCTCTAACTATGAGACTATGATTGTTTTCTGGAATGGCAATTTCATAAGTTAAGCTCCGATATTTCTGGAGCCTACTCAGGCTGACCCCATACTCGGAGCCCACGCAACTCTGTTTCCAACGTGTATCACCAAATCTGTCGTATTTTTTACAAACCTGCAACAGAAGTATTAAAAGTGCAGTAATATTTTTATATTGGGAGAAATGTAGCAATATTTTTAAGCCTTTATCTAATATTTTACATGTGTGTGTGCGCAGTGAAAAGTTAAGCGTAGTTCCTGACGTGTTACTTATAAGGTACTAGGGGATGCCATATTACAGTATTTGTCTACATTAAAAGAAACAGCAGCTCATCTTGGAGAAAACCCCCTGCTGCTGCTTTGTGCATTAGCCACTGCAGGCACAAAATCCCATCTGTGGTGGGTTTGTACCCTGGAAGACCTCTCAGCATCACAGGATTTCCCACGACTACGGCAGCCTCTAATTAAGCAGCTCATCAAGCTCTGGTCATTGTCTAAATGCAAAATGCACAATTCACACTGAAGGACTAAGAGCATGTGCAAAAGAATGCAAGTTTTTGGTGCTGTTGTTAAAAAAAGGCTGACATTTGCTTGTGATTTGTTTTAATTAACATTTTAATTAATTTTAATTAAAAAACATAGTGTTTATCTTCCAAAACCCTAATTTATCCATTCTATAAGAAAACAGTCCATAATCTCCCTGTATCATCAGACTTTGGGAAGTTGCAAATCAGACCATCAGACTGACCCTCTCCAATGTGCCGTAAGAGTCTTCTTCTAAGACTCTTGGCCAAGACCAAGGAATTTCAGGAAAAGCAGCAATGAACAAAACGCACAGTATATATCCATTATTTACCTGGCAAGCATTAACATTAACCAAAAATTTTGTCTCCTATTATATTAAAACTAAATATAACTCTCACAGTAATACCGCATATCTCTACATACCTAAAAATTGACAGTATAGACTGCCTTTAATAACTGTGCAGTTGTTACACACTTATAACGTGAGTTCTGCACATGAAATTCTGCACACGAAATACAAAATTGCTTTCAAGATTTGTAGTAGTGACATCCCTGGGATTTTCAGAAGCCTGGCAGGCTGCCACAGCAAATGCCATCGATCTTCAGATTTCAAACAAAGGACCAAAACATTAAGAAAAAAATAGCAGACTGGTAAAGAAAAATGGCAGTCCCCTGCCAAAAGCAATAATGTAGACAGACGTGGCAGAAGAGTATTAGAATTTCAGACAATGGCGTCTCCTAAAATGAACTTTATAAAAGCAAACATTTCATATGAGGAACTTGGTACAGTTGATTTGGGGGTTGGGTTTTAGTTTATTTTGTTCTTTCTCCAGTTTCCCTTTTTCCTTAAAAATAATAATAAAAAAAAATTACTCAGCCAGACTATTTTGCTCGTTGAAACAAAATTGTGCGATGATGTGCTTGCTCACTTCCTCAGTTACAAGAGAAATACACACTTCCATTTCTTAATTAAATTAATGATGTAAAGCTGCGCAAGGAAGTCTCCACATATGCAAGGTGTATAAATACTACAAAGGTGTAGTAAAGCTCTTCCATACTCTAGTCATTTGACTTAAAGCGATGTCTGATTAGACTCATCAATTACCGAACATGCCCCTCCACTAGTTACCAGGAGTTATCAGATAACACAAACCTGACACGGAATTGGAACTCATTTCTCCACAGTGTCACTGCAGGAAAGCCTTGCAACAACAATGGCAGACGTATCATTAAATGGGCAAACGTAGAAACATAATTAAATTAACTGATAATCATCTCTCTCCTTCTATCCAGACTCTCATTTAATGCACTTGCAAATGTAATGAGGTTCACTGAATTGAAAAATACTGTGGAAACAACAGAAACAAGATTAAATTAATTGCAAGACATATTGATAAGAAACCTTTTTTCAAATTACGTGAAGCACATTTTTGAAAGCTATTAAAAGGCTAGTCACATATCATGCACCTTGATGACAAATAACACATTTTAAACGTATTTTTACCAGCTGGAATATCCACTGCGTTTCACATAACCATATGCTGATTGGTTAGTCTTCTTTCTCCTCTTCAAGTCTTCAGGTAAATAAAAATGGGAAAAAACTTGAGCACCAGAAAGATCAAAATATGGCCAGAACACAAAATGATTCCTATTCTGATCATTTCCATGCAATTTCACATTATAAAACTTAAGGATCAAGACATATAAAATACATTTATTCCTTGCAGTATCTTGGCAGAAAAGATTATTTTTCCTGAAGAAACCAGAATTTAAATATCGGAATAGAGAAATAAAGCATTTAGTTTTCAATATGAAATAATTTAGTTTTGAACATAAAATAACCAAATCTCAGATGTATCTAGACATCTTCCAGACCATCTTGCTTCCCTGAAGCAAGGTCAAATACACATCAACCATCCTGAAAGATATTTATGGTATTTGGTGAATATCCAAATTCCATACAATTCCACCAACTCCCCAGGTAAACTGCCCCAAGGGCTAATTGTATTTGATACCTTAATTTAAGAAGAAAGCAAACATTACATCATTTATAAAGTAAACAGAATACATTTCATGTATTTCCTTTGAAAGGAAATAACACTTGGGAACAGACAGTACATGAAAACCAAAAAACAGAACGGAACTGTAAGATACCCATGTCAAATACTTTAGGAGAATGGAAAACACATGGAAAAAAAAAAAAAAAAAGAAAAACTCCAAATAATATCAAGTAAATCTCACATGCTATATCCTTATTATAAAAAATACTAAAATCAAAGGATTTGCATCAGTCTGCTGTGACAGGCTGCCTAAGCTCCGAGTCCCCCGGCGCTCCTGGCAGCACTGAACGCAAAGGGCATCGGAGCAGCTTTAATGAGGATTCTTGTTTAACATTCAGACGCCGACAACGATACCCGGCACTTGTGCTCTCTGCCCAGCCAAGTGCTGCAGTGATGACAGGAACGTTAAACCACAGCGAGGTAGGACAGTCTTTGAGCTACGGAGAAGACAGCGATAAATCCCATCCTAATTGTCCTACACTCTTCTCTCCCCTTCTCACCCCTTTTAGCTATTGCATTAAGTATTTGCATAGAATCAGAACAACTTTTTTGGCTTATTTGTTATTACAATTGCATTTGTTTTGAGCACAACTCTTAATAAACATACATAGCAGTACCCGCTATCGGAAACTCCTATTTTTCACTACATATTCCCTTTGTAAGGAAAGGCAAGGTAAGCATGGAATGAGAGGTGCAGATATGCAACTGGGAAGAGCTCCAAGGGCATTTACGGAGTTATGCTTCAAGGTCGCTGTTTATATTGCATTTATCGCTTGTTCCTTACAAGAAACAAGCATTGTACTTGTAACAGATGGCTTCTCAAGGTGGCCATATCCAACTTGATTTTCTATTTTCAACATGCTTTCAATACAGCTTTAGTTCTGAGAGGATCAAGTCCTAAGATCCATTAAAAACTGGCAATGGAGTAGAAATCGGTGTTAATTAGTCTGGGCTTTCTCCCAAATGTCCATCAACTAAACAACAAGTGTTTAGTACTATTAAACATGCACATTATAACTCTTTATCCCCATAAGCAGTAACAAAAATGGAAGAGGGAAAGAGTGAGTAGACAGGAGCACTGGGGTGTTCTGTAGATAAAGTACGTTGAGATGCCATGTAAGAAAGTAAAAGCTTAATCCTCATGGGGCCTCCTGTCCCCATGGTCTCAAATTAATTATAGCATATAGAGTATAAGCCAGTGAATACAAGAAAAAAAAATGATACCTTTTAATCTCGATTCAGCCTGACAAAATTATGTAAACTTGCATGAGAAATAGGAAGCCTAGTACATAGCACGGAAAGAATATACTAGATAGAAAAGGGATACTAAGCACTGCTGGTCACTTCGATGAACAAAGCTTATGACTTAAAATACAGGCTCGGATTATGAGACATCGCCATCAGCACATTGTCTTTTCCTGTAGTCACACCATAAACAGTATCCTGTGCTTTTTCACATTTATTACGAATAATCTTCTTAGTGAACCACAATACAGCTTTTCATGTACTTAAATACTCATACAATTATTAGCAGGTAAAAAAAAAGTCATCATTGTTTAGATTGTTCAGTGTTTCTATCTACAACTTAAGAGTTAAATCAAATTACTATTCTGCATCATTTCTTTTTCTTTATGCTCTTTTTGCCATGTTTATGTTTAAAAAGTGTTGGCATATTTTAACAAGCAAAATCCTTATAATTAAAATTATAGAATTATAAATCTTATAATAAATTCTTATAATTAAGATATATGAAGCATATAAATCACACTGAAATATTATTCAGAAGTATTTTTAGTATTTATTCAGTATTCATAAGCAAATGATTGTCACTAACTTATCTAAAATAGCTCTAATTCATTTTTCTTACTAGTTCTGTGGTGCATATGTACCTCAGCTGTGGCTAACCAAAATAAATTTCTAATTCTAAATTTCTGATTTCTAAACTAAAGGGAAAACAAGTTTCTGTTGAAGTTTGCTATATTTCATTAATATCTTTTTAAAAAAACACATCAGCATATAATTACTCATGCTTTTGTGTCATATGACAGCATATGGATATATATAATCTGATTATTTTATTTTTTTTTTATTTGTATGAATACATATTGAATAGTTACCCTTTGACAAAATGCTCAATTTAATTCTTGCATCTCTACCAGACAGTAGAAAGATCTGGTTAAGAGATTCAGATTTCTCCTGTTGATCTCGCTAGCACTGATTTTCTAGGAATTGCTGACAAGTTTGTAAGCAATATTAACTCCCATTTATATTAAGTTGCATGGTGCTGTCACTGCAGCTCTCTGAACCCAATGCAAGGCATTGAGAGGATGCCGATTGCTTCCAGAAAACCTGAGGGTCAAGCAAAATAATTAGTCTGTCAGAGAGAAACCAGAGAAGTATCTGACACAAACCCACCAGCACTAACCAACTGCAGGTGCGTTAAACCAGCCCAAGGAAAGGTGAGAACTCCTCCCTGCAGACCTTAGGGCTCCTGGGATCTTCTGGAGCTATCTGAGAAAGGCAACTGCAGATGCTCAAGCCGTTTGGCCTTTTTAAACCTCATAAATACAAGCTGAATTGATAAAATGTCATTATTTTAATTTGAAGTATGAAGTAAACGCAAATATTCATTTTAGAAGCTATAAGGATCAATAAATGAACAATAACAACTAATCCTAATTTCACTTTCACTGGAAACAAACCAGATTCCTTCTAGCACAGGAAGGGAAGTCTTTATAAAGAGGGTCTGTAAATATATGGGAATCTCCTGATGCAGCTGTCAAGGTCAGGAAGTCAAATCTGCTCTCTATGGATGAGAAGAACATTTAGTTGGTTTGAAACTCTGATCAGTGTTTTCCATCAAGTATATATTTTCTAAAAAAAATACCAAAAAATAAAAGAATATTCAGTAACAGAACAGATAGCTGGTTTTCTACTTCAAATCTCATCAGGAGCATCCATAAAAAGCTGACTTAACTATTTTAACCATAGACAGAGCCTCTATAGCAAAAACTCACAAATACTGCTCAAATACTAAACAAAATCCTCACAAAACTAGTTTTGCACAAAAGCTCATGATGTCTAAATTAAGCTCTTCCCATCTGTTTAGGAATATCCTAGCTGTTAGTTGTACGTTGCCTTCATAATATTGCTTTGAAATTCTATATGTGAAGCGTGGAGAATAAGACCCGATTACACACAGGAACATGTACAATTTCCCCAGAGTTAAACAACCACAAACTTAGCTCTTAGTTTCATCATTATTAGAATAAAACCCTTTATGAAGTGGAATAAACCAGGTTAAGAACAAATGATCTAGCTGCTTCAAGCCTTCTAGTCAATTATTATACATTACACATTACACATATTATACATTACACAATTTTTTAAAAATCCTGTCTTTCGCCCAGTTAGGATTTTCCTTGTGCTTATAAAAGACTGTTGTGTTTATGATAAACGTAACACAGAAATCCTTGCACAACGATCCTCTCCTGTGCATTACATCAGTGACTCTCGTGGCTTGTTGTTCTGCAGACTGAACCGTGCAGCCCGGGGCCACAAGCTGCCTGAAGACACACGGAGGCGGCCAGAGGTGCCTACGAACAAAGAAAAGTCAGGACTCTGCTTTTCTTCCCCCAAGCAACACGGACCATAATGCCACCAGCCTGGTAAATCACCACCGCTTGTCTTCTTCCCCTCTAATTAGCCATGATTAATTACACCGGTGTGTAATTTAAAAGTCTACACACAGCTCTAGTGCCCTGGGCAGGCTTACAAGTGCAACGTGGCACTCGCACGCACCCTCTGCACATACCTGCACCTAAGAAGCAAATGTACATCTAAAACATTGCTTGACAGCTGACGTCTCTCAAGCAATGACACTTGCAGAGGACCACAGGGAGCAGGTAAAAAACGTGCACCAGCTGGCGATTAGCTCGTACAAAACTCTGCAATTCAAAGATCCTGAGAGTTATACCTGTCTAGTCGTGTGTAGAAACAAATGGAAAGTGGCTCAAAGGATCATTATGTAGCTTTTATAGTTCAGAGTTGTTCTGTAGTTTGGTCTTCTGAGAACTGGCATGGAAAATGAAAGACAAAGTGATGGTAACAGCTGTGATATCTATCTCGAAAAAGAACAACACTACTCTAGATAAAGTCCTCCACTATCTGAAGAACAGTCATTTAACATGTATGACAAAAAATACTTCTAAAAATTAGTGTGATTATCACATTTTGCAATAACTTTCATGCAAAAGAGTAATTTTTCACACTATCATTCCAGCTATGTTATAGATCTAGTAGATATCTTACTAATCATTAAAAAATTCACTTTTACAAATAGCACCTTTAAGACTGAAGTATCAAAAGCCAAAATGACTGACGTTTACACAAATGAAATGTATAAGTTAGAGGGACAAGTTTACTACACATATTCCCTGCTCTGAACGATGCCTGGTCCTAGAACAGCCTCCCTTGCTCCCAGTGGGTTTTCATGCCTATGTGCCTTGCTAAGACTTCAGGGTGTAAAATCCTTGACAAGGACACGAAATCTTTCATGAAAACATGAATTTAATTGTCACAGTTCTGGCCTTGTTATGACCTCTTAGTACCCTCCTGAAGCAACCCACTCAAATTTCCAACCATAACCTTTCTGAAGCTCCTTCCCACCAGGCTGAGTATTCAGACTGAAAGTCACTTTTACTACTGCAGTAAACCTGACACCAATTCAGCATTTGGAATTGTAGAGTGTGCAAGAGATAGTGCTGTTGACCAGTAATAAGTCAGTCACCTTCACAGAATACAGCACCAATTACTTAGGACAAACACAGAAGAGGGAAACCAAACAAGCCAACCTCCACGTTCCCCAAAGCTTCACTAGCATCACTGCTCGCAATCCCGTTACACCAACGCATTCCCTTTTCCCATCAGGACATCTTAGTCTCGTGATGCTTCTTGGTTTAACATCCTAACTCAGGCTATAATTTAGACAATACTCCATTCTTTAAATGAAAGATTTTCTTGATCTGTTTGTCTATCACAGGTGGAGCTGCGCTGGAGATTCCCAATTGGGGTTCAATGAGTTGCACGGGTCTTCTTTCTCACAGAACAATTTTATCTTTTTCCACAAGACCACCCAAACTGGAGTACATGCCCTGCTCCAGTCTGATCTTTACAAAATTAATATAGTATATTCAAATATCTATTCATCCCTTTACAATGATACAATCATTGTATGGAATCTGTACATTATAATTGTTCCTAGAATGTCACTCCACTTATTCTATGCTTGGGTGCAAAGTCATTCTCAAACGGACCGTATTTCATCTGCTGTTCCAAAAGAACAAGACCCAGTTATAACACTAGATTTAAATTTTTAGCTTTCTTGTTGATAAATCTGCTCCACAAACAAACAAAATGGATTTCTTTCAAGTATGGTCAAACTACCTTTTTTGTGCACTTTTTTTTTAAACAGTGTAAAAACACATATGACAGCGTTATATGAGATGGAAACCAAGTAGTACTTTTTTATATATAAATTTTCCACATTTTTATATATATATATATTTCACTTTTTCTAATGCAGTAACATTCTGGTGGTCCACAGATAATTCAGTCTCGATTTAAACAATCAAAGTCCTGTTTTCTGCAGAGATTATTTGCAGATTGCCAGGTTGGATCTTAACTTCATTTGCCTTTTGGAAAAAAAAAATTGCCAGAAGAAATAAAAATAAATAAAAAACCTAAACTTTTACAAATATGCAGAGAGAGAAGGACTATGGGGCAGAAGGAAAAAGCCTGCAAATCCCATAAAAAACAACACAGAAGTCATGAGACAAATTTAAGAGAAACTGCAGTGCCTGTCCTAGTGGAACAAAGAAGCAGGCTTTAGATTTATATTAATTGGCATGGCAATTAATAAGACATACAGCACATGGTAAAAACAGTTCTGCCATCTGTGTCAACTGTCCCCAAGTGGAAAGAGGGTATGTTTGCCATGTTCATCAGCATAGGAGCGTTACTTTTGTGCCAACTTTCACTTTATTAGCTCCCAATAGTTTCAGTGCTAAAAATCCTTCAGCATTTCTGTGTGCTGAATTCTCTGTGAATTTCTCATACTAATACAGAAATCTCAGAATAAAAAACCATCACAAACACACCGTGCCGAAATTTTGTAGTTCACCTTATTGCTTTTGGAGCAGTAAATACTGTCTTTGGAAGGTTCTTCATAATTATTTACCTTCTGATTACGTTTGTCAAAAATGCTGCCTGTCTTCTATTTTACACTGTAAGAGTGTCAGAGTATAGAGTGGCTTCTTTGACAAATGTTTGAGGTTTGAGACATAAACAAGTTTACTTGAGATGGACACCAAGATCAGAATAGTAAAAACATCTTGATTCAATTCTAGATTCCTAAGCAAATGCCTTTTTTGCATCTTCAACTGCACAATGGTAAAGCCTGCAGCCAAAGGAAGCAATTATTCCTGTTACAGTCCATCACTAACTTATAAAGAGTCATCTGTGCCGTGCTGATCACCAAGATCCAAGTCTTCAGCTTGACGTCCATCTCTGCCCTCTCCTTGCAGCAAAGACCAGCTCCCTTAAGACAACTAGTATTGACCTTAAGAGAAAAACCCGAGAGCAGCAGGATGTGGTGCTGCTTTGCAGTCATGGGGTGGCACAACACAGTGCGTGCAAACAGTGCTGCATCCCTGTGAACCTCTCCCTCTCATCTCCAAACCTTTGCTTACGGAATGATACTTACCTACAGATGGCAGGTATAGGCAGGTTCTTATGCAAAACCACACCTTATTTTGTTTATTTTCCTTCATGATAGTTGTGTTATCTCAGCAATACTAATTATTTGCAACGAGATCTATTGAGATTTTTACGGTAGCCTCTGTATCTCAAGAATCATGCTGCAGGCCTTTTTCCTGTTGCATTTATTAGTGCAATCACGAGAGCCTCACATAAATCTTCCTCACACCAAGAGCAAAACAAACCTCTGAGCAAGCACAGTAAAGATGATTTACTTTCATGAGCCAAGAGCTACTTTGTGGGAGCTCCTGTAGAACTTCCCACTTAATGAGTCACACACCAGGCTCAGGGAGCTGTCAGAGTCTTCACTTCTACAAACAGCAAAGGACAACTGCCTTTAAATCAGACACATTAAATGCACCACATCTTCTGTTCAAAAGCAGTTACATTCTGCAACACCTACACGTCCAGAATAAATTAGCTTTCTTATTCAACAGTGTCAGTAATGGTAAGCCCCAGAGAAAAGTGAAAAATTAATGCTAGCCTCTGCCAAAATGCTAAATACATTTTCTTACAGATAACTGCCCTTGGTGAAAGGCTGCTTGGTACCATACAAAATAAGGAATAACATGTAGTTTCTGTTAGGATATTTGTACCACTTAGTAATAGTTTAGAAAATAAAAATAACAACAACAAATTTAAAAAAAAAAGAGAAAAAAAAATATTTTCCATGGAACTTGCACAAAACTTTCTGCTGAACACCTTGAAAGAATCAAATCGAGGGTCAAAAAGGTGACCCTGCCATAATCTATTTAACTGCTGACCACCCCATTGAGACTGCCAGTGAAAGGATGTAACAGTGTCAGCTGTGATACTGTTTTTGTGTAGCAGGCAGCTGCCCATTACCAGCTGGATAGAAAACCTCATTGCATGCGTACAACTGAAGAGCTGTCATCTGGTAACAAATTTTTATCACTACCAGGAGTATATTTGAATTCAAAATAATGACCTGCAAGTGCAAAATTCTGTATTCTGTAATCTCACAAGCCATCCAATTCTCCCTCTGAATTACTACTGAATATCTCTATAGCTTTCTCTGCTGGTTACATTTTAATATAAAGCTATAAACAAACCCCCTTAGCGAACAGGGTCACTGTTCACTAGATCTTATCTACAGTCCTGTTCCACAGGACACAAGTGAATTTATTTTACCCAACATATTCCTTTAGATCTATTTTGCTCAGTCCGTAATTCTTAAAAGACGCTTCAGCAAATTCCTTCTCTGGAATCAGAGCAAAGTCCTGCTGAAATGGTGTAAAGGTGACAAGGTCGCCTATGTCCTACATGATCTTAGTTGGAAATTTAAGAGCAGGCTGAAAGTGCAAAGGGAACCGAGAGCCCCTATCAGAACTGCCTCTCCTTAAAGCCAAGGCAGCGACTGATGCTGCTTCCCTGACACGTTTCTTCCCTGCTTTGACACCTCTCCAAGGAGGGGAGCGAAGACAAAGCAATGTCACTCCCCGAAACCTCAGTGTCCTATTAGAGAAAGTTCTAGACATCCTGCCAAAGGCAACCACTGTTATCAATGTGAGCAATATATATTATACAATATATTTCTACACGCAGACTACACTCACCCTAACTCAAGGTATCACAGTCAAGGGCACTAGCCCTCATGTGCTCTTGCTCCTATCTTTACACACAAATCAATTCCCACTTTGCTGTTTTTCTTCATACAAGATGTCTTTTATATATATATATATACACACACACACATATGTAAGCCTCAAGGAGTAATTACAATTTCCAACTTCTTTATCCCAGCTCATATTCCCATGCACAAGTTTTGACTGCCTTGTTCTCAAAGCATTCCTCCTGAATATTTGACCTCTACAATTTTGTTAACATACATATCACTAACAACTCAAAACTTGTGCACAGGGGAAAAAAATATTAATTGTAGACAAAAAACAGCTAATAATGGAATCATTCTTCACACCAATACCCATCCACCTAACTCCATCAATTACACTTCAGCATTATAAAATTGCTGGAAGTTTCAACTCTCCATTTTGTAAATAAAACAAAATGCTTGTGGAGAGCCAATATTTATTTTGGCACTGTATCAACGCAATTAAACCTCTATTTCATTAAGAGTTCAGAAAGTAGACAAAAATAATCTAACTGACCTATATAAAAACTGCTGTTTCTGTGGTGGCGAGAATGACATTAAACTGATTTTGAAATGTTTGTCCTGATAACTAAACAAGATAAAAAAAAAAAAAGTAGAGTTTTACAAGCTAGGCAGAAATAAAGAAGAAACTGAACCATAAAACTCGAAAAAATACCTGCAATTCGGTATCTATGCAGAGGCAATAACCAGAGGCATGGATAGATCACAGGAGGAAGACAGGATAAAAATCACTGTCCAGACCCTGGGAAGCTACTGAAGACTTTTTCAGGCAAACCCAAGTTTAATGAAGAGATAATACAGGGTCTCTCAGCCTCCCTGAGACAACCTAGTGGACAGAGCAAATACTAATTCTTCCTGATTCCAGCTTCTCTAGAGAGCTTTAAACATAGATTTGAATTTCCAGAACAGTCCTTACATTTACAGTGGGGAAACACGTGCTTTAAATATATTCACAAAACACATCGAGCCCTTATAACCATTGGTGGTTGAAGTAAGGATAGAAGCAAAGCCAGGAAGACATAGATGCAATCAAATTGATTTATCAAACCACTTTCACCAAAATAAAAGTGAAACAAAATGGAACGATGCAGAACTGAGGTATCTGCTCAGGCCATTTTGAGCAATTTCATTTTGTTATCTTACTTAATAAGAATAATTAGGAAACACTTTGGGAACAGCTGCCTCATTAAAGACGCAGCATCCCCAGGCCTTTCCCTAATGTGCGAGGCTGGCAGTGTTCAGCTCTCAAGAGCTCTCACTAAAGAGAGGTCCAACATGATACTCCCAAGGTTGATAAAGCTGGGTAAAATACAGTGGGAAAAGTAAAAATGGAATACTTAGAAAAGCTAGTCAGATTGAAAGCTTTCTCTATTTGATGCTGCACTCAAGAGCCCATTCCTCTAGGTAACACTCCATTTCAGATGGCTAGAAATAAAAGCCACATTGTGTTTATTTTGCAAACTGAAACAAGCCATAGACATTTCCACCCATGACCTGAAGAGGTCTGGGAGCAATCTAAGGGTGGTTGGTTACACTGTAGTCAATAGGTTAGGTGTTCAACAGAAGACATATCCATGGCTCTTGCGCCAAGAGAAACCCACTGGAAGCAGCGCTTTGCCTCTGCCTTTGAACAGCTCTTTCTTATCTAGGCTTTTGACAGTCTCTCCTTTAGCCAAATATTGAGTCTGGAACTAGTTTAGATGACTAAGACTATAAGACTCTCAGAAAGTGTGTTCTAAATTTTGTTCTAAAGCTCTACAATTGAACAGAGAAAAAAAAAAGCTATATTTTATCCAGGTTAGCTTGCTTATCTTTATTTTATAGAGACCTCTCCCTAAAAATGGAACTGTCAGTTTTGCAAGTACTGATACTGCACTAAAAACGAATGCAATGGGATTTTCTGTAACAAGATAATATACTATTGAGATAGATCATGTCAGATAAAGATCTTACTTATTATCTAGATTTACTAAAAGATCATGAGGAGGAGGTTTACAAAAGCTGCTATTTCCCCATTATTCCTCCATAACTTTCATGTCTAAGTTTTGAAAATCTCTTCAAATAGCAACAACAAATTCCTGTTAGATCCCAGTAATGAACAGAACAACCACAGAAAACTGTAAAATCTGACCAGTTAGATGAGATAAGCCAAGCAAAACGAAGACAAGGTACTGCCTTATTTTAAAATCTCTTCAGCTCTGTTCCTTGTCTGGAGTTGCTGAATGTCTCCTAACGCACAAGGAGCTACGGTGAAGTTCCTCATGGAGTTGTGGCCTTTGCAGTGACCCTGAACCAAACAGAAAGGCTACCAAGAGCGGGTGCAAACTGGGAACCATGTTCGTATGTAATGATGCAATGAAGTTCTGTAATCAGAGTCATCAGCTCAAGAAGATATCGGTTACAAAACTGTAATAAAAACTCCTTTTTCCCATCCAATAAATGTTGTCTCTGTTTCAATTCTAACATATACCCTTAGGATACTCACCAGAGGGCACAGGATCCCCTGGGAGGCCAGACACCACTGGTCATGAAACATATTTAAGAACATATTCCAACTGCTGCAGATTAAATGGGACTTATTTGGAATATACAATTATTGTTAAAAATGACTGTCTACCGATGAAAGCCAAACGCTCATGAGCTGTGCAGTATCATTTGCAAAAAAAATTCTCGTACTCTGACAACACCTGAAAAATTTGTCTGCGTTAGCCTGACAGCTAATTGTATTAGCTACTCAATTTTGCAAAGCTATTTCCATCTCACGACAAATAAAAGCAAGGAACAATTCTCTTAACTGCTCTATTTAAAATCAAAACCAAAGCCGAACCTTGAGAAAGTATCATTCTGATATATTCACTACAAAATCAAATAAGCAGATTAAAACATCATCTCTTTCCTTTCCTCCAACTCAGCCAAGGGCATACACAGAAAAAAAACACCAGCTTTACAATGGCAATGGGTTAGGAAATATTAGCTATAATTGAGCATATCACTTGGAAAAACAAAGCTACCTCCCTCACTCTGGAATATGCAATTGCAGTGATGGCAGCAGCTCATGGAAGATTCCAACACCATTCCTACTTTATATTCACGTTGTGAATTACGCAATTTCCACAGGTCAAAGCCCAACATTTATAGCACGCTACAGATGGTCTCTTAAACACCTGCAGTCTAAAGAGAAGAAACTTCATGGGCAGATTTATTAAGAGCCAAGCACAGCTGCGAGTCCCTGGGGAGCAGCAGTCACACCCTGCCACCCACCTCTTGCCCCAAGGGATGCAACATGTGCCCCTTCCCCAGAGGCCACCACTGCCCACCCAGTGCCCTAGCTCATCCCCAGGTGAATGCCAAGTACTGGCGTACCAATCCTCTTGCATTAAGTTGTAGTACTCTTTGCAGTCTACTGACTACCTACTCTTTTCCCTTTTAAAAAAATAATAATAATTAAAGAGGTTTAGAACAGCTTGTCAAGGAGCATGAAACAAACCACAGATAATAGTAGGAACTCCCTAAAATAAAGGGATTTAAATAACTGTACTGTATGTACAAATGTACTCTACTGTACAAATTACATGCTGAAACACAATTTGAAAGCAAGAATTTAAGCTGAAGAGCCAGATGGCAAGAGTGTGGGAACCAAGTCATTGCCTGAACAGAAAGGAAAATGTTACTTCTTAGCCTAATATATCGAATACAAGTTTCACATTTTGTTTTCTTGTCAAAAAACATCTCCCTCCAAAACACTGAGTGAAGGAGCTCACCAGCACATCGTGCTTCCCCCAGCAAACGGATCTGTGAGAGAAAATCCTCAAGACCAACCCCGTAACAGTGACTACACTTTAATACCTGTCCCTCTGCAAGCACTCATGCAAGCACATGTGCACCCAGATTATAGGCAGGTTGCACCAAAAAAACATCATATTAGTGCTACTTTGCTATGGCGCCACAGAGGACTTTCCTCCTCTGCTCCCAGGATAGCTTGGCAGGTCTAGAAAGGATCCCTTGCTACACAGGAAAAGGAAGGAAGAGAAGAGGGTCTGCAGCAAAAAGCTCGTGAGGGCATCACTTTGGTTAAGGTAACCAACATAATTATTTCCATAACTAAATTTAGCCATGGACATAAAAGAATATGCTTAGCCACAAAAAAAGAAAAAATGCTGAAAATAGTACTCTCATTTAAAACAGATTCATCTTTTAAAGCATTTTAGTCCTTACAGAAGGAAGATGCTGAGCCAGTTAATTGCAGGCCATGTTTAAGTTGACAGTGGAGGTGACGCAGCCAGGCTGGCTTGCACCCTCGTGCCCCTCTCCACTTGTTTCTTCCTGTGCTGCCAGATGAGACTAATGACCAAACCATTAGCTTAGCATGAGAAGCTAATGGGTTAGTTCATTTTTAAACAGTTTGGCTGTTACACTAAAACTAATGCCTTCTTATAGGCATTAATAAGAGATGCAAGCAAGCATAATGATGCAGTTTTATTGGAAGCAAACATAGAAACCAAATATTCCAGTTCTTGCTCTTGAAAACAGCTCCTGAGGTAAACACAACTATATCCTCTGGCATGCAGTGCATGTAGCACGAGTCCCTTCTGCATCAAAATACCCTCTCAATATTATTCTACTTAAATTTTAGTTGCCTATTTGCACAGTCTTTGATTTCCTTTCTCCTGTCATTTCTGACTGCAATCCTGTTATTCTCTGTAGTATCTTGGATCAGGGCTGTGTGGTTGATTGCTCATTGTTTACTCTATTTTTGACCTGCATGTCTTCCTATTGCAAAATCAATACAGTATTTGGCTTTAAAATAAAAAATGAGTCCCAACAGAGTTTTATTCAGTAGCTATTAACAGTATCATCTTTTTTTTTTTTTTTATGGCCAATGAAAAATAAGAAACTACAAACCATGCTGGCCAAGGCAAAACAGTAATCTGAGCTGCAGAAATAAAACTAAAAATCCAGAAGTGCTCGCTCTGACTCCACTACAGCACTAATTGTAATTTCCAGATGATGTTCACTCATGTTGCAGCCGTTAATATAGAACTCCTTGTCTAATGTTTTCCCACCATGTCCTCAGAGGGCAGAGCAGGGAAAAGCAGCAGCAATGCTATGAGTGGAGTCTGGGAACAAGGAGTTGCAATTTAAGAGATTACTTGCATTCAGCTCAAAAAAAAATAGGTTATATACATTATATGTAAATGCATACACATAAGTATTAATATATATATTTATGCAAATATGCATGTGTGTGTATATGTAAAATATATATAAAAATATAAAAACCTCTCTTTTCTTCATTTAGCTATATACCCAGCACTGATGAAGTAATGGTCATTCTCACAATGAAGTTACAAGGTGGTGATATATATAACCCTTAGACTCTTAAAATGAATAATCTGTCCTGAAAGGAAGAGGGGGAAAAAAAACACACAAAAAAACACACACAAACAAAAAGGAAGAAACTCTTTCTTCATTACAGAATTTGGCAGGAATAGTCTAGAAGTAGTTAATTCAATACTGATCATATCATTAAAAGTAAAATAGTGTTAATAATTACAGAAAAAAAGGGATATAGTTGCATTTAAACAAATGCCACATGAAACACATTTCACCATCTGCTATAACTGTCTTCGGGTAGGATGTTGGCAGATATTGCATAATCATCTGCATATGACAGATAATTTTAGACAGAACTAAATAAAAATATGTTCTGATGTTTCTGAAAGAAAATAATATTCAACTGCTTTGCCATCTTACCAGATATGGGATGTGCTGTTTAGTATTCATTCTAGCTGAATTACATAAAACTATTGGTTTATGAACACAGAGAGAAAACACAGTATATACTTTTTACTATTTCCTATATACTTGGGAACACTCATGAGTGGTTTGGCCCAGCATCTTTGATTTATTTTATTCTTATTGGCTTCGAAAAAAAAGAAAAGACATAATGCACTCTTCCCATGACCAGATACTAGAACTCTTTACGCTATAGTTTATTTCTCCGGGGCATCAGAGATTAAGACTATCTCTGAAAAGGTTGTATGAGACACGAAAAATATGCACAACTGGTAAGCATTTGTCCTTGTGCAACTTGTGGTGAGGTTGCCCAATTTGTGCAGAAATTTGAGCAGTCATATACCATTTAGCTATGTTGATTTGCAAAGCATGGCAGACTAATGTCAATGCTGAAGGTCATTCTCAAAAATTCAAATTATTCCCAAAATAATACGATGAAGCAAAAATTTCCTCAAGTCACCTCCTGAAAAGAAGCCAAATAACTTCAGGCTCTAACAAAAACAAATACTGTTGCTGGAGACAACTGAATTTTATAGGCAGTTTACTGATTATAGAGCAGTTAGTATTCCTTTCATAAGCTATTTAGAAAAACTGAAGAGCCTGATTTTGTTTAAATACAGCAAAACAGCTGTGGAAGAATAAATAAAATTTGCCATGCAAGTTAGCTTAAGAAAGAGAAAAGGGTGCACCTTTTCAGGACTGAACTAGGTGGAAGGACAGCAGAGTGTTGTTTGTGTGTGTTTGGGTTTGGGTGTGTGTTTTGTTTGGTCATAATCATGACCAGGAAGCCTTGGTCATGACTATTTGCAAGCCAAACTCGACTCTTGAGTAGTCATCTCTCCTGCTTTAGGACAGTCACCAGAAGAAGTCAACACCTTGATCTTTTGTGCACAAGAAATCAAAACTTTACACGCAGCATGCAGTAAGGTGCAACTACTGCCCATATCTCACAACAATAGCAATTAAATATATACATATACATTCCAGCAAATGAGGTAAACTCTTACAGGGGATGTTTCTGTACCCAAGAGGAGGACAGGCCTGTCCTGCAATGAGAACCAAAACATTCCCACCTGCCAGTCTCAGAGGCAGGAGCCCAAGTGCAGATTTCCTCTACCAGGGAGAGCTTCAGATGCTGCTTTTAGAGCCTTTTCATCTGTCACTCACTCACTGGTTGCTTGAAAATGTTCAGACCTCTCCCTCCCGCTCTTAGGACTAGCCACAGCTGAGATTTTCTCCAACAGATTGATATCCATATTGTGTGAGGGTAGAAAATTATAACAAAATTCTTAGTTGAAAATGTCACATCACTTGATTTCAAAATGTGAAAGTGTGTTTATGCAGGCAATCTATTGACTCAGGGCACGCGCTACAGATGTGATTCCTTTCTGGAAAAGTGTTTCAGGAGTATCAACTAACATTTCCCTCGGCCTCAGTTACAAAGTGATTTTTTTTTCAAAACAGCTGGGAAATACACAAAACATGCTTTCAATATTATACTTCTATGCCATAGCTCTAAAAGAATTGTATACAACATCGAAGAAGCTACCCTATGCTTTTCACTTCAAGAACATAACCAAAATTGAGATAGGGAACTTCACAAGTCAAAAGAAAATTCCTGTACCAAGGAGGAAAAAATGAAATTCAGCAAAAAGGTAACATGATTACACAATCCTGTTTAAGATATGAGCTGTGAGAAGATTCATCGTGAAGCAGCTGTAGTTCTATTTAGCCACATGCCAAAATGCAAATATGCAATTTCGAAAACACATATTGCAGTAAACCACTTTCAGGGTCTGAAAAGAAGTGCTGCCTACAGCTCTTGGTTGTGAAAAATATGCAAAAACAGTAAATATATGCAGCCCAGTGTAAGTGTACTACATTGGCATAATTACCACAGTCCGCTGCAGTCTTAATACAGTTCCCACACCTCAACTAGCAGTTCTGGCCTAGGAACATCCAAAGGGAGTGCTACAACACCCCACATTCCAAAAACATTTCTGCTTTTCTGGAAAAGTGACCTGGCATGTATCTTCTGGGAGCTACAGCCAGCAAAAACACCAGGAAAATTCACCTACACACACATCTCTGCATCCAGAAACATCATGTTCTGCACCCAGAAACATTATAGACTTGCTGCAGCTAAACAAGCATATTTTGCAGGAACCAATCAAGAACAAGATATATCATAACTAGAAGTAGACAGATGAGTTTATTCTCTATTTTTCCAAATCTCTTCGCAATTGTTATTCGCTATCAAAAAACTAAAGAGAAAATTATTAATCTGCCTGACTCAGGAGTCTCCAGAGTGCTCCACAGACTTTCCATGCAGTGCAGAACATTAAAAAAAAATATCTGAAACAAGAGCACTACAGTAGCATGTGGTATCTTGCTAGAATATATATGATAGCCTGAGATAAAAACGTGTGAAAAAAATAAAGAAGCAACAGAAGCTTGCAGAAAATTTGAAGATCATGTCCCTAAAACAATGCAAAGTAATCATCAAAACAAAGACCAAGAACAGGAAAAACAAGTGACAAGAAATAGAAAATCTGACATCACTGGAAGAGTATAAAAGTGAGTCGATGAAAAGGCAAATAACTAACCAGTAGCTTTGGTACTGCTATTTTGTCCTGGATAATTTCAATGCAAGGAACAACTTGGTTCCCACTCATGAGCACTACTAGTTAGAGGGCCCTAAGAACACCACAGCTGTCACCTATCGAAACTCTGCTACGCCAGACAGTGCTCCAAAACTCTCCCTTGCAATTTCTTTCCAAGTATACACTCTAAATTGGCCTGCAGTTTGGGGTTCTTGCATAAATGCACCAAGAAACAAGGCAGCTGTCAAGTCTGAACGTAAAAGCAATATTTTCTCTATTAAAATAATTTTCCATCTCTAATAAAACATCCGCTCAGTTTCGTAGCTTACCTGCTGGAAGATAATGCTGAAAAACTAGCACTCTGAAACCCTTGAGATTTCACAACTTATTAGCATTAAAACTGAATGGATTTTACGATCAAATTCATTTACGGATATAAAATTACAACACTACCCATGCAAGTAGGATGCAATTATTATTCTGCTTTTTTTTTTTTTTCACATGGAATTTTATTCTGCTTTTTCACATGGAATTTTACTAAGAGTATGATTTCCATTAACATATTTCTATAGGATGCCATGAGACTATCAAATGCAGAATTAGTGCCCAAGTACTGCTTTAGAAGACAAAATTTTATAGTGTGCTTGGAACACAGGAGAAGCAGAGACTCAGTGAATTCTTATATTCTATAATTTAAAACATTTTCCTTAGGTATTTTTCCTGCAATAAAAAGCACAGTTAATGGAGTAATCAAAAATCCATCCTACAACATAAAACAGGAAAAGCATTTACATGCACATTAGCCTACTCACTCTATTTAAATTAATCTGAAATAGAATCTATTAAATGATGAGTCAGTCTTACAATATAACTTGCTGTGAATGACAGGGACATTCCCCTTTCACATCACAAGTTCTTGAACATTTTGTTGAATTTCTATTAACAAATTAGAGCTCTGGTGTGATGTGTTTTCATTTTATCACAGTCACGAAATCACAAATTGCCAGCTCTGTGATTTTTATTCACCACTTTTCATCTCTTACTACCATCACTGCAGAATGAGACAGATGCAGTTCACACATCTGTCAGTTTTTAAGACAGAGGGGTCACTTGAGCAACTAATGGGCCTTACTTAATTTTTACACTGAATGACAAAGATCTTCATTTTTCCCTTGTTTGCATACAGAATATATAACTACCTGAAGAAATGATGGCAAAAAGCAATACTAAAAAGGAAATTACCACAGATTAGTGAAAAAAAGTATTTATTTCTAGACCTGTGTTATATACGGTACTTTAAGTGCTCTGAAGTTAGTGAAATTATAGATTTAAGCAATAATTTCCATAAGATGTCTTTATTCTCAGATATATATCACTTCACTATCAACTACAGGATTTTGCAGAAAATATAGCTGCCTTCCACCTATTTTGGTTTCGTGTGTGCAGCTCAAATTTTTAAACAAATTAATATCATTCATGCCACTAAAATAATAAAAAAAAAGAAAATCATCTATTATTACTAGCTAACTTAGAAATTCTTATGCTGAAGCTAGGTAAAGATTAGAATTATAATGTTGGTTATGGCATAGTTGGCTATGGTTGGTTAAACATCACTTTAGGACAGTATCACAAATGACTGCTAAGGATCCCCACTTTAATAACTATGCTTGGATTTCCTTTCATGTCAAGGAAATTATGAGCTTGTCAAATCTTTAATGTTTTTGAAAACACGAAGATGATAAATATCACATACAACTTGCAAAGGTGCTGTTTCATTTCAGCTTCTAGGGAATTTGCCTGATCCTCCAAGAAAGGGCCTTTGACACTATCTACCATTAACAGTTTATCTAATTAGTAGAGAATATGGCATCATTACACAATAATCCCTGACAAATTGACCATTATCAGCAGCTAACGACTACTTTGTGAACTAATTGCCCTGGGGCTAAGGGGGTGCATGGGGAGAGAAATAGTTTGCAAAGAAAAATCAAAGCTATTAACAGCCATAAGGCTTGACTTGGGTGTTGCTATCGCTATTATAAATCCCTCAGACTACCACTACTAATGACTCTTGAAGAGGATGGGGACTATGGCCAGGGAATGTGGCTTCCTGCATTAGAAATGCATTGTGTTGAAAAACAATTATCTACTGCTAAGAATGAGCAGGTTTCCCAAATTACACTGAGAAATGCATCCCATTGCGCTTAGACATGATAGCTTTCTAAGGACTCTAGTAAAAACAATTGCTTTGTACTGCTTGTACAGTTTGGTGCAAGAACCAGATTGGAACGGAATTTGCAATACAAAGCTCATGAATGTATTCACTTAAAACCCTTTGAAGGTCCAACATAACCCATTTTCACACTCTGGAAGACTCATACTCAATGCACTTCAGTTTACCATTACGGCAAGCTCTTGTAGGGATACCACCAGGCTACTCACACCTATGAACACAGCTCACCTCAAGGGGAAAAACAACAGAAGTTAAGGTCCTGGTCACAAGAACTTAACACCAAGAAGCGGATCCCAGGACAAGAGGCTAAACTCCAAACTTCAGCTGACACATTCAGGTCTAGCTCAACTCACCTCGCTACAGTTGGC
This sequence comes from Nothoprocta pentlandii, assembly GCA_013398315.1. NCBI lineage: Eukaryota > Metazoa > Chordata > Aves > Tinamiformes > Tinamidae > Nothoprocta > Nothoprocta pentlandii. The sequence continues at coordinate 1,762,225 of VZSG01000045.1, forward strand.
GTCTACTAGAACCTCTTGACATCAAGAGAGCAGACACCCAGGCCTCAGGAGTCCCGAGACTCCCCCGGATGTCTCAACTTTCCCCTATCAAACCTAAGACTAAAGCTACAGCACATTTTTTCCTTTAAGCCTACACTTCTGCTTTGGCTACATCTCATCACAGCCAGCACATCTCTTGCCTTCTTTCACAGTCTCATTATTCCTGCACAGACACAAGGGCTTTCAGTGTGCCCACCCACAGCTTCTCTATTCCTTTCAAATGAAAGAGCAATTTTGAAGAATGCCAGAACTACTGATCTGCTTCGCTTTTGTGGGGTTTTAAGTGTTCAAACATCTCTGCTTTAAAAAGGACAAAGTTTGGTGGTTTGATCCTTCTGTACCCTCTTGCAAAATGATAGCAACTTGAAGAAAGAACATACAAGAAAGGAAGAAAGGGAAATGGGATTTGCTTGTGTGGAAAGAGTATAGAATAAATACAGACTATTAAGAATAGATGAAGAGAGTAGAAATATCAAGATAGGCATGACGAGATAGCAACTTATTTGAGAGCTGAATAACACAATTGTCAGGAAACCGTATATATTTGATATATAGGTGCATGTGTGTTTAAGTGTATATATATATTCATATGCACGTATCTACTTCAAGTGCACACAGAAATATATAGACAGAAAACATGTCAGCTGGCTTTGCCACAAAAAAAAATGAAGAGGTTGCAGGTATCAGTGTAACATTGCGTGTCCAGGATTGTTATTGCTGTCGAGCACCTTCAGTGCTCCTTAGAAGGGAAGGAAAGAACCTAACAGGATAATTTTACACTGCTCACAAGGCAGTCAATCATCAGAATGACAGTGAATACATAAATATCTGTTGGAAAAATGAAGCAAAAGATATTTATAATATAGTTCTGTAGGTTTGAAATGGGAATCAAATTCATCATATTTGCTATGAGCTGTAAGGAGAGGTTCTATGTTTACGGTTTTACTGTTTATGCCTTTATTTAACACCACCTGAAAAGGAATCCCAGCAGCTCAGGTACAGCCTGCTCCACAAGCAGGTTTTGTCTTCTCCTTGGAGATGCAGTGTTGGGTTCCCAGAGCCTTGTGAGCAGGGGATGCTCTCAGTTCTCTGGATTTGAACAGCAAGTTTACAGAACTGGGTCATAAGATGCCCAGGGCTTGCCCCCAACCTGACACAGCTCCAGGAGAAGCCCTGCAGGAGACCAGGCTCTGCCTCTGGGTCACCGGTGGTCTTTTAACCGAGTAGTCAGGCCCTGTGGAGACTTCCAGGAGCAGGTTCCTCCCGCTGTGACTAGCACATGGTGACTCATCCTCTGCACTGCGCAGAGGTAACCGCTCACCAAAATACCAGGTTTGATTCAGAGTCACTCTGAGATAATGACACACAGTTACCAATAACAGTTTTGTCCTCTGGAAAAAGTTGCAGAGAAAATGGAAGAAAGGAGATAAAAAAAACAAAAGTCCAGCCAAACTAGATGCTGGTGTGGCAAATGCCTAGTGCAGACACTCCTTCTCCCCGAACAAACCCTGATAATCCCCCTCAGGGAAGGTAATGGAGCTACTTGCCCAAAGCAGATGGAGAACACAGCTGGGAAGACAACTCACTCATTCATCCTCTTACCCCTCCTGTGAAGGACAGTGGTGAGGCCCCATCTGCAAAGGAGCAGGGAACCAAGGCCATAAGTTAAATTACACTGAGGACTAATTAAGCCAAACCCGTTGACTATAATCTTTAATCTTATGCACATAAACACTCACAACAACATCCTATAGACTCCAACAATTCGTGTCAGTGATATTGATTTTGAAGATGATTCTGAATAACAGAAGGTTACTCACAGAAGGTTAACATCCTTAATCTGGTCACTTATAAAAAGAATTTTTCAAGGATCCTGGAGCTCCTGAATGAATGACAATTTTTAGATTATGAACTGTTTTTCTCAGCTGCTAAATATAATTACACTTAGAACACTTTCTGCAAAAATGGAAAATAAAATCTCTCCTGAGCCCCACACTGTCCTTTCATGCCAAAACAAACTTAACAGGCAATATATCATCAAAGCAACATTACACTGATGATATAGAATTTATGAGGGATGTCCTATATCTCATTAGATATGAAGTTGAGAGTAACAGGGGAGAACAGTAGAGGAGCACAATAACAATATCCCCAAATTTCTAGAGACTAAGAAAACAGCTCTTTATTTTTAGAGAGAACGGAAAATGGACATAATCATTACAAAATATTAACACAAATTAAACAATTTGAATTTCTTCCTGAAGACCTGCTAAACCAAAAGCAAAGTTCATCCTGAACCCATTTGCTATAGGACTCACTTTTCCAAAAAAACAAAGTCCTCTTTTCTCACTATCCCTTTTCAAGCAAGGGCATTGGAACTGCACACATTATTGCTGTCTCACTAATGCCATGCAAAGCAAAATAATAATATTCAACAGCCCCAGAGAGCTGTAGAGAATAGCAAATATTTGAGAGTGCTGTAAGTGCCAAGCTTGCACAGACACTTCTGGCCAAGATGTACCACTGATTTGAAGGTACAGTGGAATCTAGCTGAAGGTAGGGAGAAGTTAGGGTGCAAGAAGCAATAATAGAGGGCAACATTAAGCCTAAAAGATACCCATTCAATAGATGCCAATGAAAAAAATAGAAATGTGGGGGAAAAAAGTATTAGAGACACTGAATGAGTTAGATAGGAATCAAAAAATAGAAGATAAATTAACTGTGCGGGAAAAATAGCAAAGAAAAAAGGAGATATTCAAATTATAGTCTTTGCATCTCTTTTGTTTCCTTTATTCCCTCCTGAGGATGCAGCACCCCCAGTGAGATGCCCCCAGCCCCCTTTCCAGTCTCTGAGATGCAAGAGCAGAGGTGCCCCAGCAGACGGGGAAGCGCAAGCCAGGGAGCCGCCTCGTTATCGTAGCCTCGGTTCCCACACGAGGGAAAGAGCAGAGGTGACAGAGACGACAGATGGGATGGGAGGGAGGAAGAGGCGCGCAGGGACACGTGAGGCTCAGAGCATTTTCAAGTCCTTTTGAGAGGCTTGGCTAAAAAACAGTTGATAGCCATTCCTGAAAGCAGAACATTACTTGCCTGTCCTAACGCAGTGCAGACTGGGAAGAAGAAATCAAGAGATCATTTCTTGGATGGATCCTGGTTGTTACAAACCATGTCCCACATATTTAATACCACACCTGTTAACTTATGCATCTGCTTAAAGAAAAGTGTTTTTCCAACAATCATTTACAAATACAGATTTTTATCCGTACAAGTATTGCCACGAAAAAATATTAGCATCTGCTTTCCTTGTTTCTGTTTTCAGAGTTTGGGCCAAAATGACATGTTTTCAGTTGTTTCTAGTTAATCCATTCCCGCAGCCAGCCATATGCTTTGGCATATAAAACAACTGAATCATAAATGGTACTTGAACAACAGTAATACTGTACACGCAAGATGTACATGTACTGTACACCATAGTATTTTAAAGGCATTGCTTGTTCACCAGAACATCTCCAAGAGAAGAACGGGTGCCTGATGAGGCCAAATAGGAATTGCCATAACAAGTATTTAAGCACCTGTATCTTCTATTCCAAAAAGAAATCCCATGCCAATCCTTGGAAATCATCTTTTTAGAGGAAGCACCCACATGACACACAGAAGAAAAGACAAACTATAGAAGTTGCCACTGAAGTTGCCTTAGTTTTGTGCTTTTTTTTTTCCTCCTCTCTTCCCCAAATTACACCCTTGAATCCTCTCTGTTATTTCCAGCAATACTTCAAATCTACTCTGATGCCTCCAGCAAGTGACTAGAGCAAATAACTGAAGTGTTTGTTCAGCAGCCTGCACTTTGTCACCATGCCATTTATTTTATTTGTGGTTCCTTTCTTGGTCAGTCTCTCCTTAAATATTTTGTTGCCCAGTTTCTTATGGCTTGGGATGCATCACTGACACAGAGAGTATTCTGGAACAGAGAACAGAGGAAAATCCACAGTAAAAGCCTTCAATGGGCAAGATTTCACTCCTGGAAATTTGAAGTTCTTCTTGAGCTACAATGGATTTCAGCAGTAAGTTCTCTTGAAAACATACCAAATGGAAGTGTCAACACAAAACTTCTTCCTCTGCTCAGGGCAGGTAAGAAAATCTGTCAAAACAAAATTCCTCTGTCCCCCCTCTAACTCCTAAAACAGCTGCCCTCCTGCCTAAGCCTGCAGCAACTTTTGCTGAAGCCAGGTAGCTCAGAATAGCATCAGGGAATACATATTTTTTGGGAGCAGAAAGCAACATGGACAGGCGCTCCAGAGTATATTTTCTCAGGAGCATCCGTTCCCATCATCATCTTTCCTCATGACTCAAATCCTTGGATAGGAAGGGTCTCCACCCTCCTGCACCGACACAGTTGTTCAGGGTGAAATGAGATCAGACCTGAAACTGCAGAACAATCCCATGTTGGCCACATGCATTCGCACCACATGTTTCTTCTAATGTCTCCTTCACTTTGACAGCTTGAAGTGGCATGTACTACTGTACTGGCACCCAGCCCTTAAGTTACCAAGATTTCCTACTAGAGAAAGTAGAAATTTCACTATGCATAAATTAGTCAACATGAATTTGTACTGAAAGGATGTTCACTGTTTTATATTAAAAGTTTAAAAGACTGCAATACTTTCTTCATATTTCAGTATGCAAGCAGAGAACTTAAAGCTATTTCAATCCACGAGGACTTTTCTCAGATGCAAGCAGAGATGATAGGAAAAGAAGCTAAAATTTCAAGTGGTAAACCACACTGTCGGTTTAAATTACACTAATATAATACCAATATGAGGCTAATGTTATTGGTACCTGGATCAAATACCACAGTAGAAAGTTCCACAAGTTGACTACAGAAGTCTCACATGTCAAGGATTTGTCACCTTGCCTTTGCCAAGGGAAAAACAACAACAAACCAAACCTCCCTCAGCGAATCCATGCTTTTCATGTTAACATGCCATCCCATTACTTCCCCAAGATCCAGCTTAAGTAGCAACACGACTGCGTCCATGGAGCCCTGACAGAAGCTGGAATACCAAAGGCAAGCTCCACAAAGCCAAGTCAATGCAACACCATTTAATGTCACCATTCTCTACTAGCGACACACAAACAAGGAGCCACTTAGAGCACTGACGACTGTTCTATATCACAGACAGATAGCAAGATAGATCTATATCTTACACAGCTGTTCTGCTGCATGGATCTTACTGTTTGGCTGCTTCCCTTTCTGATACCATCACACCCTCAGTGCTATTTCTCTATTTATTTCCCCTGTTCGAGATGCCCAACGTGGTGGTTCCCCTCGAGGGCTGCCGTCACACGCGACCTTGCCCTGAGCCCCACAGCAGCTCGAGCCCCACAGCAGCTCGTGTTTTCCGAGCGCGGCCTCTTTGACTCGGCCGGCGGCCCCTCCACAGCTCCCGCAGCACCCGGCAGTTTCCTGCAGCCGCCGAGGTTCCGAGCTCGCCCAGGCTGCGGCGGGAACAGCAGCATTTCACACACGTAACAGCCCCCGGGGGCCGCAAAGCGCTTTGAAAACCCCGAGCTTCAGCACCCGGTGCAAGGCGGCTATCAGGAGACAGGTATTGCTGCGGGGACCTGCAGGGCCACAGCTCTGCAGGGACTGAACGGTGCTCAGGGAAACAAGGTATTTAGCTGAAATTACAGCAAGTCACAAAGTTCAAAAGCTTTTTTCTCTCTCTCTCTTTTTTTTTTTCCCCTTCCTTTCTCTCCTCTCGCTTCTCTTTCAGGGAAGTGAAGATGCAGAGGAGTCAACAGGCACAAAATCTGAAGCTGCAAAAGCAGAGCTGTTGCAGGGCAGTTTTCCCACCTTATTTTTGCTACAGCATTCTCTCTCTCCCCCTAACAGAGTTGTTTTTTCTTGATTTACAGCTCTCCACATTTTGGCTACTGCATCTCAGCACCCTGGCGCTGGTATGACCCTTCACTGTTTAACCAGGTAAAGGGCCTAGCAGTTCACAGAGCACTACATGTGGGTGTTTTCCATCCCAAACTTCCTACCCAAGGTGACAGACACCACAACACTGTTGGAGTGAACGTGGATGTGGCATCGTTGCAGGGAGTCTGGGTGGGGATCGCTCCCAATCCCAATCCATCCCTAGGTCCTCCCTGCAGCCCAGGGAAGTTCCACCACACAGACCCAGCTCCCGCAGCCCACAACCATCTACTTTTCCTAGCCATACAGGAGAAAGATTTCCAGCAATCTACAGGGCAGGGAAGTAGAAGGAAGACAGGATAGTGTTATCCTACGGGAGCCACATGGATGTCAGGAGCTGCTGGTCGACTCCAACAGTAATTAAATCTGCATCTATGCTAAGCAGGCAGCAGTCTAAATACTTGGATACCCCGAGTATGATACATGGATATTCATACAATATAGGAATAGGAAATGCAATTAGATTCCAAAGGAAAAAAAGCAATTTGATAACATGATATAAAATAGTCACAGCTCAGGGACATCTCTGGGCAATTCTTATGCATATCACTCAACGTGAACCTCATCTAATTAACTTAACTGTTTAGAAATCCTTGGAGTTCATCTTAGACAAGTCTGCATCTGCCACAGACACTTTAAAATCTGGCCTTTGGACTGTGGGACATCTAAAAGAATAAATGAATTGTGCATCCTATGATGTGCAGTAGACAAATTAATTTGCTCAAGTTATCCAGCTTCCAGCAGTTTCACAAATTTTCCTGACTCACGCAACACCTGAAAGGTTTGCTACTGTCAAACCTCCCCCATCTCCCTTCTCTGCATTACACCAGTTTCCTGTTACATAGGTCAAATTAGTACATCCACTGCCAGACTGCACGTTGGTGAAACCTCCCAAAACATTTAACGAGATTGCTGTTTTTCTTTCCATACAATTTTGATACATACTACTCTGTCTGGTACAGGCTGAATTCAGGGACTCTTCAGTGAGTGACATAATGAATAAGAGCTTTTTGGTCAATACCTACAAATCAATAATTTCACAAGTGGGATTTTTTAAAGTGTTTAAAATTTTTGTAGTGTCTCCATAGATTACAAGGATTGAGGTAAGAATCAACATACTCCAGAGTCTGTATTTAAAACTAATGGTCTATGTTAGAAAATAGAAAACAACCTAAAGCTTCTAACCTCCCCCAATAAAGCAACAAATATTTATCTAACTACAAACCTGCTAATATAAAACTTAAAATTGCTGAATAAATGCTGGCCTAGCATTTAACATACGTTTTCCTTTTTTTTCCCCTGATGCAGAAAATTCTTTTATTAGATTTAGGAAGGAATAGGGATCTTAACATTTCATATAACTTTTAGAAGCTGCCTCATTTCAGATTTATTCAAGCATCATATACATTTTGATGCTGTCTCATCTTTTCTCATCATAAAAGCTGTGAGCTCTCAATTTTTGAGTTAAATATTTCCAAAAGATGAAAATATTGTAGCTGAGTGTATATTATACATACTGAAAAAGTATCTTCAAGAAATATAATACATACACATGGTCTGCTTCCTCCTAATTGGTGTATTTCCAGAGTGGGTAATTTTCACTTAATTGACAGCCAGCTAATAAGCTTTAGAGCATTCAAATCAAATCTACAGGGCAACGTGCAGATCTAAGAGCACATGCTTTTCTGGGGGGCCTACAAGAACTGCATACTCTGTATTTTATGAACCCCAAAGAGTGAGATTCACAAAACAATCCTCCCAAACCCACCAGAATGAACATATGGGGTGGGAACCCTAAGTCCCTCTCTGCAGATGGAGCCGGTGTCCGTGGTGGCTATAGGAAGGTTAGAGGAAGGGAGCAAACCTCTAACCACCACAGCAGTGAGCAGCTCCAGGCCTGCAAACTAAAATGACATCCTTGAAAAAATGTAAAAGTTGGTGATTTGGAGCTTCACTTCCAAGCGTAAGACAATCCTGATTTTATCTCAGCAAAACCTGGGCTTCTACTCTTTATTCAGCAGTACACTCATTTATCATAAAGATTTTTATACTCCTTTTAGTCAAATGCAGCAACCTATTATTAAATGTGCCTTGTCGAGAAGCTTCGGAGTATTCAAAGGACTTCAGGCCTCCTAACACACAGCAGAAAGATAATGCTGAGGATGCTTATTTTCTAGAACATTACACTTATGCTCTATAATAATTACTCCTTATACCATACCTGCTGTTTTTTAAATTTAGGCCAGTAAAAACACAAAATTCTTCCCAAAAGTACACTTAAAACATTTCAGATTTAACTCTATTTAAGCAAAAATAAAGCCAACTAAGTATTATTTTATGAAATTTTGGATAATAGATTTGAAAACATTGTATTAACCTCCGATTGGCAGCAGAGTATATGAGACATTGGTCAACAAAGTGAAAGTCCTAAGAGCTTTTGGTAGTGCTATGTTACCCTGACGTGGAACTAAATATATTGCTATGATATTGCGCAAATAGATGAGTTTAGACTGCAATGCTACCACTTGCAGCACCAAAAAATTAGCAGGAGGAAGCAGCCTGGGAAATTCCACAGCATTGCTGTTATCTATTAGAACTGTTATAAGTGTGTTTGATCAGTTAGAACAACCCATTCACATATTAAGTTTGACTAGGTATAGAGAAGGTAATAGACTCATAAATGAGTACAGGTAACTCGAAAACAAAGTGGTGCAGTAATTACTTACAAGTGCAAAATTTTGGAACTGAAACTTCCAGGCATATAAGCGAATACAACTTGTGACGCCGCTAAGCTAAAAAATGCATTTCTTGACTTTAAAGGGAATGCAAATATCAGTGAGAACACTGCCTGACCTGCTCAGCCTTAACAATATTCTTTTGTTTGTATCCTTTGTAATCTGGTTGCTTGACAACTTCATTCAGCTGCTAGCAGCGAACACGGGTATTGATCATCTCTGAACGTCCTAATGATTGTAGAGCGGGACACAAACCACAACTGCAGAGTTTCTGCTTCCAAGTGAAATTATAGTTTGCCCTACAAGATTGCACAATAAATCAGGGAACAAATCAGCCGCCGTTGGGCTCCGGGGTCACCGAAGTGATGTTGACACATTACAATAATGAGAACTTGAAACACCTCATGCCCTATTGATTTTTAAGCTGAATCATTCCCACTGCAGGAGATTACAAGCCTGTGTGCTGGAATCATGACCCACATGGGAGATGCTGATGAAAAACAAACTATTGCACCAAGATAGTTCTTTACCTGTAGCTATTATAGCCTAATATCCTTTCCCCCTGCTCCAAGGTCTCAGATTGTTATGCAGGGAACATTTAGCTCCTTAACTATCTCATTTAAAACAGCTTCCCCTTTCTATTTTCTTTTATCTACATTATGTGAAGATATACTTTAAAACATCTCACAGAAACGGTATAAGAGATAGAGCAACATGCAAGAAATGCTTTTTTAATATTCCAAGTAGCTTTCATGTTTCACTCAACAGCCAATTATTCTGTGATATAAAAACATTCCCGTAATCACCAACTTTCTACATATAACAGAATACCAGGATACATAAATGTTAAAAGCTTCAACATTCACTTAAAAAAAGGTGGGGTTTTTTTTTCCTTATTACAATTCCACTTGACATAACTGAGAACCAAAAAGCTGTTAGAGGGACCAGTGACATAATTACAGTCCTGTCACAACACAAAGGAGCAGCAATAATTTGCACTACAGTGAATTACTCGAGGAACACGTCACTTCACTCAGGGGAGAAAGCAATACCTCTATTATCGCTGCCAACCACACTGCCTCCACACAGGTACAAGCAAAGGGAGGAGCTGACTATTTAACTTGTGCCACCACAATAAATAAATGTGAAAGTTTTATTTTATTTTTGGCAATAACATCTTTTTAAGATACAATGCTGCTTTTTCAACTTACAGGACAAAAAGGGTCTAAATTCTGAGCAAGCAAAGGGATAACTGTGAGGGATGTGGTAACCAATGACCAACAGGAGAGACTTTACTTCTCAATCCACTTACAAGTGAAAGGGATTAGAAGTTAGTTAAATATATATTAAGGATTAGATCCTCTTAGACTGCTTAGAGGCAGTCTGTTAATCACTGCACTTGGCATTTATTCTTTTAGGACAGGGCAAAAAAATCAAATTATTTCTCAGTTTTCAACTGAAATTCACTCCTATCAGCAAAACTCCAGCAAAACAGGTAATATAAGGACAGCGAATCACAACTTACCTATTACAGCTCCCATTCTCAGAACTATGAAGTTTCTCATCCTTTTAACGGTCTTATCCCAAACCTCTAAGCCTTGGTGCCAACACCAATCCCATAAGGTGACACTGACACAACAGGGCAACACCAAGAGTGACATTTTCAGAAGCCCGTGGGTGCCCATCTTGTCACCCAGCCCAACTTAGAGGTTGAAGGACTCGGTCCTGACTACAGCCACCCTTCCCAACCCCTCCCCATACTTCCAGACCTTGCAGTTATTTATTTGCCCCCATCTTCCTTTCCCTGCAGGAAAATGATTTCTTTCCATCACAGATTTCCTTGGATCCATACCTGGCACTCCATTGCATCCCTTAAGCTGCTAAGTACCCTTAAACCAGCTGATCCTCTCCCCAGTCTTCAGTAAGAGGCACCTTTGAGCAACTGAGCACATACCAGACCTGCTGAGCACCTCAGAAACACTCATCACTAAGGGGGGAGGCCTTGCACAGGAGCATCCCCTGCAAAACTGTGGGTCCTACTGACAATTTTAATTAGAGAGGCCAAGCCCTATCCATGCCTTACTACACGCTACCATAAAGACAGTCTTTTCTTTTTTAAGCAGAATAAAATTTAAGCTCTCGCTCTCCTAAATTTCATAAATTTGTGACAGCTCAAAACATTGCCATCAAAATCATGCAAAGATTTCCTCCCCCCTATTCTGAGCCCCAGTTCTACAGATATTATATTCAACAATCTCCTTGTAGTTCCACATCCTCTATATGGGCCGATATCAATAAAGATAACAAATACTTGATTTCATTTTGCTAATACCAATTTTAACTAATGACATGGAAGAATTTGACCATTAATATTTACAATCATCTGAGAAGGAGCAACATTAGTATAGAATCATGTCAGCAATTACCATTTTTCATTGAGTGATAGGTCAAACAAGTAGACAGGACGGTCTATCAAGCAAGAAAATACAATTCCACAAGATTGAAAAAAAATATGCTCTATTATTTAGGTAACATATGACAATTTGGACAATTTAAATGAGTATGCATTCTTAATATTCATGTTCTGCAAGTAATGCAATAGGAAAGAGGTGATATCTTGACTAAGAAACTACATCAACGACAAATACTCGCTGCCATATTCTTCGTTATTGACAATAAGAGAAAATCTTAGAAGCATCACAAATATCCTGTGAACCTTATTTGCCACACAAGAGGACCTCTAGGTAGAGTAAAACAATTCCTGACACATGCTATCCTGATACTGCACTCTTTCTGTAAGAGACAGCAATAAGAGCTAGGAGGACACGTCACCTTCAGCTGCACCATGACTATTTGCAAACCAAGCTGGCCACCTGCACGAGGCTCCAGCAATGAAGAGACTCGCAGAACTCATTTACAAATTAAAGAGTAAGGAGAAACATTTAAGAATGCAAGCATCAAAGTTAGAAAGAACAGGCTTTTGTTCTTCTGCACATTACATTATGTATGTTGCAAACCAAGAACCCAGAACTCTTCCTTAACTCTATGAGCCATGACAACATTGCATTTTTTTAGCCACTACTAAAGCCAGTAGCATAGCAGTTACTGCATATATATTCATATATAAATATATATAAGAAAAGTGAAGGCCCATAACAGCACCTCCACTCTAAGACTGTGCTGTAGTAATTTCAGCAATAAGAGACATAGTAGCATTCCATATCATTTCCTGTTACTTAAAGGAAAAAAAATACAGGTATCAATGATGCAGTACATTCTTCAACACAAGATAAAACTGAAGATAAAAAGGGAACTTACAATAATGTAGCCCAATACACCCAGATGCAGAAAAAAACATTGCTTTGAACAAGAACGTGACTGTCTCCCACCACTAAATGATTAATGCAGTAACCTTCTAAAAGGTTTCAGAGATAGGATTAATCAAGATAAATAGTGAAGATTTTAGCAAGTAAAATTAACTTGCAAGTAAAATACAATGAATACTGGATGGGAATATTTGAGCTGCCCATATACCTAAGGGTTCCCAGGTGATCTGTTAGCTTAGGACCATGATTCAAGGTTGCCACTGTATATACACAAATCCCTAATTTACAACCAAAATCCTTGCCTGTGACTTGCTTTTAAGAAGGTCCATGAGAAGCTTGAGGGTCATGATCTGAACAACACTCCTCACATGAAAAGAGAAAAACAATGCCCAAGACTGCTTATTGTTTTAAAGGAAGAGTCAAAATAATTACCAATAGATTGCACAGAGAACCAGAAAGTTCAGTTCTCTTTTCTCCCCCGAAAGGTCACAGGAACATGCAAGGAAAATTAATAGAAAAGCAGAAGGACTGAAACCTTTCAGATTTGTTTCTGAACAGAAGACAGACACAACTCGTGGGTGGAGTATGATAGCAAAGCTGACAATTCAGGTAAATGCCACGTATGACCCACTTGAATAGCAAGTATTCAAAGACAAGTTTCAGAAAACACTAAACCTTGTTATCCGGAATCTCTTGCTTTAAGGACTAAGCTCATGTGCTCGATGGCAAACGTCAAGCTAGGACCAACATGGGGAGCAGGTCACCCCTCTTCTGCTTCCGAGACAGTTCCACACACCCACTGACATCCACAGCATGGACACCTGGTGCCCCCACCAAACCTTTAAGCCATCTTGCACCTGATCCGGGTGAGCTACACTCTCTACTTAGCACCACCAGAAGGCTTCTGGAAGTGCACGATTTACATGCTGAGACTTGATTGCTTTGACCAATCTGTGCGTTTTTAAGCTATTTATGTCTCGGCATTGAAGCACACAAGCCACAAGAGGTCACTGTGGCTAAATACAAACCCGGGCACTCACACGTTTACCCAAATTCCAATAAAATCTCTGCCACAGCCGCTCTCCCAGCTTGCTCAGCATCACAGAGCTGGACAAGAGGCACACGCGATCGTCACTGCTTCCCATCTCTCTGGCCAAAAGGAAATGATGAGAATGTGACAATCAGCACAAATGCCACAGAACAGCACTGTCACTACCCAAACCCTTTGGTGATTTCTTAACCCTAGGGATATTCCTTCTTCATTCCTGTATTCCATGTTCTCATTCAACTGGCTTAATTCTTGGTAGGCTGATGAAAACATTTCCTCTAAGCCATATATTTGTGACATTGCACACTTATGGCTGTAAATCTCATTATGAAGGTCATAAATCTCATTACCATTAGGCTAAAACCTAAAATTTATAACAAGAGACAGGAAGTCTGTTCTTCCCTATGACCTGGCAAAATTCCCTTTTTACCAAGCTGTGCAACTGCATAAAGTTACACAACCTGCTTGGATTCAGACAGGGATGGGGAGGGTTTATACCTTAACCTCCTCCACAGCCCTGCAGTACAAACCTTTAAAAACACCAACTGTCCTCCCTAAAAAAATTCAGCATTGCAAGGGCACAATCTAATTCAGTCCTTTCTCTCCATCACCAAACCTATAGAGAGAACAGAGACACAAAGATAACAAAATCACTATAAAACATCCTTTTTCCCTTGTAACTCAAAATCCAACAGTACTGATTCTTTAGAACTAGGTTTTGCTTGTTGCAATAACTACTGACAAAAGATTCAAAGCAACTTTTCTTGAACGCTTAACTTTTTTGATGTCTCTGCACCATTTTTTTTTCCCTTATAATCTTTTCATATCTCTTACTACCCCACACTGTGTCCCATATTTTGGGGTATGACAGGTTAAAAGTCACACTATGTCAACTTCTAACTTCAAATACTAACACAACTCACATCTTTTGTGCAATCACAAACAAAAGTCTATCCCAAATGTGGGATGGCAGGAAGGTACCAGTAAAGTTCAGGTGCAGGGAATATTCCAGACAACTCAACTTGTTCCAAAACCTCCAAAAGATCTGTGAAATGCTACATTGAGAGAAACACATACACATCGATTTTGCCACATTTCTAGACTCTCCTCACGCATAAGAGTAGAAACACATCAAAAAAACTACAAAAGTTGGGTGCAAACAGTATTTTATTCATCCCTTCTCATCTCTTTTGCCATCTGCATTGACAGACTTCTATTTTTCAACATTTCTACACAAAGAGAAATTAGAAAATAAACCCTAACTGTAAATATTGAGGATGATTGCCATGTTTTTCAATTCCTTCGCCCGTTTGTTACAAGATACTGCTGCGTATCTCGTGTCTTTCTTGTTAACATTTCATGGAGCACTTTCATAAACATACGTTCGTTCTTGTTCTCAACACTTTGTTCTGGCACTGCGACAGATGGCTTTACGCTGAAGCATATGAAAACATTAAATTCTTTATAAACCCGCTGAAGTTTGAAATGCCTGCAAGTAATGAGCATCTTGGCAATTAGTTCTTTAATACAGATAATATAGAATACTACTAAAGTCTTTCCATAGCAGTCTTCCATTTGCTACGATGTATTCTAGAGCTACAACTTTCTTTGAATGCAATTAATAGTAGCATCCCTTCAATCCCAAATGATCTTGTTTCTATCGTGTCTTATTTTGCTATTTTCTTCTAGAAAATAAGAACTACAGTTAGAGATAACCAGGACTCTTATTACAGCACAAGAAAGTCTGGAGCACACTGGGACTTCAGTTTGTAAACTGATAATTTTCTATATGATTCTGTAGTGTTCCCCCATGCAAATCTTTTTTGGGTAGCGACTGTTACTACAGAGACTACTACATACAAAATAGTACAAGAGAATCTCTCTGGCCCCAAGGAGTTCTTACACTTACTAAATAACAAAAATAGTCTCAATTGCTCTAATATGTTCTCTATAATCTGTGTTTTATTCATAAACCTTAATGCTATGTCATTAATAGAAGACAGGAAAGTCTGTGCAGTTGCCATGATAAAAAATGACTGCCTAGGAAAAAAAGCAGAAAGACATTCAAAATATCTTGGTTTGTGCAGAATACATGTTTGCATTTCAATTCTAATAGAAAAACAAAGGAGCAAGGGAAGCTCCCACATGCAATACAGATGTTGCAAGAGTTGCACACAACTAACTGTCTGAATCTCCCAATCATAATTATAGAGGACCTGCTCTGGCACTCTACCAAGGGGATTACTATTTGGTGTTGCCATAAATGCATTCTAAGGATTTTTCTCAGAATAAAGTGGTAAGCAAAATATCATTTCCATCATCTGAAATCATATCATTGTAAGATTTAACATTTCAGAAGAGAACGGAGTTGGGAGCAGTGGGGAGTACATCTCTTACTATACTATGTGTCCTCCAGAAAAGAACTGGCCAAAAGGAGACCGAAGATTTTACCAGAAGTTTTATAACAGTCTATATTTTCAGATTCTAAACCTCAGGAAAATGTCTGCAATACTGATTACTTACTTCACAGACTTGCAAAACAGAGTAAAAAGACTGAGAAATGCAGTAAATTTGTTTTCTCAATAAATGCATAGTACAGATGGGCCAGCTGAGTAGGAAATGCGCTTCCTGTTTGAAAGACTTTTTTTTTTTTTTTTTTTTTTTTTTCTTTTAATATTTTAATCTTTTTTTTTTTTTTTTTTTTTTTTTTAAGAAAAAGGAATACAAGGGAACAAGAACTATAGCATGCCTTTACACATAAAACACGTAGAGGCATTTCTCTGACTTCTGCTCTCCTAACCTTTCCTAAGATCTTCCAGTGATAGAAATCCCATATTCTTGCTAGTCTAACTAAATATTGAGTATCCTTCTAGTAGGAAGCCTTTTTAATGCCTAACCTAAATTTTCCTTTGCTTGGTCTCATAATTTCAGGCCTTGTTCATTATAGTCATGGAGATACAAACAAACATCATTGGTGTCTATTCTTAAAAAAAATAATTAAATCTGCCATCGTAATGTCGAAAGGCCAAATGAAACATTTGTTATTAACCAAGTCATTTTTTTACGGTTATTCATGCAATAGAAAAGGGAAATATCTCCTTGTGAAAAACAGGAAAACTTAATACATTTTAGAACTTCAAAATTAAGTTTTCAAAGTCCTAAAGTCAATCTCTTTCTTCTTTCCTTCCAGGTTTCCAGTTTTCTTCGAATACTGACAACAGGGGATAAATTGTTAAAAATTCCAAAAATTCCCTCTTCCCCCTCACCAATAAAATAGCAGCCTGAAAAACATAACTTTGTTTCAGGTAGCATTCCACACTCCTTACACTTCCCAGACAAGAAGATTTGGGGGATTAAGAGTACACAGCCCGCATGCCATTTTTAAAGATAATTCCCCCAAAGACGCTGAGCTCCCCCATCCATCTCCGTCTCCCGTTATCTTAACAGGCACAATACCCTTGGCTCCTCTGCAGTGCTCTCAACTCACAGGAAAGAACAAACCTATTCCGTTCCCTTCTGTGGATGCGCAGGACCTGATCCCAGCGTTAACTCTATAGATTAAGGAGCACATCCTCAGCTTCTCTTTTGCAGCACACAGCCACACACGAGCCAATAAGTGGCTCACAAGTTTTGTGATACAAATTACCTAAACAAAATTTGCTAAAACATTCTGGAATGGGTTTGTATCTTTTTCCTGCTCTGGGTTTTCAGGGAATTTGCTGTTCTGCTGCAGCTATTCCTCCGAAGGACATCCCAGTGAAGAAGGTAACATGGACCATTGGACTTGACCTTGCACCTTCAGCCCCTGAAATAACCTGCAGCTCTTCCCAGGTGAGCCCAATGAGTAACAGGAGTTACCTGGGGTGGAAGGGACCTCAGGAGGGTCATTGGGACCAAACTCTTCCTCAGACCTTGTTGCAGACGCCCCTGCGACCCCACAAGGCCTTTCCTCGTCCACCAGCAAGCTCATGGTGACAAGACAGACCAATCTAGTCATAGTTATTTTCCAAGACATCACGAGAGCCAAGAGTAGAGAGAGCTTGTCAACCAGAATATGCTACCAAAAAAAACTGTGTAACTTATCTTTTCAGGAGACACAGGTATATGCCTATATACAGCTTCTGTTTAATTCAGGATCATGACAAATTCTGAAAACAAAACTAAAGGAGGGTGTAGTAAAATAATAGTAAGGGCCTCTGTCTCCCAAACAGTCTAATAGGTAGCTCACTGATCACAAGGCAGCTACAGATTCAGACTCTCAAAGTGTCTAACAACTCTGATATAATCATGATAAACATTGGTGTGAACAACAGTCAATATTTAGGTCCAAATCATTACTTCAATAATCTTTATTTACACACAAGAAATCAAATAGTATGTCTAAGTGAAAGAAGGAGGTTCCCCCCCACTCCCGCCAAAAAAAACCTCTCAGGAATTCCAAAGTCAGAAATCAAAATCCATATAGGACAAACCCAAGGCCTAAATCTAAGAAACCACCATATGAGATGACTGCACGCAGGATGGGAGCCTTTTCCTCAAGCATGAAGAATACAAAATAATAAGCTTGAACTGCAGCTTGGGACCTTTCCATTCAACTAGCCAATAAATTTCAAAATGGTCAAGGTAGTTGAAGCACTTGAACAGGCTGCCTAGTAAGTTAAGAAGATCTCCTTATTTATTTTTAAACATTAGCTAGATGTGTATCCCAAATGACCGTGGCAAAGATGATCCTCTTGGGGAGCAGTGAAGGGGTAGGTGCCATGGAAAGGGGCCCTCTCCATGTGCCCATCCCAAGCTCATTTGAGGGTCTTGGCCATCTTCCTGGGGTGAAGCTAGTCACCACAGCAGCCATTAGATATTAAAACATCTTATAGTGAACTTGGCATTCCTCTTGGTAAATAATACTTTATTTTCCTTTCTTCACAGTGTGATTTAAAGGCGGAATTTGCACGAAGAGGCCTGTATCACCAAATATAAAAGTCAAGAAGGAATTAAGCTGCTTTCTGTGGTTCTTCTGCTGCTAAAATGTTCATCCCTACCAGGATCCCTCCCTACCAGGGGTTGATTCCTGACTCTGCACATAGTGAAGGGCAAGTCTTTCAACGAGCACGAAATGCCGTCTGAAATGAGATTTTATTCTTAGGGAGATGATTTAGCTCCTTGTCAAAAACAGCAGTATCTTGTATCTTGTATTTTCGAGTAACTGTCAAGATGAGCGCAGGATTAGGGCTTCTTATGATGCTGGCTTAACTGGTAAGATAGAAAAATTGGAAACCACACCACTGCTCAGGGTAAACAGATGTCATTCATGAATACAAGCCTTCCAAAATCTCAAAAGCCTTAAAAGGGAAACATTAGATTATCTTCATTACTAATCTACTCTTACAGCATATTCCAGCATATAAAGGAGCATTAAACCACTTGTATCACAACTGATTATCAAACCTTCCTGCATACACAGCTGACAGCAGATGTAATCTAAAAATAAATCTCCTCACACACCTCACTTGTTGCTTTCAAACCCCGTTGTGTCATCAAAAAGCAGAGGCCAGAACTGAACCGCAGTCACTAGGATTACATACCAAGGTATGCATTAAGCCCTAGGGGCAGGATAAGTTAAGAGGTAGACACTGAAGGCAAACACAAAACCTTGCAAGTAACATAAAATGGTACACAGGAGAAGCATGCTAGTCCATCAGGGCTGGATCAAAATAACATGTTCTTAAAAGACTTCGCTCAATGGGGCAGTGCTGCTTCAAAAACACTCCCTCTCACCCCTAAGTTCAACTTACTACAAGGAAAATATCCAAACTTTATCTAAGTTTAAAAAACAGATATAAAACTTGCTTATCATTACTGAAAAATCATATACACAAGAATAAAAACATCCCCCAAATAATCCTCTGACCTTAGCATGACAACTTAGCTTGGATTCCTCACCAGCTTTAGCGGTATCTTTAATACATACTTAAAACTAGCAAAAAAAGGAAATCCTTTTATCAATTTCTAAACATGTAGCCATTCTGTTTTTAATGATCATTTCCAGGATTTAGGTATATAAATGAGTAGGTGCTGAAACTCGGGGCTACTAGCCTGAAGCAATTAGTGTTTGCTTCTGCTGAGAACAAAGTATCAAGATAAAAACTGCATGGGCCAAAACAAAGCAGAAGAATTTCCCAGAGTTTCTGGCTTGCAGATGAACTTTTTTTTTTTTTGTGAACATGAGAGGAAAAAAAAGAATTGAAGTTTTTATGTATCCCTCCCAAATATTAAAAGCACATTAAGCCAAGGCAGTAAAACTGGGTTGTCATTTTTAATTGCTTAAATTAATAACATGGATTTGCTCAGCCTGGATGGTACTGCTAACTCAGTCATTTTAGTATTTTAAAAAATGGCATGCCTGCCAAGCAACTAGTAAGCTTCCCTGATTGATACGATTCCCTCCTCAATATCTATTTCTGACCGGCAGAAAAATATCACTCTCCAGAAATCTGGTGTGCGAAACCAGTAATTAACCACAAAGACAGCCTCTCATTTCAGCCTGGTGGAAGCAGCCACACTGTGCTTTATTTCCAATGAAAATGAATGGAAATTCACAGCCTGTATAATTTAACGTGGTTACCTGACATCACTGCTGAAAACGCAGTATGGAAACCAAGGTAAAGGAGATTTGCTCACGCTTCATTCCAGCCCCCAAAGCAAACACGTTCTCACGGTGCCCAAACAGAAGTTCAAGCAAAAGAAGAGAACATGAAGTGTCCATGAAGACTAGCAGCTTTGCTACTTACCTTATAATCTCTATACGACACCTCAATAAAGAGTTCTTTTTTTAAAAACAACCGAGACTTGTATTTCAGTTCTACACCTACAGAACTCCACTGCTGACTAAACATTCTAGAGTATCAAATTAAGCTTTGTTCACAGATTAAAATAAACTCAAAGACTCAACATTGCTTACAATCCATATGTGTGTGTCTGTTTGATCAGGTAACTCACCCACTTGCACCCCCAGGGAATCAGGATTTAGAGGAAACATTAAACAAACTTTTAAAAAGAAAAGTCTGCACTTCCACCATGTGGCCGTGCACTTGGGACATTATTTCTTGAACCCAAGGGGAAGAATCTTTGCAAACTACTTACCTGCATATCAGTGCATATCTTAGTGCATTTGTTTGAGTGTTAACTTTTGCCAACTCAAATTATGAATTACCAACTCAATTCTCGAATATTTTTTGTAATATATTCCAGAAGAAAATAAATTACTTCCCTAAATTGATTTTTACATTCATGGCAATTAATACAATCCATGTTAGAATGAAATCAAATAGTCGGAAAAACATCTTACTTCTATTTAAACTCAATAAGTTTCAGCTGTTATCAAGCTTAATTTTCACCAGATATGTTGCTAATGTTGCAAAGTAACCAGAGTCCACCACTATAGTCTTTTTCTCATCAATAAATTCTAGAAATGTTCTATTTTGTGACATGATCATTCTTAGAAAAGCTCCATATCCATCAAGTAAACTGAGAGCATAACTTTGATAAGCCTGAGCTACCTTAAAAATAGCTTTTTCTTAACATACTAAACAAAAACATGAAGTCTCACCTGGACATGATATTTTCTATGAAAAATCCTTATACATATTTCTTCTGGGTCTTTTCCATGTTATCTTTTTCATAGTTTATTGGCACAAGAACTTATAAGAAAGACTTCATCAGATTCCTCCTTCCTTCTCTTCTTGAGACTTGTCTGTCACTTGCCTTTTCTAATATAATTACCTGACTACAACTAATCAATATTTAACATCTATTTTTAATGATAATAGGAAAAGTCAAAACATCATATTTGTGGACTTTGATCTTTTATAGCATTTAGGATACAAGATTCCATATATACCCCATATATCACTGTATCATTTGCTTCTGATAAGATATGTGTTTTAAGCAAAGCTGAGTACTTACGTAAACGTGTTACAGAAACAAGGCTGAACAATCTTGAGAGATGCTACTGAACTGACCGGTTTGAAGTTATAAAGCCCGCATATAACCAAGATTTCCGTAGCATCAAAAAGAAAAAAAAACGACAATCTATTGTTGCTCCGATTATAAATATTCTGTAGAAGGAGAGAAAACACTAAAGTTCAATCTTCTCAAACCTAAGCAGTCAAAGCAGGGTAATCACTTCCATATAACTTGCAGAGGTCTCAGTATACGTAGAAGAGACAGTGACTAAATATAAAGTTCACACTCAAAAAGAGAGGGATATTGCGAGTTCTAAAGCAGCACGGGGTTCACGCGGTTGGGCTGTGCTTCAGCAGCAGGGCTGGGCGCAGGTCGCCGCATCCCTCCGCGCTGCGTCGCGAGGAGCCGACCAACAAGTGCCCCCGGCTGCCAGGGAGCAGCTCCCGGCCGGGAGCCGCGAGAGCCAGCGCTGCTGGGCAGCACTATAGGCAGCACCTATACATGTCCATACACACACATGCCATGCAGCTCCTCGCCTTTCACAAGTCACATGCACCTGTAAAATACTCCCACTATTAAGTTCCAAGCCTGGCTGTTAACAGATGTGGGCATCAAATGCTTAGGGAAAGAGCTCCAGCATAAGAATGGACTATCCAGAGATTCAGACTGGACACAGATCTCACGCTTTCATTCTACAATAAAAACAAAGCACTGGATATAAACCAAGTTTCACTAGTAACTCACGCAAGCAAAAACAAACGTGATCTACTGCCCCCATAAATCCCTATTTCTTCTGCATCAAGACTGAATTCCTCAACACTTGCCAGTAGAGATGCTACTTCATTCCTGAGCACCCATCAATATAAATACCTGAAGTCAAGTTTAAGACATTGTCCTGCATGTGGTCTTTGAGCGCATAAGCTCACAACACCCACTTCTCCTATTCCCCTCAACATTTCCCCACAGCTGTTTTATTTATTCGTTTTTAAATAAAATCACCAAAGTCATTCAAACAGTTAAACCACTCTGCAACTACGAAAGGCTCTCCATGCCGACAGGCGTATTTTTAACCCAGCCTTTTCCAAGTGATTGCTATTCTAAGCACACACACGTGCTCTGGACCCCTCCATGCATGCACGGATACATACGTGCACATGCGGAGCAGGCTGCTACCGCGTCCACCCCGCGGCCAGACCGCAGCGCCCGCTCCCCAGGTAACTCCGGCCGCGCAGCGCGCGCCCTGG
>VZSG01000045.1:1784733-1820070 GCA_013398315.1 Nothoprocta pentlandii
GGAGCGGCTCGTGCAGCCCCGCACCCCTGCGCAGCCGCGGGCGGAGGCGGGGGGCGCGCTCCGTGCAGGGGGGCGTTCGGGAACACCCGCCCCGCCGGCCTCCAGCCGCGGCTGCTGCGTTTGGCGGCTCGCGCCCGTTCCAGCCTTCCGAGAAAACGCGGACAACTCGCTCGGGAAATTCCCAGCCTGCTTCCCAACCACAACGGTACTTGGAAGAAGTGGGGTCGGAGACAAAGCGGGGCTGGGACGGAAACACAGCCCGAGCCTCCCCCGCGCGAGGAGCCCGTGCGGGAAGCCGCGGGGCGCCCAGCGCGGGGGCACGAGCAGCGCCCCTTCCCCACGGAGCAGTCGGTTACTGCCGCGCTCAGCTACGGAGCTACCCTTAGGAAGAGGGAGAAAACAGCCACTTCTAAACCTGCGTTTGCTCCTGTCTTGTAAAATACCTTGCGAGAACCTCTGGTCGTGCTGTAACGGCACAAGCGTTAGGATGCTGCTCCGAGACCTCTCTGGTCCTGCACGGAGCATTTGCACACTGCCCGTCATGTGGATCAAAGTAAGAGTTCAGTAAAACATCATGTAGGACCTCTCAATCCACAAAGTGACTAGTAGCAATCAACTGATCTCCAATGGAATAACCGATTTCTATTATTAATTCATCTTTGCATGTCTGAGTCAAAAAAATCTATGGCCATAAAAGCAGAGAAAAAGTTAATTTTTAGTTTATGAAAATGAAAAAATATCCAAATCAGATTCTGATTCCATACAGTTCCCCTCTTTTTGTTGAAGTTTTTATTTGTAGACATGATCACCTTATTACTTCTAGGGTAAAAACAGGTCTTGTCTTGATGGACTACGGGACAAATAGGGCAATTCCTATATTTAAAAGCATTTTGCAATGCAGATGTGTGTAATTTAAGAAGCAGAACTAAGCAAAGGCCAGCCTGGACACGGGGCTAAAAGCCAAACTAAATCAGAGCTCACACTGTCCAACTGTGTGGTCTTGACAAAATTATTCCTCTTCTTGGCTCTGCCACCTGTAAAATGGCACATTTGCAGGGCCTATCTGCTACCTCAACCTCCTCAGGAGGAGCCACAGGCATTAATGACCATGCACTGCTTCGAGAATGAAGAAAAACTACGTGACGGGCATGAGAAAAAAATATTGAGATATTAGGAATTATCAATTAACTCACCTTCTATTTCTAAACATGGCTGTCCTGAAACACATTAATATCCCCCTTTAAAAACAAATCTCTTGCCATTTGCAACCCGCAACATGTTTCGCCTTGACTTATAGCTCTGTTGTTTAAGCCTGATTTCGATCTCTGCCCGTTCGCACTCCTAGGCTCAGAATTGCATTAAAACCAGGAGCAGCAGCAATCACCGCTACCGACTTCGGGGCTTAGAGAAGCATCGTGTCCAGAGCAAGGTCGCTCACGCGCAAACCCTCCCCGTTACCTGCCCTCTCATTTCCAGCCTTTGCAGCACATATGGTCATTTAATCAGGGGACAAGCAAGGCTGGCAGATGCTACACATGCTACCCAGTGCTGTTCTTCAGAGACAGCAATTCTTTATTCAAGGAATGAAAAAGAGTTTAAAGTAATTAATTATCTCATTAGCAATAAATATTGGGGCGGGGGGAGTGCCTGGTAAAGAACATCCTGCTGGAGACCAAGCTGCATCACTCACAAAGTTGCTCTGAGTTCTTTGCAGACTTCACGTTTGCATTAGGGTAATGATAACTGCATGATCAAAGCCATAGTCCCAACTTGTGGATCCAACTTGAAAAAAAAAAGAGAATAGCAGAGTCTGATTGCAGCCTATAGAACTAATTTGCACAAAGAGCATACATTCATACACTCATTTTCACCACGCTCTAGAGAGTGATTCCTCCCTCGCTCTCAGCTTTGGATCACTCATATAGGGCTTTGCTCTGCACAATCTCATTGAATATTACTTTTATTGAAGAGCATAAAGAGAAGGAGAATTAAAAATGCCACAATCCACGCGCAGCATCTCAAGTATTAGCTAATCCTGCAACTGTACAGCTTGGAAAATAGTTTCATGCGGGCCAGTGAAAGGTGCCTTAGCCTCCGATGCATTTAGGCATCAAACACACGGGGGCTCTGCTTGCCTGACAGATTGCTGCCGAAACCATGTCTTTCCACACGCCACCTAATGATGCAGCAGTATTACAGAAGGTGAGCCTAATGAAGCATATTCAGGTGGAGAAGAATCATGTGAGTTATGATAAACACGCAGCAGTCGTATTCCTAAATGGAAACACGTGAATGTAAGGTAGATGAGCGATGGGTGCAGAAATACAACATAATCCTGGCTCCCCATCCCAACGGGGCAGGCAGAGCTCAAGGAGACCCAGCCCTGAGGATTCCTTATGACAGACAGGCACTAAATATCAACTTTTGGAGACAATCTCAAGAATCAGCATTTTAAAAACTGAACTACCTGAAGAAATGCACGTTTTTGCTCCATCATGCAGAATTTAAAATATTCTGCAGGGGCCTAATCCTGCAAGAATTGATCATATTGCTGACTTGACAATGATACTAATAGCAAGAGGAGGCCAAAATACATCATCTCAGTGACAGACCTACAGAAAGGATAATAAAAACGAATCACTGATACAAAGTTCTAGGTTTTCTCAAGTCAAGTTTTTAAATATATTTGGTGTTTTTTCCCCCCCCCCAATAGCCCCTTGTTCATAAGTAATGCCTATGAAGAACTGGTAAACGTGATTACATCCAACTGAAATGTCACACTTTGTGTATTTGTTCATTTTGCTTTGTTTTTCAAGGACTTGTATTGAAATTGATGCTGCTGCTGTTTCTTGAATGGAATAGTACTGCATCAGCTATATATATAGAATTAAAGTAATCTGCAAGGAGATAACATCTTGCAAGTGTTCACTATTGTACCAATCGTGCAAACCTTTATAAAAGACGAAATGCAAAATGTTATCTCTACAGAAGAAATATCTGAGCTTTTTCAGCAGCAAAAGAAATCAAGCACCACCAGTAAAAATACCAAGAGGAACATGATTTGGATACTGTTTAGAGGTATCTAAAACAGTACTGATCTAATAAATAAGATACTTCAGGCCTTGTTGCAAAAAAAAATTGAAAGTTAAATACTGTGAAAATAATCACAAACATAATTCATCTCTGCATGCATCTCCCACAAGATGGTCATTACTGTGCACTGATGCTTTAGCAAATCATGTTCAAAAACTGCTTATCCCAGGACCTAAACGAAGCACAGCTTATGAAGACGGGTCAGATGCAAGATAAAAGGGATAGCTCATTTATCCTCAAGTCCAAAGCGACTGTGAGAACCCAGCTCTGAGGCATTCATTTTAAAACAATCACTGTTTTTCTTCAGACTATTGCATTGCTCTATATGAAACATATGGTAATAATATATCTACAAATATGAAGGAGGAACAGGTCTCTGAGAAGTCTAGAGGCAAAACAATTCCTTATGTGCTTATACATATTCACTACTCGCTTGAAATGCTAAAATATGCCTGACCAAATACGCTTCTGCACGGTCAAGGATTGCTAGGTAAGGCTGCAATGGGGACTTTTAACCCATTACTACATTGTATTATCTTCCAAGGTAATGCAACAGTTGCTTTGATTGTTATTTATAAACGAATTACAGTTCTTTGCTTAATACTATATTAGAAAATATTTTCTCCATTCAAAATGTCTCCTTGATTAGCAATCTTGTGCTATGTTGCTATTGCCAAGTCCTCCTGCAGATCATCCCAATAAATGATGATTTATCTAAGAGAGGCAGTGCCACAGGGACCCAGATCACAAAAGCCCACCCTGTAAAAAGCAGCGACAGGAAATCAAGAGCGCAGAAACCACCTGCAAGACCAGGAAATACACACTTAAAACCACCTAGTTTTGGGCAAAAGAAACTTTCCACACTCTTGTGCAGCACCTGGAAGCAATGGATGCTCTTCATGTGAAATACCAGCACTTAGCAGAGCTCATTTTCCAGTTTTGGAAATGCACATATAAATAACAAATAATTTATTTCTCCTCAGTCTCTTCTCTCCTAAATATTTATATTTATGGCTGCTCCCACAGTTACAAAACGTCCCAGCAATACGTTCTTCAACGTCATCATCCACCTGTGATACCACCAAGTATCTTTCTAGGAGCTGTTACTTAACATACCTTAAACATATACCCATCATTTAAAATATCAGTGACACAAATGCCGCAACCTGGTGGCAACTGAATGCAAACTAATAGTAAAATAATGACATCCATGGTTTCTACACAAAAGATCTCCTCCCAAGTTTCAAGGTCTTTCTTGGCCCCATTTAAAATAAGAAGTGTCCTTGCCCAGCCACGGCCAGAAGGGCCAACCCAGAGCCCCTTGCAGACAAGGAGACTCCTAAGAGCAGACCCAGTGCCAGGACAATTAATTTATAGGGTTTCATTGGTAAGAAAATCAAAAAAAAATTGCAGGAATACAAGGTCCTTTAAAGGATTAAAGGGGACCAATGTGAGGTTCATCATTCAACTGGGAACACGTAAAGGATATTTTAAACCAATACCTCTATATAAAGCTTCCAAGAATAATTAGGGTAAGATATTTTAAAAGCAAATTTCACACATTTTTCTGACAAACTGTTGTGGACTTCAGTCGTTAATTTTAGCAGTTTCAATTGGATTTGGTACGGTTGGTAATGTGAGGAGAAATCTGCAGTAATCAGGATGTGACACTCATTAACACTTCCACAAAATACCCACTGGATTTGCATAGAGTCTGCAAAGATGCATCAGAGAATCTTTAATATGAGATTTCCCTTGGTTTTACTCCACGCTCAGCTCCATTTGCCCATCCTTCTTTCCCCTCCCCGTTTCCCACAGCAAAAACCACTGTAAACAGTTCATAACAAAGCCTAATTAGATGTACCAAATAACTAAAATATACATATAATTACCCCAAAGCTTATATAATTGCATATATTCTTTTGCAAATTCTAAGCATTTTCAGAGAAATTATCTTGCAAAGGAGACAAGATCTAATCGGACACAACACCCCTCCAAATCATCTAATTAGGAGATTTCCAGACAAGTTTTATAGAATTTGTTTACAAATAACATACATGGTACAGCTTAGATACAGCACAAGCTCTGCACACAAAAATATCATGGAGAAGGACCAAAACGTTTGTTTGCAACAAGCACAAAGCTTGTAAAGAAGTTATGCCCCTATTAAAGCACCCATTTGTTGCTACTGTCCATGTCACACAGCATGGCAAGAAATAGGGGAAAAACAGAGGGAAAAAGATTTAAGGAGTGCACATTTGTAAGGAGTCAATACTTACTATTTTATTTTTAGCTCAACTATGTAGTACCTCTTCAGTAATTCCATTAACTGCATCCTGCAACCAAGTACGTGAGTGAGATGAGGACAAGACAACTTATGCTATTATAATAGATAAGGCAAAGTACAATGGGAAGTTCATAATGATAAAAAATACCGACTTTTTCTATGTACAGAAATAATTTTTAAAAAAAATTACTTGGAAGCTCAGCATTCTTCTAATAATAAAAGTTTTTTTTTTTTTTTTTTAAACAGAACATCTCTAAAAGCGATCCTACTCCAAGGCCAATCCAGCAGATTTCTAAGGATGCCTGATTAAAACCTAAAGTTTGATTTTTCATGAATAAAAAATGACTAAGCTTTTCCCTAATTCAAACTTATTCTGTACATTTATGCCCACATAAAAGAGTAACTGCAGGCCTGAGATATTTCAAAATATTTACTACATACTTCCTGCTATTACTCAGGTAATTCTCCTTGAAGAATTCAAAAACTGCCACTGGTGACTGCAACGGGTTGGGGCACTGACTAGCTGCCTGTCTTCAACTATCCAAGTGCAGAACAACAACAAAAATATGGAAAAAACTACAGCATTTCATTAGCACTGGTCATCTTGATGCAAGTTCACATGAACACACTCAACTCACAACTGCCCTGCTGGCTATTATAGGACAATTGAAGTGAACAAAGTCCATTGGAAAATAAAAAGTCATTTCCCTAACCCGGATGCAAGGGATCTTGACACAGGATGAAAGATTCAACAAATTTGCTAAATATTGTTTATGAGACGCGTTTAAATCAAGCTCCTTGAGTAGGTCCCTTGCTCCTCGCTCAATGCCATGAACCTCAGGGCAAACACAAGGGTGCTGCCCTGTCCCCAACAAAGCCAGGCTCTCCTGTCTTGCACCAGCTCCGAGCTGCCACAGGTTAACCAGGGTAAAAACAAATGTTAGAACAGAAAAAACAGGAGAGAGAGGAGGATGCTGAGCCTGTCCCAGTGCAGAGCTGGGTGGAACAGCCATTTGTTGGCTCTAACGAATGCCCCAAGCTGCCCGTTGCGAAGCTCGCACGTAGCCCAGGAGACACGTGCACGTCCACACACCGTCTGCAGAGCTGAGCAGCACGCGCCCTGCTCCACCTCCAACACGGCCGCGCGCAGGGCACCCACCAACAGCAGAGTTGATGGATATGGACCGTGGGGCGTGAGCCGCTGCTCTTCTTGTTCCCTTGCTTCACAGAAAGATTGTCTCACCACTTCAGACGCAGAAGTGGTTTTGTAGCATTGCAGTTTAAGCACACCCCAGCATTCAAACCATGAACAGGGCAGGAAAGCAGCGGAATTTCAGGAGATACTCTGGGGAACGTACTCAGCATTGATTTCAACTGAATAAAGTTAATTTTAGGATACAAAATTTGGAATGAAAAACTACTGTAATAATAGAACTCCACATTACTTTTATATTGGGTTGCAATAAAACACGGCTTGCAGGTGAGGCATGTCGTCTATCAGCCAGAGCCCAGCGGAGAGTTTGAAAGAACTAACCGAGAGCTCATCCTTCACTGTATTTATGCTTGAAATAAGAGATTTACAATATTAGCAAAGTCACAGCAAGGTTCTCAAATTACTCGCTGCTGGGGCTCTTTGAATATACCATTAGTGCATCAATTCTGTGTCTTGCCATATCTAGACCACATGTGAGAAAAAATAGGCTTTTTTTTCCCCCCCTTTCCTTGCAACAATCTTCCAAATTACTGGATAAGGTGACCTTGCTTCTTTGGGGAGGCAGGGAAAGTGGCAAGGAAGGCAAAGTGGTTACCCATCTGCATGCTGTGTTCACAAAACTCTCCCTCCCCGAAAACCTGCTGCACTGCATAAACATTATCTATATATTATTATTATTTATATATACACACACCTAATACCACCAAAAAATAATACAGCTTGATCACAACTACGTGGAAACACAAAAGCAGCAGAGAACTATTTTACTTGCTACTGCTGTTCACACGCCTGCCAATTCACTACCTGGAGCAGCTCCCTGCACCCCTAGGACACAAACACACAGGGATTACATATATTATAAGGAATTCCTCTAGAGAACACTGCATGCGAAGAGCTCATCTGCAACACTAAGTTGTGCAATAACCAAAAATCCCTCCAGAACTTTTTAAAGAAACAGTTTTGCCAAGTTGATGAGTATCAAAAACAGTTGACTGTAAGTAAGGAGATATCAAGATAACCTAATTTACCTGAGTTATAGTGCCAAAAACAACAGCATGCAATATTATCTACAGGAGGACTTCCAAACATATTGGATGTCTCTGACCACCAGTGCTTTGACAGTACGATGGCATCATCTTTTAATGAAATAGGAATAGCAAGGCTTAATTTTATAAGAAAGATAAGAAAATGTTCTTTACTCTTTTGAGTCCTCACACATCATTAAATCTTTTTTGTACTATGCTAAGAACTGGGGTTTTGGATGATTACACTAATTAAATGTGAAGTCAGAGCAGTAGATTTTAGAACCTTACCCAAGGATTCATCTATTTTTATTAACACACATGTCTAGAGAAGACAGTTGACCATCAGAGCACCTCTGCTCTGTTATTTCTATTGCTGTAGTTGACACAGATGCTCTGGCACAAGTGTCACATAGGAGGCCACACTGACCCCTTTCTCAATGGGTCCCTTAATTTTTTTTTTTTTAGGTTGACATTGCATCTACATGCTCAGAAAACTTACTAGTGCTTCAAAGAGAGCATCATCTTCCATCTTTCCACTTGCTTATCTTGCATTTAATAACTCCATACCAACCCAACTGAATCATCCACCCAAGCATTATTAAGTTGTAAAGCTAAGCGGTAAGCATTTATCGAAATAATATTATTACAAAAAGATGAAATAAGGATAAGATTACAACTCGTCATTTCCTTAAATCCTGCTGTAAAAGCTGAAAATAAACTCCATCTTATGTAAATGCCAAAAGCAGGAAAAGAAAGAGGGCACCAAAACCAGATTCCCTTTTCTATCTTTTATTCTCATTTTTTGTATAATGGAAAATGTCATTTGCAGATTCGAAACAACCAACCTGAACATTCGCAGCTGAATCACCTGGCACACGGGCTGTCATGCAGACAGATGACTGGAAGCTTGTTGACATCAAAGGCTCCGAGAGAGAAAGAGTCTCTCTGTTGCCATCTACTCTACATCTAGAGAGCACAGGGAGAATTCTCCCTGTTAACTCACATAAACAAAACAGGGTCAGCACTAATAAAGTCACACAAAATGGGATCAAGTTTACCCCGCCTGAAGAGATACTACATCATTTGATTAGTCACAACCCAGGACCAACAGACCTATTGCCCATCCACCTGTGAGCACAGACAGGAGTGACACCACCTCTGCAACCTCAACCGGCAACACCAGAATTCCATATTTCTGTGAAAACGTGCATTGTGTGTGTGTGTGTTTGCAAGAGGCAAAAATAACACAGCTTGTCAGCTGAGAACTTGACAACTAGAGGTGAAATAAAAGCTGCAGTAAAGAATGAAAAACAATGAGCTTGGCTTGCAAAGTGGGACAGGAGGTTCTTTGCTGAAATCCGTGGCTCCATTTTTCTCATAGACAATATGTCTTCACTCATCATTCTGCATATTTTTAATACTGAATCTTATGGACCCACTAACCCCAGAACCCCTAACCTATCAGGTAACAGTAAGAAAATACTGTCCAATTTTCCTCAAAAAGGACATTTTCTAGTGTACCAATTCTACCACACAAAGCTTCAAATAGGTGGCTCAATAAATTTAATGCATCTAAATCTTCCAAATAAGCAAATACGACATGATTCCAAACCAGAAAGGCTTTCAGGCCAGTAAAAGGAGACAACTGCTGCAATTACAATGCAAGTCATTGCATTTTCTGAAGTCTGAGTGGTGACACCATTTAAGATACTTGAGCAGGCAAAAAGTGTATTAGAGCAGGTGACAGACTGAGGGACACAGGTTGAGTATAAGGAATTTGAGCCAACTAGAGGAAATACAAATGAAGACCAAAGGGCCAAACACAGGCTCACTTTCTAATTGTTAAGAGAATAATACTGCAAAAACATCGTGAGGGTGAGGCTCCCTAGCATCCACTGATGCCTGTGACTCAGAATAATGAAAAAACAATAATCCCCTTGGCTAAGTTTTCCCAGGAGCAGGGCTGGAGGTGCCAGCACAGGGGCGACGGTGCCGCTCAGCGCGCGGGAGGACGGAGCCAAGGCCACCGACTGCAATGAGGGAATCCCAGGCAGTGGAAGAAGCAGAAATACTACCACAACAAGCCCGTTTCAGGAGAAAAATGTAATTAAAGCAGGAATATTGCACCATTCTGAGAGCCTGGGTCGATAGCTGTATATTGCACTCCTCTCTGGAGTGCTTGGATTACCCCTCTCATTTTTTTCAGGGGGAGAGTAGCAGATATGGCTGCTCTAAAGCATCTTACTAAATTCGTCAGTCTTCACTGAAAAGCAAACTGAAGAAAAGCACTTTAGTGCTCTCTTGGGCAAGATGAGATAAATGTACTTTAAAATATCTGCTTTTTAACAGCTAACAGAAAGAGATTGCCTTCGAAGCAAGCAGGGAGGGGCCTCTAATAGCAGGCATCTTTCTTGGGACCTGAAGTAGGCTGCGAACAAAACCGCCTTGTTGCCTGTGCTGCTACATATTGAAGCCTTTAAATAGAGCTGCTGGAGAACTTGGCCTTGCATACTCCCTCAGCATGGCTCAAAAATGAAATATGTGCTCCCAAATCTGTGAGCTGCTCCATGCAGACACAGTCACACACCTCAGCCGAGCTGCACTGATGGTGAACGTCCTATTTTATTCACTTAACTGAAAGACAAAAAAGTAAAATGTAAATCTGTAGCTGTAGCTGAGGGTACTGAATAATCTTAAGACACTTGTAACCAAATTATCCACTAGAGAGCATAGGAACATCTTTGAATGCATCCTGCTTATATCTGCATGTCCGGAACGAGGTCCTCGTGGCATTCGGTGCCACCCTTTTGCACAAGAAACACGCAAAACAATCTGTCAGGCAAAGCATAGATAAGAAATGCGCTTAACAAAGCTTTAAGGAGGACAAAAAAGGTCAACAAATCACAAACTCTTAGGAAAAAAATCTCAACGTTTTACAGTATGGTATGTGGTTTGCAGAGCCTTGATGCGCACATTTCTCTTTGTATTTTGTGTGCGCATACATACATGTACATATACGTATATACGTATGTCCATGCACATATATATACACACACACTTGTTCTAAGTTCAATTAGCCTGACAAAAAGCAAAAATACCTTCCTCATTTCTGCAGGAGAAAACCACAGAAGTTCTGCTTATCAGTATGCTGGCCAAGAGCTGTTTTTCCGCCTGTTCTGCAATAGATCCAGGTGATGTCATGACAGTTATACTTCTCATTAAAAAACACCTTTTATCATTTACCACTTCAGATTGTTATAGGCATTCCTGAACACCGATCTTTCATTTTAAAATTTAAATACACTAATTCTCTTGTTTTGCTTTATTTTTCAACTGATCTGAAAAAAAGACTATGCAAACAAAACACCCTGGAATCTCTCCACTAAACTATTTCATTAAAACTGTTTTTTCTCCCCCACAGGCTTTCAGTAACACATTAACAAAGGTGTCCCAGTATAAACAAATACAAATAGAGCATCTCAGCGCCCCAAGCAGATGAATTTACTTTCCCACCTTGGCTAGATACATTTTCCTTTTTTTTTTTTTTTTTTCGGATAAACTATTAATATTTAAACCACTGCAGTATAAAAACCTAAGAGCAGAGGGCATCTTTTACTACCGGAGAACGCCACAGCTTGGCATCCTTATTCCAAGCTGTCATAGGCCTAACCTCGAAGGGAACAAGTTTGGACACTAACAGAGAAAACTAGTGAAACTCTGGTCAGAAATGAGCTGTATGTACAAGATGCCTTCTTCTAAACCCCATTTTACACAGCGGGGAATAGGCACTTTATAGACATTTGTCATTTTTCCTAGCATCAGGGTGGAATAAATGAACTGCTAAAGCTGACATCTGCTGCAGAATAAAAAGAGCCAGAGCTGGGAGAACAGGCCCAAGCTCTGACCTGAGATGTCCGTCACAGGGAGGGTGAAGCCCTCAAGAGCTTGGTCTGCAAGCAAAGAGGAATGAGAGCAACATGGAGCCACCCCAGGGCAGCAGACAGCAGGATCTGCACCAAGACAAACCTAACTCATCCCTAACTTGAAGCAGTTTTATTAATTTTCAAAAGCTCAACACTAGGTTCATCCTTCTCCAACATGCATCTACATAAAAGCTTTTAAAAGGCTTTTTTAAAGTTGTTCTGGTAAGTGTTACCACTTGATCAATCATCAACTCATACATTTTACAGTTCAGTTTTCATTTTCTGCAATCTCTTCAATTTAAAATCACCCCAACTACAGTTTTCATTTTCACTATTTGTACATGCTTAGGAAAATAAGAACCAAGAGGCAGGAGCGGGAAAGATGAAATAGGAGGTCTTACTGGCTTAAATTACCTTTGTGAGTAAGCTGGTAAACCAATTTACCAAATTCTCCTCTACACCAAGTACCTTTCAATACTGATAGACCTGACTTCTCTTTCTCCCTACTACTTGGTGCTAATGGGATCTCTTCAGCTCCACGGGGACGCAACAGAGCTGGGTCCCGGCCACCTGGCAGAAGCAGCAAGTTCTGCCTGCTCAAAAAAGGCCAAACCTTCTCCTTGGTTCAGCCCCCTGTCAAAACTTGCCACATAAAAAGGCCACGTTTTGGCCTCAAGAGCAAAGCCTGGAAGGGAGAGGGAGGTTTCTGGTTGGGGATCACGTGCTGGCTGCTCAGCTCACTCCCCACAGGGGTTTTCTGAAGTGTTTTGGCTCTGCAAGATGAGCTTGGCCGAGTTTAGCAGCCTGCTGTGGAAATAACAGGTTCCGTAGCCACGTGGGGTTGCTATGATTTGTCCAGGGAAGGAAACACTCCAACTACAAGGGATTGCTTGAAATATACTTAAACTGTAAGCATTTGGGGGCCAGAGGAGTGATACCAATTGTACCTCATCACTTAAAGAAAGGATCGTGATAGCAAGGAATGCCATAACTAGGTGAGCCAAAATAAATAAAAAAACCCACAGAACCATTTGCTGGTGAGGGGAAAAGAAAATTTATATATATATATATTTGTTCTCTTAACAGATATTTTGCTTTTGCTTAAACTAGTGGTTTTCAGATCCCCACAAGTTACTCTAAAGACCAGATTTTTAGCCAGCCTTGCCACAATAACAACACAATAAGCCTAGGCTAGTGCAGGAAGGTATTAGCCAGTGAGACTGTCTGACTCTCGGCAACTTTGTAAGCATCTCGGGTTTTATTAAAAACAGAGTCTAGCCACTAGAGGTACAACTTGAAAACATGCCCAGCATGGGCTCAGCAATCAGCAGAGCGACACAAAGAGGTACCTTCCTTCCCGTGTACAAAAGTCATGGCACTTTCCCATGAAAAGGGAAGGCTGAAGGGAGGTCAGCAGCACAGAAGAGGCGGCTACACGTTCAGATCTGTTCAAAATAGCAGAGCTGTACAAGCAGACCCCCGTATTGTTGCAAAGCTCGAGTTCACGTTACACAGCTCAGCCCTGGGTGGATTCAGTGCTGGAGTCGACAAACCACAAAGCCTTTGTTATAAAGAAGCTTTTCAAATATGCACATTTGCTTCTAATTTGATAGATATCTGTGCTTATCGTTTCAAGACTTTTGCAGAAATTAGAGACATACATACACATATAACAGACAAAAGGAATAAATGCAAGGCACTTTAGACAGAGAGATTTTATTAAATCAGCCCATTTAATAAAGAGTAGTGGTAGATGAGTGTAAAAGGCCATTTTTGATGCAAAATGTGAGCAGTGACAGATCCTGTTTTACATGGAGTTCAGCACGGCCCGGGGCCACATGGCTGCTCTGCAAAGGGGACAGCTTTGCTTGTCCAACACAATAAAACAAATCGGTGCCTACCTATACCACGTAAAATGACTCCAGTGCTCAAATAGTGTGCCAAGAGTCCCAGCCAAGAGCTAGAATTTACCAATTATACAATTACCAAAAAGTTTAAAAGTTTGAGTCTTAGGGATCACATTTTCACATAATCACATATTTTTTTCTAATATTAATGCATCAACACACCAACATTTTGTGAAGTATTAATTTAAATGAACTTCTCTGCAAGTTTCAGATTATCTGTCTTGCCTTTCTGGAACGGAAACCAGTGTCTTTTGGTTCGCTGAAGAATCTAGAGATTTTTGTTCAGCTTTGCACAATTACTATTTTGTGCACAGGGATAAAAGTATACATGAAATATCATTCAACACTATTAACGGAGGTTTATTACACTAAACGTCCATTATGACACCAAAATAAACTCAAAATATGTAGTACATAGCACTAAGGCTTTTCATTTTTCTGCCTAGCCACTCAATACAGTGGTTTGCCAAATATTTCTTTATAGAGTTTAATGCAAAGTTCAGGTTACCTTAAGATCTGCCGAAATTTCACAATTTCTGTAATGATTACACTACAGAAATCACATTTCTTGACTTCTGCTGTTAAAAATACTGCCTAATGGGAGCAAGTATTCCAGGAAACAGAACCAAAATCTAACTCAGCCCCAAAGCACAACCAGGAGGCTCAAAAGCAGGAAGGGCAGGAGATCAACATCTTGCACATAAAGGCATCTAAGCCCACTTCAGCTCTGCTGCAATGACTCTTCCTGCAGACCAATTTAAGAGGAAGGTCTTTCATCTATAGGCATTACTGGGTGATTAACTATAGGGATTCCATTAACTGAATATACAGTAGCAAGCCCGTTACTTTGTGCTACTTGTGGGGTGTTTGGCAGCACTAAAACCAGCGTCATGCAAACTCTTATATAAGACACCCACTACTATACAATATCCAATACTACTATACAATATCCAAAATATGTTGATTTTCAGTATATATTTTAAATTCAAGAGGATTTTGCTTCTAAGAAAGTCCAGAGGTTGCCATTCAGAAAAACTGCTTCTCTTCCATACATCAGAAAGAATTCTACTGAATTTAAAAATACACATGCACAATATACATGCACAAACATAAAAATTAGCAGCTTCTGCATGAGGGGATCTGTTTTGGGGAGGGAACAGTGTTTTAAGGGTGTCAGTTGCGTCAAGAAGTCATAGTGTGAGAATCACAGCCCATAAACTAGAAATTCCTACAACACATCATTCTTCCTGGCTTTTTTTGTCCCCTGTATCTTCCCCCCTTCCATGTTGCATTATGTTGTTTTTAAAGCAGTGAAGCAATTAATTTGTACTGCAAATGACTGTCAAATAAAAGCGCTGGCAAGAGACAGCAGTACAATACAGCATCAACGTCCGATACAAGTGCCTGTCTACCTGCCACGTTAATCATGTGGTGAAAGGATGAGGGGAGCTTATATTGCTCAAGTAATTAAAAGTAGACGTACAATAGAGGTAATTGCACACATCTTTTGCAGCAAGGAGCAACTCTGCATCTGGACACTGCTTTAAAAGGGTGCAATTCTGATCTGGGTACAAGAAATGAGGTACCATATCATCAGCTTTGCTAAAGGTTGTTACTGGTCTCTGGACATGAAAATACATTATTAAGGGCTTAATTTAGATTCTTTACTCAGCGTTATCAGTTTTCAGTGCTATTTTGCAGCATATCGCACCTCTACAAGCCATGGTATCACCTAATCTATAGCACCACAACTACCTGGAGTTCTTCCCATCTTTTGCATGAAGCCATGAAACTTGATTGCCAAGTGAGAAAAAGAATTGGAAAGGAGGAACGTGGAGCTCTTTGGGGTCTCTTGGACACCCGACACAGCCTCTTACCAGCCCACGCAGTTCCCCTCTCCCTTAGGGCAAGCCAGGCAAGGGGACAGCCCCGAGTCTCACCTACCTTTCCCTGACACCTTTTTTTTTTTTGCCAGAAAACCCACACATGAGAAACAGCAGCCAAGAAACAGGTGCCAGGGCTTAATGGCATGCATAATGAATTAAAAATTATGTTTAAATTATGTTGAAGGTCATAGAAAAAGCCGCAAAGACAGACAGTTAAGCAGATATTAAAAAGAAGGTTTAAATTGGCCATCTTTTAGTATTCTAGTGAAAGCAGCCCGTCTTTCACTCTTTATTCAAATTAAAATACCACCAAGTGACTGACCTTTTTAACATGGCCTGAGGGAGCAGGGTATGATCTTGCAGGAAAAAGTTAATATTAAAAGAGCGTGGCTATTGAAAAGCAGCCAGAGATGGAACCTACAGATTAAAATTTGTTTGCTTAGGAAGATTAACTTTTATGAAGGGGCTGTCGTTATTGCTGCAAGTGGAGGAGCCACCTCTGTCACCTCTGTGTTAATAGTCCCTGGCCCGTGGTGGCAGAGCCCTCACGGCAGATTCCTGCAACAGAAAGTACCCGGAGAGGCAGGAAAAGGGAAGTATCAGGAGGAGCAGGAGATTTTGGCACAAATGCCCCTTCCTCTCCATGCCCCCCCGGGACCCGTTTAGAGCATTGCTGCTTGCAGCTGTATCCACCACTGCTGGAAAACCGAGAAACCTGCTTTTTTGCCACTCAGCTTCCTTGTGAATTTTAAGCTGCATTAAGGCATCGCTACTAAAAATTATTAAAAATTCATATAAATTAGATGCTCGGCAAAGTCTAGGAGAGGTTACGTCCTTGAGTTTAATGAATTTACCTGGTATATCAAGTAATTAGTGCATTACTAATTAAACATAAAGCACTAGGAGTGAACTGCAGTAAGGCAGCCAAAGCTTTAGATCACAAGGGGTGCGTTATTAAACGCTTCAAAACACGAGTACACGGGAAGCCCTAGTCCTACCACTGCCTTTCTGCATGAAACCCAAACCTCAAGTGCTCCTTTCACACTGCCTTAGTGTTAAATGCTAAAAATGCACAGAGAATAAATTTTAAAAAATATATAGCTTTCTAAAACTGTTTTGAGACCCTCAAGTGCAATTGCTCCCATGCAGACAAAACCCGATATGGGGGTATATGACCTTCCACTGCATCTTGAGCAAGTGGGACTTTCAACTCTGTTGTCTTGTTGTCTACTAATGATGTTGAATTTGCTGAACATGCTGGAAGATGTTACAGCACGAAGAAGAAACCCAAAAAGCTCTGCCCTTCTTTTGCTGTAGGGACTGAAATAAGCACCCTTGAATGCCTTAAAGTCAGGCATTGCCCTCCAAAATCACATTTGCATTTATACCTTTTGGCTTCCTCATGAGGAATCAAAACTCAAAGGCAGCAGTCAGGATGGATATGGAAGGAAGCAATTACTCCAGAGCCAAGCTTTTCGTCTCAGCCAACAAAGCCAGATCAACACCAGAATAAACTGTAGAAGCTCCTCCAACAATAGCCAACCTTTTATAATATATGAATAATTAATCTTGACCTAATCCTCACTCAGAAGAGTCTTCAGGAAAATAAGAGTCACTGATGCTAGGTCAACTTTTAACAAAATCCTGAGCCCATGGTAGACTCACAGAGAATAAAGCAAGAGCTCAGCATGGGCTACCAGCCACCACCAGGCACATCCCTCATCCCATCCCCATGCTGGCACTCTCTGCACTTCTGGGAACCACTAGGAATAACCTGCACCAGGGGATACACATCCACACAGAGATATCTGTTTAACCACCTGAAATTAAGCTAGTGTACAGAGCACGTCGAGTTCTGCAAGATTTACAAACCAGATTTTCTAAGTATTAAACTGCCTCATTTAACTGCTTGTTTTTCCCCATACCGAAATTTTGCAAAAACAAAAAAACACTTCAGCTGATGGAGAACACTCACAAGCACAAGTTTCTTTTCAGATCTCAAAATAGCTCTTTAGAGTAAATCACCTATTTTAAGCACCAAAGCAAACACGGCATACTAGTCTCCTCCTAACGTATACCCAGTAGTTACATCAGTTCTAACCCTGCTTTATGGCAAAGCATCCCTAAGTTTTGCTGTACAAGACTGAGCTGCCTGCT
The DNA here is from genome assembly GCA_013398315.1 of Nothoprocta pentlandii. Classification (NCBI taxonomy): domain Eukaryota; kingdom Metazoa; phylum Chordata; class Aves; order Tinamiformes; family Tinamidae; genus Nothoprocta; species Nothoprocta pentlandii. The sequence continues at coordinate 1,802,225 of VZSG01000045.1, forward strand.
TTTGGGGAATTAATTCTTTGATATTTCTGTGTTTCTCCTGGGATCATTAATATCAAAAATGTACTGTCCTACAATTTAAGACATGTATATCTGGGAAAAAAAGGAATAAAATCATCCCAAAATGAGAGTACCACATTAAATTTTTGGAGATTCAGAAAACATTAACCTATATGCCTAAGCTGATGCTTGAACAATTCCCTATTAAGTTACTGCTGAATCCCTACCAAAGTGCCATGACAAAAACCAATCTATTCCCCAGTTAGTACACGGCACTTGCTCCCATATGTTGAGGATGCTCCCAGAGATCTGCAAAAATCAAACATTTCAGAAGCGAACTCCAAAGAAAAGAGGGTTAAGAGGGAGGGATGAGAGGCAAGTGCAAGTATAATTTGCAGATATCTAAGGGGACATTATAACAATGACATGAATAAGTCTAACAAAATATTAACAAAAAAGCACTGTCAGTAATGATACATTTAGATAAATGGCAAACGCACTTGCGTGAACTCTATCATTACTGCTTCAATCACCGCCAGACTTAAACTTTGGGGAGCTAATTTCACGTATAAATTCCGCTGCTGCACATCAATTAGTAGCAGCATTGCTACCTGCTCGGCATCGGCCTGCCTGCCACCGTGCCCGGCACGCTGGCTCCAGCTCTAATAAGAGAAGAGGTGCAAACCACTTCAAATGTCAGAAAACTGCAGCAATAAGGGCCATAAGCACTGACTAGGCTCCTGATAATCTAACTTCCTTGACTTCCAGCCACGGCATTATTCCTGTTTTCCGCTGCTCTCTCACCTCATGGGTAAATACCAGTGCTTTTCTCGTAGGGAACTGGCTGGGTCCTTCTTGAGAGGAATGCCTGAGTCAATACCAGAGGTAACTCCTTGAGCATATTTGGTCTCATACCTCAAAATCAGAAACAAATCTTCAAGGAATTAAAAATAATTCTTTAAACACAAGGCTTCAATTCAAGCTAAGAACAATTTGGCAAGCTTGCTATGCTATAGACATTTTCTTCTTTCACAGTGTGGCTCTAGGAAATGGGGAGCGAGTAAGAAGGTGGCAGAAAGAAGTACCCAGAGAGGCTGCAGGGCAGCAATATCATCACAAGAATTATTACTAGAAGGAAAAAGCAACAGAACATATTCCAAGCCATCAGATGCAGGTATTGCCCTCATTCCAATTTTATTTGCAATTTTAATGAAACATAGCACTTTTCATTATTTATCCAATTTGAAATTCAATTAACATTTTAGAGCTAATCACTCAGTTACTCTGGTCATAGAATTAGTATTTATGCAGATAACAGCATGTTCCTAAGTATGGATTACCTAGGAGTTAGCTCTAGACTTTGTAATTCCAAAGCAGACTAATTAACAGGTATGGCACTTTCAAAACTCAAACCCAAGTATGTTTACCCTCAGCATGTCAAATCTCTTTTATATTGATGTACTTCTAACATCTACTTACTATACCTTAAGTAGGTAAACCCAGCAATTAACTTGCAAGCCTGTCCTCCTAAGGATTAAGGACTCTAAACTTTGATTGATAATATCCAACTCGCTCATTTTTGATATCACTGTATGACCTCGAGCATCACCTTACTGCCAAGCACACAGCCACGACGGGGCAGACACTGCTCAACTCAGGAAGCTACTTAGTGCCTTTATTAAGCACGGTATTAACACCAAGGGTTGGTGTGTGCACCTGTGCACGCCTGTGCACACACATACAAAACGCCACCCAGGTATATATTCCTGAAAGGAAATTAGAAGTATCCCTGTTTCACAAGGCAGGAAAATGAGACCTAGAAAGGGCAAACAGCTGGGGCAACGGCAGGTGCAAAGCAGAGCAGCTCTGCAGCAAAAGGTGAGCAAACAGCCCCTGCTCCAGGAGCACAAAATTTGGGCTGGAAAAGGTTATTCCCGGCCTCTCAGCTGCTCCGCTTATAAGTAACAAGCCCCTCTGCCCTGGTCCTCAGCCTGTACACATGTAGTCATGCACAGTGATCCATCCGCACCAACTCCTGCCTCCCCAAGATGCTGTATTTCTCCAGGGAAACAGGGTATTTTGGCAAATGCATATTGATTACCTGTAAGGTCCCCTACACTCATGAGGAGTATAAATAGCAATAATTCCTGCGGTGGTTTAGATTTTAATTCACTTCAGGGAGTTTTTCTTCAGCATCTATTAAAAGAGTCGTATCTTAAAGAGATTAGTTACTGCACTGAATTCAGATTTATAGGCATAATAGTATTAACACTCAAGTTAGTGAAAACATTTCATTTCTTCGATTTTTCTCATTAAAAATTGCTCTTTCAATCAGACCTCCTGGTATCTAGGCCAGATCTTTCCCTAGTAAGCAAAACTTTACTTCTAGCCTCTAAATCCAGTTGATAATAGCAAAAGTGTAATAACAATAACCATAACTCAACTTGTTTCAGCAGGACATAAATCCAGCCGTGCTTTGTGAAGGCTTTTAAGGAGGAAGAAATATAGCTATTCCTGTTACTTCTTTCTCCCTGCCCCTTATTTTCAATTAAGGAAACCAGTGATATAGAAGCCTTCTCCATGCAGGAAGAGATGTGACTAATGTTTTAATGCGCACATATTGCTTTAACCTAAATAAATGCCAAAGCATATTTGTTCAGTCATATAGGGCCTAAAATAAACACTTTTTAAAAGCATCTTTTAGTTTTAATTAAGGTCACGGCAAGGATAGTCTCTGATTTAAATCCCACTTTTGCTACCTTCAACAAGTATCATTCTTGTTTTTTGCCATAGCAGCAGTTGTGGCAAGTAAGATCATGTCCATTTACCACAGCTATTAAATAGATGACATTTAATGTGAGCAGTTAAATCACCTGTTAGTGTTTACAGAGGTCTCCACATACAGATTCCCTCTCATTTCTCTGCCCCCAAGCAATCCATGGACAGGGCAGCTACGATGCTTTGCTTTTGCCTTAGCAGTTTGCTACCTTCTTTAACTGACCCTCCCTCCCTCGTTTATGTACATTTTTATATACTTATACAGATGCTTTTGCATCCGTAGTACCCTGCGAGCTGACATCTGTGTGACATTGTGGGGTTCACAAACTGGTTTTCCACCCTGGCAGCTGTTGAGGAATCTAAACAAGGAAGGACTTTGACAGGCCTTACAGATACCAGTTATAATTTCCCATAGGAAATTTGGTCTACAGAAGTATCACATTGAATAGTATCTTGTCTAGAAGCAATTTCCAATATCAAGTTTAGTGGTAAAGATGTATAACTGCAGTATGGATTGTGCTGAGTGATTCAGGGGAAAAAAATAAAAAAGGAAAGATCAGACCTGGAAGTGAAACTAGGATATGTTCAAGTAGGATATTGTCAAGTATGGGATTGTTCTTTCAAAAAATAAGGCAAATTATGTAAGCACTCTAAAAATAAGGCTTTCCACTTGCATACTAGAAGGATGGTGTACAGTCTTACATGTGAAAGAAGGAGAAGTAAAAACTCTATAATAGATGCTGAAAAGCTGCAATGGCATTTGTGTGTATGTGAATGCAGTTATGCAGCTAAATCTTGGTCTCCACAGCAGTATGATGACAACTGGATTGGAAGCTTTTTTTCTCCTTCTTCCCTTCAGGTAAAGCACCAGCACTTTCAAAGCCATTAAACCTGTTTCAGAAAAAGCCATTTCAGCATAAAAATTCCGTTAACCTTGAATGGTTAGATTAATGATCCTGCACTCTTCAACCTTTGCATCAGTGAATAAACAAGTTTTACTGGGGCAAAACAAAACCACCCAGGAGAGCCGACTGAAGTGGGACAGTTCCCGGGCGCAGGCAGCACCGCAATGAGCTCCCGAATAGCACGTGCATGAAATCATTTCTCCAGAGCCTCACTGCCGTCAAATAGCTTCTGGTTCAAATGCTAAGATTTTTTTTCTCCTTTATAATTTACTACTTTGGCAAACAGCTAGGAATATTACTATTTGACACACTTGATATGCTATCACTATTTTTTAAAATGGCCTCAATGCTGCACAAACCTTATATAATACTTTTTATCCTATCCAAATTCAGAAAATAGAGGTGCTGAAAATGAAAACGTAGCAGAGTGCCCTTCAGGTCCACTCTCATTTGGAATCTAAAGCATGTAATTAATGACAAGGGCAACTAGGGAACATAAAATGCAGCATGTGCAAAACCTGAGGAGTGCTCTGCTCTTCCACTCATGCTATGATAAAATATCTGGTATTTTGTATCTATCTTCACCATGATAATGTGCAAATTCTTTCAAAAAAAGAAAAAAGTAAAAATAAAAATAAAAAATAAAGCAAAATGAAAGCAGCCACCCTCATTCACCTGACGTTAGAGTTAGGATAATTGGAGACACATTCTTGCTCTCCATTTACTCAGACACAGTATGCTCACTATACACACGCAGTATTTCTTTAAATAGACGCCTGTTTAGATGTGATAAACTCTTGGTCCCTCAAAAGCCCCAGTGGGCATTAACGCCCCTTGAATTCCTGGTAAAAGCAAATAGTCAAAATACATTTTAAGTTACCAGCATACACAATAAATAAGTTGCAGTGGTCTCAAAGCAAAGACACTCGCCAGCCGAGATGGGAGAGGGCACTTCCCTGCCCCAGGGAAGCAGGACAGTGATGCACCCTCGTGTTATTTGTGGCCTTGCCACTGCATCACCCCTTCTATAGAAAATTACATTCCCAATTAAAATTTTAGTGCCAAACCCTTTGTATGATTACAGACAGCAAGTCAAAATTTGCATTTAAATAGATGTATTAAAAGCTCAGCAGCGCAGGTAGAGGAGGAAAATGCTGTTTCAGGGAACACTTACACAGGGAGCCAGAGCCAGAAAGGACTTTCTCAATATTAAATAACCAAGGCAGACAGTAAACAAAGTTTCTAGTATACTTCTGGGGTCCAGTTCTAAATCTAGATGGGATCATTAACTCTCCTGCATCCCATAGGCCCATCCCATAGACTGAACTGTAGAAACTTGCTTTCCATCTCTTGAGAGAATGGTTTTATTCAAATAAATATTGGGTCTACATCTAGGCTTACAGTTTTCACCTGCTCACAGATCACATCCCACTGCTTTCATTCCCAAGCTGTTAACTGGTGTCTGTTAACTGGTCACTGCAGGCTCCACCTTGCTCCCCAGCTGACACGGCCATTGCAGCTGCATTTCCAACACACCGCTTAAAATTCATAAGCATTTCTCCTATTTAAATGCCTGTCCTTAAATACACTGGTTACTGTTATCCTTTCTCTAAGAGATTCCTATTCCAACCCTTTTTTCGCTATAAATCACTCCTGCTGTTGAAGACATTCTGTGTCTAACCACTCCCTGTGCCTCTCTTCTCCCTGTGCTTTCGCTCACCATATTCCAGCCAGGCTGCATCCCAGCATCCCGTGTCCCCGAGCATCCTGGTCCTGCCAGCAGCCCCAAACCCCCCTTGCAAACGCTGCTGCTGCAGAGGCTCCTCTCCAAGGCCTGGCCCTCGGCCCGCCTTATTCTCCCAGTGCAAAACTGAAAGCTATCAGGGCTCCCAAACAACACGATTCTTATTTTATGCATCATTTTGGGAATAAAATGGGAAAGCAGAGACGAATCTGCATGTGCACACATGATATTCCTGGCATTTCACTGCAAGCAAAACCACATGGACCCGTTGGGCAGCACTCTCCGCCTGCTCCCAGCAGGGCCTGTGCCTTCTTTGGTGACCTCAAGGCTCACAGAGCACTCAGGACCGCGCCAGCAAGAACATGGAAACACGTTTCCTTCCAAAATAACAGGAACGAGGATGTGTGTCCTGGCATGGAAAAGCAGACGAGGGGTTTTCAACCAGCTCTAGCTTAAAATGGGTGCTCTGCCTTCAAGGGACACCTTGGTCCTGCCCCATGTGCCCGGCTGCTCCATGCCACACACCATCATCATCTGCAGCAGCACAAGCTGAATAAGAAGCTTTAGGAATACATAGGGGCACCATTTTAAGAGATTCTTGCCCTCTTCAGAGGATCTTTCCTGAAGAACTGTTTCTAACACAGGGAAAACATGGAATTATTTCACGGGAAAAGCTCAAACAGAAGCAGAGATGAATCACATCTAGATTTCCTGGAAAACCTCCTAGCTAAAATTGGCATCAAGAACAAAAATGTCCATTCCTGTTTCTAAAATATCACGCGCATCAAGAAAGTGATTTCTCAGAGAAGTTTAAAGGTCAGATAGAAACAGTGGCAGCAACCATCATTATACTTTATAAAAGCCAATGTACTTTTGCATGTTGAGCCGCTCTGAAATTCTGTACAAGTTGAAACATTTCCACCACCATCTTCGTGTTCTCTCTCCATAGCTCCAGCCCTATCACCCTACAAAATCACAGCCATGCTCCTGCCACATGGGCACCCTCCAGAAAACCCAAGGTCCACAAGCCATTTTGGAGCAATTTCCCTAAAACAATTCCCCACTAGAGCCTAAACTCGGTCTTTTCACACTCCCACATCTATCATCCCATTTAACTGGATGGCATTTTGATAGCTTTCTGTGGGAGTAATAATCCTGCCTAAGCTCATTTCCTAATGGTATTAAACCTCCAGAGCTTGTTTCTATGCTGTTTTGCTCCAATTCCCAGAGTTTCGCTGGCTTTCGGGCAGCTGTTGCACACAGGGCAGCACTTTCAGGGTCTCCATAAGAAGCTTAGGCTCCACTTCTTCACCCTTCTCCCTCAAACACGTTGCAGCACTTGGCTTCCCTCCGTTTTAATGGACTGAGGCACCTCTAAAGCATCAAGGATCTAGTCCTTAATCTTAATACATAAAAGTTCATTTAAGGGGAACATAAGAGTTCAGAGGTTTTTAATATTATTTCTCATGGACATTAACTTATATAATGTCCAGAGAAATTTTCTTCCACCTTCAGTTAGCTTTCTAAAGATTTTCTAAAGTTTCTGTTATCTTAACTAGCTTAAATATACCATTTTTTTTAATATCATTTCCAAAAGCAATGATCTTGCTGACAATAAAGTCACTAATAGCTTTCCCTCAAACTACCTGCCTGATTTTTCCCTATGAGAATTGCAGTGGGGGGAAAGAAGCATCGTAAACTCATCCAGAGGGAGGGATGGTGATGCTGAACGTGCTGGCACAGGGACTGAAAGGAAAAAGGAGATGGAAGGGGAATATTGACTGCTACTTACCTATGAGAGGGGATGATCCCCATTGTTTGCCTGGTATACTGTTATAGTGATGAAATTGCCATACAGCTAATTTATGCTGTGAACTCTTCTAAAGAGTAAGTACATACTAACCCAGATAGCAGGAAAATATCTGTATAAGCAGAGAGGTTAAGATCAGCTCTAAGAAATAATTAGTTATAATTAACAGCATATTAAGTTCAGTGACTCAGTATGTCAGAGATCTTATCCCATGCATCCCTCTGAAAAAGGAGCAAAAAATACACCACTAAACACAAATTGAGGCTGCTCAGACTCAATCCATGTCCAAAATTTAAATCATTTCCATCATGAAGGGACAATTCTGTTTCACAGAGAAATCCATAGGCTGATCTGGCCTACAAACCCCTTGCTCTGACTGCCCACAACATGTAAAAAAGCTTTTTCTTGGTATTGCAGTCCCTGAACACAAGGATTTTTCCTCCTTTTCTCCCTCCCCAGTATCAGTGTCAGAGCATTAGTATTCACTCAGTTCATCTTTGGAAAGGTTTAATCTCCTAGCAATTACCAATATGAGCGTTTCATTACACGTACAGTATGATAAATATGGAAGAGCTCTCCCAGCTGCTGGGAGGGGTTGTAATCAAGGTACAAGGCAGGACCAAGAGGTCCTGGGCTGCCTTTCCGTGCACATCAAGTCCCACTGAGCAGGTTCCCCACCACAGCTCCCTCCATGCAATCCAGGATCAGCAGCTATCCTGGGATGGCAGAGATCCGAGCCCATCAGCAAAGGCTGCACTGGCCACATGCCCTCAAGTTCTCCTGAAAATAGGAAAGGGGAGGGAGGGGAGCCCTGGATTGCAGGGAGACAGTGTTCTAGGGACCCAAGTCTAGACCCCGGTCAGCAGAGGCAGGTCACGCTTAGCAGAAATACCAGAAATACCATGTTTGCTCTCATTTGCCAGAAACTTGGATCCAGAACAGTTCCCCTTGCAGAACATGCCATCTTCTTCACTGGGGCTGCTGCTGTGAGTGACTGGTAAATGGGGGGAGCCCAAGTCATATTTTTTTTCTCTGTCAAACTTTTATCATCACATAAACCAAAGAGAAAGGCCTGATGTGCAATTTGCAGCTGGAAGCAGCAGAATGACAAGATGCCCATGCTCATTCTTGCTGTGTCCCACGTGTATTTCCAAGGGAACGTGGCAGCACATCCCAGGGACATTCCTGCCAATCCACCTCTGAGCAGGCCCTCGTTGGCCTGCATGGAGCTTCCCGCTTGGAGCGCCGGGCCCTTCCCTGCAGTGCCGCCTGGCAGCCCCATTCGACCCCATTGCTCAGCTCTGCATCCCGAGCAGCGTTTCCAGGGAGCAGGGAAATACCCGACCTCACAAATAACTCGGTGAACTACTCGCTCAGAACTGACTTGCACCGCAACTGCTGCATTTCATCACCCACTTCTTCCTCAAGTTCAGTATAAGAACATTAAACCTTTACTAAATGGGCAGAGGAAACGTGAATTTTAGCATCAAAGGCCATTGCATACGTATTCCCACACTTTCATCCAGCACCTCTCTTGTGAGAACACTGCTTCTGAATGCCTACAAAGGAGGAAAAATTCCTCACTCCCTCAGCTTCAACTGAAGAAAGTCCTATCTCCTATAACCTTTTTATTTTATAGAGTTTTCAAAAATAAGTTTAAATCCAATACTGAGAAGGGAAGTACATGATCTTGCAAGCTGAAATGGTAAATTAGATTAGCATCTACATAGCTGAAAAGTGCTTGTAATATATGTTCTCATACTAATGGTTTAAATGTTCTGCAGCACTCTTGGGAAAAAACAGCCCAGCAGAATTTAAAACTATCTAAGAAAAAGCCCAAAGAAAGAAGAAAAAAGTACAAACACTGCTCAGCAAGTAGGAAGAAGAATTAAGTAAATTAAACCAGGCTTGATAGACAATAAGAATTGTAAAAATTCTTCCTCTGAAGACAAAAATCAATTCCCCTTCTAATCTATGAGCAGGATACGTGAACCAATAATTTCACAGAGAAATAAAGATTTCTTGGCCTGTCAAGATTTATCTTATCAGACTGAAGAAGTGGGTTTCATGTTAGAGGCTGCGATTTCTTTTTTTAATCCAATTGCCTGAGGTGGTGTGAAAACAGCCTGAAGAAAGAGTCAGCTGCACGACCATGGAGCTCGTTCTCTCCCTCTCCCTTTTTCCTCATCCTTTAGTCTCCGAAGCTTTTAAGTATTAAAGGTATCTGAGCCCAGGGACAAGAACAAATGCAGCTGAGATGGCCCCGCTACCCCGTGCTCCCCAGTTCAGCCTTCTCAAGATGCTCCAGGTGCTTCTTTGCCGGTAGAAGAGGGACATTAAAAGCAAGACATTACCCTATTAACTAGAAAAGTCCAGCACAAGACGGAGCATCCCCAAAGGCCACTGCTGATGGCTCTGGGAATAAAGGGAACACGAGGGCCTTGCTCGTCTCCTTGCCTGTGATAATACACAGCGATTTTTATTGCTCACAAGCGACGTTCCCAGGAATGAGCTCCCCAGGGAGCTATGCAAGGCTGACATCCCACCCTCAGCCCCAGACCCTGGTGCACCAGCAGCACAGAGCCAAATTCCTTCCCAGGAAGGACCCTCCAGAGCACGAGAAGATGAGACCAAGACAAGACAGGCTAATTTTGTTAAAAAATTACTTTGGATCGTTTAACTGCTGCCTCTTCCTGAAGTGAGTAAGCCTGGGAACAGGGAAACACATGCCAGGCTGGGGATGGAGCTGCTGCTGCCAGAGCAAGGCTTCTGGCACCAAAACCAAACATTTATGCCAAATAAGTGACTGCTCCACCACGAACAGTCTTAAAGCAAACAAGCAATTAAGTGACCTGTGCTTCCCTCTGGCAACGCTGGGTATTGTGAACCAGCCATTGTAAATACCCTGCTCGTTTCCAGCAAGCCGCAGGTGACACCAGCTTCCATTCCCAGGTCCGGGGCCCTGGACTGACCACGTGAAACCACGATGCCAAGAGCCCCAAAACAAACTGTACACTTAGCTGTTCAGTGTCCAGAGCAGGCAATGTTCTTCCTGAAGCTATACCCTTGCTATATTCCAAAGGAAACCCTTTGGAAGGTCACTGATGCCTTGGTGCTTTCTCAGATACGTCTTCCTTTGGGTTTTGTTTTTTACTTATTTTGATGTGCAGGCATCCAGCTCTTCGCAAGAGCTGCATTTTCATTTCCATCATCCCTAGGTCATGGAGATTAATACACACATTCTGTTCTACGACACTGCATGTGCCAGAAAATTGTATTTCAATAATAGCAGATTATTACAAATCATGCTTGTACCAAAACAAACAGGAGACAACAGGAAAAGTAATTGACCACGCTCTTTGCTAAGCGGGCTCAGATTAAAAATGGTTATGTTAAATATACACACTCTCATTCAAACCCTTAATGTATGCTTAAAATGCATCGATAAATTAGTCATTTTTAAGCTTCACTAGGGAAATCGCCTTTTACAGATAATATATAGCAGAGCACTGCAAGATCGTAAGCCATCAAGCATGAAAAAGCGAGACAGAAATACGACCAACACTGTATTTGGTGCATATTCTCATCAGAAATGAGCTATTTGTTCCTTAGCTCTCAACCTCAGCCTACTGAGGACCTCAAATTGCCCAAGAAGCTCCGAGCGTGCACTGCTGTGGTACAGAAATCCAGTATGTGCCAAAAAACACAGTGAATTTCATTCCCTGGGAGGTTTTTCTTGTTTATCTCTGTGCTGATGTGACAAAACACCCAAAGCAGAGGTCTCACACACACATAGACTCTCAACCTTCCATGGTGCCTACCTCCCTATAGCTTTACCATTAAAGATTTTGGTCAGTCAACTGTAGTGGTAATTCTTACACACCTTGACTTCGAGGCAAGAAGCAGAATGAAAGCCAAAACATCAGCTCCAGCTACAAAATACAGGACCTCCTTTTGCCGCAATATTTCCAAACGTGACAGCAGCAATGTACCATCATTTTTCTGGAATATTGCTGAAGTTATAGAAAGCAAGCCTTTTAGCAAGCACCATTTACACCCTGGTCCCCAGCTATTATCCACTGACCTGCCACAATAAAACAATTGTGAAGATGCATTTCCAGATCCCAGCGATTAGCACCACAAGGGGAACGGTGGAAGCAGATTTCTTGTTCAGAGAAAAGCATTGCTCAAACACCATGGTGGGAGAAGGAAAAGCAAAGGAGAACTAATCGGTTCAGCTACACTACAGAATAGAACACTTAAGCTTTTATTTTTGGTTTTTCTTTTTAAAAAAAAAGAGAGTATTTTGCTTTAAGAGAGTTCAGCTCCCCCTTAGCTGTGCACAGCAGTAGTTATCTTATCAAAGCTTGCAGCTGACAGGACAAGTTTCCAAGAGAATCCCAAGCCTTGTCTTGAGACAAGAGTTTAAATAAGGCCAGAGGGCACTACAGCATCCACTTGCTCCAAGACAGCCCAAACTTATCTTTACCATTCCTGATAAAAGGTTTTTTGGGTTTTTTTGTTTGTTTCTTTTAAATGGTACTTGGCAATGGAGGCTCTTTTCTTCCTCGGATTTGATACTGTTTTCTGTTCTTTCTGCTAGAAATCTTGCAGCGTAAATGGCTGTTTGCAGGCTGCTTGCTTTTCACATAAATTCTACCTTCTCAAGGCAAAGAAATCAAAATTGCTCCTTCACAAAAGAGCACATTTAAATTTCATAATTGCTGCAGAACCGATTTTAACCATCTTGCTATCAAGTTCAGTTCCATTTTTACATTGCATCTTATAAAGTCTTGACCATAAACCTGCAAGTTGCTTTTAATTTGAAACTCCATCTCTTTCCTTGATGGCAGCTTTAGCCAACCCTAGCACCTGGCATCTAGCTAACACACATATACAACCCTTGTCTTTCAGATATGCTTCAATCAGGAGTAAGAAACCTCAGCTTCCAGCTTCCTTGAATGCAGGCAGTGCAGATAAACACGCATACCCTCCCCTGCAACTGGAAACTGCATTAGGAGTCTAGAGGAGTCCTCCTATCAGCTTCAGCAAGTCTTAAACCAACCCCCTGGGACCACACACAACACCTCCTGCCCCACACCTGCGTGTGTCTGCATACCCAGGAGCACACAGCCCTGCACGTCCTCACACCTCTCATGCTACCACCCACCTTGCCTAAGGGCTTGCAACAAAAGCCCACTGTGCACAACACAAACCCTGGAGAGATACGGGCATGTTCTCCAAGAAACACCACAGAAAAACTCAAGATTACAATTTTGTGTCACCAAGCTACAGTAAATAGACCAGCCTGAGCATTTGAGAGGAGGAACACAACCCTTTACCATACAATCAAGACTGGTTATTCATAGGTGTCCGTGCATGCTATCTAATTAAACTTCAAAGGACATTTTCTTCCTAAATCTCTACAAAAGTGCCAAAAACTGTCATAAGATTATGTTCAAAGAACTCTATTTTCTTTGAACAAGTCTAAATGAACATAAAGGTTCCACCTCTGACATTCTGATACCATTTTGTTCTTTGCTCTTCTCACTATCATCACCAATAGTCTCTAGATCTGTGGTACCATCCTCACCTGCATCTGGTTCCTCACTAGCATAAGTTTGAAATTTATTATATATTAAAAAACAAATTGAAATTGTTTGAATACTCTCACAGAATGAAAGACAGGTATTTCAAAATGTCACGCTGGAGAATTCTGCAGTGATAATACAGAAGAAAATTCATTGCTAATATTTTATTAAAGCCCCGCTTATGCTCTTCTGTGCAATGGCAATCTCACACATCTTTCAAAGTACAAGAGATGCTTAAGGGATTTTCTTTTTGCTTACTTCATGCCCCTGCAGCATAAGGATACAGCAGAACACAGGGGGACGTCAGCCGCAGTGTGAAATAACCTAATAATTTCAGGAAAAGTTGGCAGGCAAAAAGAGGTGGAAAAAGTAACATAAACAAGAAGCACACACACCAACCAGAACCCCTCAACAACAGCTGATCGGCCAAGCTTGGTAAAGTAGGAAATTATTCCAGGTGAGCATCGAAGCTCCTATTACCAGTTTTTCTTAGGCTGCTTTCTGCAGCTTCAGTCTCTCGCCCTGACATCAGCATGTCAGTGGCCTGGGCAAGCTGCAAGGCAGAAACCAGCAGCAGGTATTTTGCTCCTAAACACACCATAATGATGTCTCGTGAATAAATGTGCATGCGTTGCAAAGCCCGTTTCCACCTGCTGCTGCAATCATTATGTAGCCTTACCTGATGGAAGGAAAATCTGGAAAAGGAGCAGGGAAACAGGCAGACAGAAGTAAAAGAATCTTTCCACTGCAGTTCTGCAGTCACAGTTCAGCAGGTAAAAGCTTTTGGAAGTCCAACTTAAGACTTGATATGGTGCCTATTTATGCTTTACCAGCTCCCATCTTTATTATTCAAGAAAAAAATTCTCTATATTTTTTGTGCTGCAGAAGGGGGAATGTTGCTTGTAACGTGAAAATTGTTTTTAAAATGTTCCCCATATATTTGGCATCATACGAGTTGAAAGCCTATAGCGGCATTTTAGAGCAGAGTTCTCAGACAACTGATGTACTTTATCCTTGAGCACTTCTACCATTAGTCTGATATATTTGTTTATGCATGTTATAAAAACTCTTAGTTCAATAACTGCTGCAAGATCAAATAGCATGCTTTTGAATTATGCACAATTTTATTATACATATTGTAAACAAACGCTATGAAACATTAATCGACTTTCAAAAGCAGATATCTGTGCAACATTTCCTCTTTGGCATGTTTGCCAAATTATGATTCTGTCATAATTATGAGTATAGAGGCTAAACTTTTCCAACAAGAAAACAGCTTTGGGCCACTGGTATCAAGACGCTTGCAAGTCCAGCACCTGAACCACTCTTCTTTACTTAAAAGAGATAAGCAATGCAAATGCCATTAGAACAAAAAATTAAACCTTCTGTTAGACATCCCCCTTGATATTTCTCTCACCCACCCCTTGCTAGCCTAAGTCCCCCCTTCCTTGAGCAAAGGGGTTCAGCTTAGTCTTAATCTAGAGATCTTAGGCTGAATATTCAGAGATACCAGGTGTCCACGTTCAGCGAGTTCCTGTGGTCCACAGAAGTACCTATGCACAGGATCATTCCTCAGTATGAAAATAATTAGTAGGAAACTGTTTTGAAACATTTTTTGATGTGGAACATGAGGAAGATGGTAAATAAGAATGAATTTGTTACTGATTCAGGTGTAATTGAAACTGAATCACATTGCATCTTGTAACACTAAATAGTATGAAATTTAGCACCAAGGTAGAGACAAAGGTGCATCTGATTTTGGGAAGAGACCATCCTTCAACCTCTGAGGTCTTAGAAAACAGGAAGGCTTCTGAAGGGCAGGAAGGCTTCTAACCTCTTCTCCCAAGGAAACACACATTGGACATACTGATACATTTCTTGGTTCTCAGAATACTTCCACACAGAGACATGAAAGAGTTAATAGTCTTGCAGAGTGTGCACTCATTAAGCTACTATTTTACAACACAATTTGCTCACTAAAGAAGCCAACGCGTAACATACACAGACTTCTTATGTAACTGAGAAATATTCACAAGGTCTTGCAAATCTCTTAGCATAGAAGCTGTTCAAACAAACAGAACCGTGACCGGTACCAAACACAGTATTTCCCAAATATTCTAGAAACCTCTGCTGAGCTTTATTTCCTTTTGACAAGAGAGGCTTCCTTGTACTGTAGTAAACACTCCTATTTTGCTTTATGTCTTCATAACATCCTGCTTCAATAAACTCTTGAGACTCCCGTCTCACACTTGAGCCAGCCAGCCCTACCACCACTCCAGCCTGCTCCTCTTGCAGTCCATTAATCCCTCAGCCTTGCTGCAGCACCAGCCACCCTTCCACCAAGCACCTACCTCCACTGCATCAGCCCATGCCACAGATATCCAAAGACAAAATCTAGAGGTGGGCGAGGAAGAGAACAACAAAAAGGCTCTAAACGCATGGAAAAGGTGCCACCTTAGAGTAAACTCAGCTCTAACATGGAATTGCAGACCAGTGAAGAAAGAAGAGGTTGCTACATACCTGAATCTAACACCTAGGTACTTCTGTAGACATGGAATGGTCCCAAAACCTTAATGAAACCCCTGTCCATAAGTCCGTTTCTCCTTATATTTGGTCAGAAAACACACTCCATTTTCTTACCTCCCAAGATGAGTGCCAGGAGAGCAGCACACTGGAAGGAGATCCCATTCCATGGTGACACAGCCCTGGGAACACAAAGACCAGCAGAGCTTCTGCTGCTCTGGCTTGAGGAGCAACAAGAGCCAGCCCTTCCTCCCAGCCACTTATTGGCCAGCTCCTCATCAGCAGGTAAGCAGCAACACCTGGGCAGCACTGCCTTGCAAATGGGTTGACTCAAAACACCTGTGTGGCTTCAGCAACGTGCTGCACAAAGAGAGAAGTTCTTACCAATTTCTGGAGGCATTTACAATGGCTAATTTTAGTCTTCAAAAATAATCCCATTTGGGTTCCACTATGGTGCTGCAGAGCTTTAATATTATTTTACTACCTGTGATACTGTTAAAACGACTTCTAATGTTTTGTTTTGTTCTTACATCAGATTAAAAGCATCTCAACAGTTGTAACATCACAAATATCTCTACTAACTTTAATTTGTTGTCTTTCCCCTCGGAAATATGTATTTGGAATAAAATAAAATTGTAGGGAACATCACCGTGTTGAAGATGTGATATGAATTGCAACCCATCATTTCAGGACATATTCAAATACCAACTAAGTTTATACACAATTGGATTTGCTAAATGTTTGCTAAAATAAAATAAAATAAAATAAAATAAAATAAAATAAAATAAAATAAAATGGGTTAGGAGTTGAAAACATGTTGTGGCATGCATTCTGAAGATGCAAAGAGAATTCTAAGAGATAAATGTTTCTTAAATCAATAAAATTTCAGAAAGATTTCTTGTTCTTTCAGATGCTAATATCAGCCTGACTCAATGGTGAATCATTATAGTTCAGTATTACAGATATTAACAAATAAAACTGACAAGAAGAAATATTTTGAAGTGAATTTTAAGATGACAGCAAATACTGAAAAAGAAGAAAAGATATGTGGAAAAAAAATAAAAATAGATTCCTTATATAAAAAGGAACTCAAATTTAATATAGAGATTGAATTACAATTTTAAAATTTAAAGCAAAAATATTTTGCAAGGCATTCACACACCCTTATAGATACCTTTATATATAAGCTATAATTATTTGTATGCAGAAATAACATTTATAACAGAGCTAAATACTGTATTCACAAATACATTTCTAATGCTATATATCAAAGGTCAGATGAAATACTCCAGTCCCAAGCAGGCTACTTTTATTAGCTTTTCATTTTTAAGTGTATCCGACACCAAAACAACCTTTTTCTTTACTGTGGAAATTTAAATACTCGTCTTCTACACTTCAGGAATCTTATGAAAAGATGCCAGATCCACTTCTTTGTTTTCCCATCACAGAGTGCTGATAATGCAGCCAGGTGCTTTATTCTCTCCCGTGTGCTCCTCACTGCACCTTGCAGAAACACCCGGCTTCTAAGCTGGGACCCTCTGTGCTCAACTCAGTTAAGCCAGAGGAAGCCTTGGAAAACGATTTTGAATCATCAGAGAAGGGTGAACTGTGGAAGTACCCTGGGCATACAGAAATATTACCAGAGAAAAATGTGCAGAACTTCAGGAAGGGGACAGAACAAGTATCTTCACTTAAGTACCATTAAGCTTTATCATATGTGTCTAAGGAGAATGAGAATCAAGTGATTCTTTGTACACTGTTGGCATCTGAAATATCCAGTTGCAAAGATGCAGCAGATCTACAATCACACAGCACTAGATAACCTGAGAAAACAAGAACAAAACCCAGCTCCTTTCACCAGCCATTGTATGGACTCATTTCACCGAGTCCATAATCCTTGTTTTATGAGTCATATCACTATAATATCAATATTCACATTAACAATCGTTTCAATCACTTTTCTCAAGTTTCACTCACCTTTCCAAGATGAAGAGCTGTAGCTCCTCTTTAATCTTGTCCTCTCCAGAAGCTATGCAGTACCTCTGATCCTTTCTCCATACTCTACTTGGTTTTGGACAAGGGATAAGCAGAACTGTATACAGGAACCAACATGTGAGACCACCACTAAGCCCAGCAGCAACAGGCTCACATTTTCTGTACCCAGTGCTGTTCTGAAAATTACTAAATATTCTATTTTGTCCTTTGACAGCTGCCAAGCATGGAAATAATGCTTCTGATCAATCCACCTGATGTTTCCAAGAAAGAGTTCTGAGCAATAATAGTCATTCACTCCTACCGCCTAGAACCAATTTCCATCTATTATGAAATGATGAAAGTCAATTTTATTCTCTCACTTAATCCTTCAGCTTTATGAGAGTTTTCTACAGTTTCCCTGTCAGCCTTATTTTTGTCTGGCCTGAATATTCCTGTCTCAACAGCAGCATCGTCACGTCACTATTTGGTCCCTTTTACAGACTGGATAGAATAGATTTCCCATA
>VZSG01000045.1:1820134-1846989 GCA_013398315.1 Nothoprocta pentlandii
CCCACTGTGAATGTGATGTGAATTTAGACAGTGGTTTGAAACTTTCCCCATCACTTCTCTTCCCTGGCATGGGAGCAAAACCCAAATTCTGAGAGCTTTGGGTTTTGCTACCTACCACCACGCTGAGTTTCTACATTTTCCTGCCCACCTCCGTATCTTTACAACAGCCCTAACTTTCTTCTTAGAACTAATATTTTCTATCTGCACTATATTTCATTTAACTGTACATTAGAGGATATAAAATGTTATTAACATTTCTAAAAGTGACTCTACAGCTACTTTACAAGGATTTTCTAAAAATTTTCCTGCTCTCTCCCCTTTGGAACAAACTAAACCACAGTGAAACCCTAACTGTAATGACATTCATCAAGTTATGCAAATACAGATTTACATGGTGGTTAAACATCAAATATAACAGAAGAATTTTTCTTCATTAGCCTTTAAATAAACATGGAGTATATAATTTTAAGCATACCTATAGGGTGTAAATTTATATTCTCCTAACCATAGCCCTTATATTAATATTCTTGACAGATTCAGTAATTAGAAATTTGATCAATCTTCTATAAAATTACTTCTGTAGGATCAGTTTGAGTTGTTTCATTACAGTGTTCCACAATGGCCAAAAGCTAGAATAAAATAATTCCACGTCTATATTTCCTGAGGCCTTACAACTCACATAACCAGAATTTCTGCCTTGAAAAAGGTAGCTCACATGAAACTGAATTTGTCCTAGTGTACATTGAGCTTTTATTTATTTACAAGCATTTTTTTTGCATAATTCTCTCTCCCATCTTTGCTGTAATCAATGATGATTCTATCGCCCGTAGGCAAGTGTCTGTATTTTCATGACAACTACCTCTTGCAGTGACCAGGTTGTTGAAAGATCTCTTGGACAAAACGCATCCCCTTGACCACAGGATAGGATTCAGGCACTAAAAGGCACAAACACTTGGAAGCCACCTCTCATGCTAAAACTCTTCATTTTGTTTCAAGAAACCCGAGCGGCAAAGTTATTGACTTGTGCTGGCTTGTACAAAAGAGAGAATAAAAATATAAATTATTTTAGCTTTGCATAACATTTACACTGTGCAGAGTAAAATCAATAGCACAGAGCAACTTGGTCTTGATAAAAACATGATTTGAGAAGAATATTAAATCAATCTTTCCCGGTGTAAAGCAAACATATATTTTTTTCACCAGGTCATCTAGCTGTTCCTTTGAGGTGTTGATGTAGCAAAAAGAAAACTTAGCAGAGAAGTTAGGAGCAGAAAAGCAGCAGGCCTACAGGCAAATGGGTTTCTTCATTGTATCAACATGAAGGTGGTACGTTCTGGGCTGAAATACAGTCCCTGCTAGCTGGAGATGACTGCTACCCAGGGCTCAAAGGTCTCCCTCATCTAACGGGTTCTTGGGCAGCCGCTTCTTTCGAGTGCAGCTAAACCAAGCTCAGCAGCTCGGCAGCCTCCCATGCACCAGGGAGGCCACTGCTCCCTAATCAATATGCTCGGAATTGCTCCGGATGATTAGCGGGTAAGGTGGGTCACAGGCAAATCCTGTTCATTAATGCATTATCAGATGTGTATTAGTACCGTAAAGGACACAGGCTTAAGTACAGGGTGAGAAATCCTCAAATGCTCAAACCCGGTGTTGGAAGGAAATATCTCCATGGGTGCTGTCTGAAAAGCTGCAGTCCCAAGCCGAGGACCTGCAGTTTCCAAAGGAGGGACTCAAGCCTGAAGGAACTGGAAAGCAGAGGCAAGCACAAGCTCACTCCAGCAAGCTTGCAAGCTCCTCACACGTCCTCTCATCTCTTAAACCACACAGAACAACGATAAAAATTGCATATTAAATCAAGATTCCCTTTTTTATTTTCCAGCATGCTCCTTCCCTGCTGAACAGACATTTTCAAACCGTCACTTCACATCCTAATGTTACAAGCACATCAGGTAGGTGATTTCTATCATGTCCTGCAGCTCTCCCGTATCACAGCGTTCACTGGTGATATCTGAGCACCTCCATGGTGCAGATGCAACATCAACTTGTCAGCCCTGTAGCCAGGCCCAAATTTGCAGTTTGCAGAACTCAACGACCCAAACTACCTTCAGTGCTCACAGCAAGTGCCCCTTCATCCTCCGTAACCACCCAGAGCTGTAGAAGTCTGCAAGCTCCTCAAGGAAAATGAAGAAAGGATCAAGCATGGATCTTTATTAAGGAGCACTAACATCCCTTGGCATGGCCCGGATCATCATGAGAACTGTTACCTTTCAATTAGCTCTGAGCTATGCTGATAGGGCTTTGCAAGGAGTAATTGCGTGATTTTCTTGAAGCAAAAATTCAATTTCTTAAGAGACAGGAGAGAGCATGAAATTTTAAGTTATTTTTCACTTGTTATTTGTAGAAATCATTAACCCTAAAAGGTACTGCGTTAGAGGGAGAGAATGGGGAAGCATGACCCAGTAAGGACGGTGATGATTTGGTATTTGGGAAATAGGAATTCAAATCTTGGCTCTGCTACACTCCTTTTCTCTCGCCCATCAGTCAGGCTGCTCAATTTCCTAGTTTCTTCTTGTGTGATATGGAGGTAATAACACCAACTAACCTCCCAGGAATTTGCTGTGCTTGATATTTGCTAAATGCCATGACACTATGGTAATGGACTCAATCAAAACCATCTTCCTGCTGCAACCTGGAGAGTATCCAGCAGAAATGCTCCAAGATATGTGTTCACACACACAGGGAAATATTCCTCACATCGGCATAGTAGAGATCTGAATGGGAAGGGGTCTGCAACATTATAATTGTAAAGGAAATACCTCCATAGTATCACTAAACAGGCTGCTTCATACAATATATTCAGGTCTTAAAATTAATCCATATTCAACCAGTCTAGCTTACAGTAGATAGCCTCAAGTCGCTGTTTACAAAGATGGAGAATTTGGAAAGTCCATGGAGGAATTCATCTTTGTTAGAAGCCAAGAAGGGGGAGAAGAAGAAATGAGTAGATTTTTCTTTCTTTGCACCTCCATTTGTGCACAGCCCAAATGAGAGAGAAGAGCAAAGCTAACCCCCCGTATGGAGCTGCTCCAGGCTGGTATTTGCACAGAGCACTTGGGTTATGAGACTGTCTCTCTTTTTCAAAAATTGCAGCCTCTTACATTTCAGTAAACTTTATGTTATTGCATCTGCTTAATGCCCTTTAATAAATGTATAGTTTACCTTTATTAATATCTATTACTATTATAATACTATATTATAATACCTATAAATATTAATATCTGTAATAATATCAATTATTATCTATAATAATATCTATTATTATAACAAATATATATTTATATGTATATAATTATATAATAGTTGATAATAACTGATACTAGTGATCTCCTAGTGCTACCTTGGAGCCCTAACTAAGGATAGTGACTGTCTTCATTGATAGAGATCATGTTTATGGGAAAAAAGCAGCTAATCAAAAGCAGATATTCTCACAGCAACTCATGCAAACATATGAAAACTGCCCTTTTACAATCTAGACATCATAGGGGTTTGTTTTAACATTGATTCAGGTAAACCTGTCACTATATAAATGCTTTTCTTGTCTAAAATTATTAGAAATTTGGGTGATTAGTGCTATCCAATAAAACAAAATATCACTTTCTTCCTCTGGGGAAAATGAAATGAGGTAAAACTTGCAGTATGTGGAGACATCCAAAATACACACTAAAAAAGGTAAAACATTTAATTCCCTACACAGGAAAAAAAATACAGCTCACGTCTAACTCGAAGCACAAGTCCAACTAAAGGGAAAGTAATGCTAAAAATCAGCCCGTTAAAAGTAAGTTAATTGAATTATCTTAGCACTAGAGAAAAAAAAAAAAAAAAAAAAAAAAAAAAAAAAAAAAAAAAAAAAAAAAAAAAAAAAAAAAAAAAAAAAAAAAAAAAAAAAAAAAAGCCCAGGCCAGGCGTAGTGACCTTAGCTAAGCTTTTTCTGAAGAAAAGCACCCGTGAGAGCGGCCTCCTGCCCGTCACGAGGAGCGGGCGAGTGCCAGATGTGTCAGGGCAGCACAAAACAGCAGCGAGTAACGCGACAACGGAGCAGAGCCGCCAAATTGAACAGTCCCCCCTGCTAGCTCAGGTGAGGGAATGGAGCAGAACAGATCGCTGCATTTTGGTTGCTTAACTAGCATTTTCCATCTCTTTTTTTTTTTCCTGTAATTCATAAATATCAGTAGTTCAAGCTGCTGCATTTTTTAAAGCATTTGCAGGCTACCACTCAACTACTGCTACCACCAAAACAGCATTACAACACACAGCACAAGGAACAATTAGAAAATCACTGACATCTTTTTCCTTCTAAATTCATTAGAGACCGATTATAATACTAGCTTCTTTCTAAGAGAATTAAAGTATTTCATAAGCATCTGCTATCACAATTATTTTGCTCATGCTTCTCATTTAGCAATCCCTAGGTCACACTCCACTCATCGGGATCCTCTGGGGTATGCTATGTTGTTCCGGCAGAAAAAATTGTTGTATTTAACAATTTTAAAAGATGCATGCAAGAAGAGGGGGAAAAAAGAGATCCATCATCTGCGTGAATAAAATATTTTCAAGGCAACAGCTATTTTTCTGTTATTATTAGGAGCAGCTCTTCCCAAAGGCAGCCGCAGAGCCCTTTGCACAGAGGATAAGTTTACTGGAATAACTTGGTGCAGCATCAATTGCTCATCCTTGCTCTGCTTTAAAAATTCTATCCCCAAACAGTCCTGATAGTAAATGAACTTGCTACCCACAGCAGCTTATCAAGCCATGAGCCAAAGCACAATCTGTACTTTCTGTGCATCATACTGATGATGAAAAACTGATAAAACAGACAAGCATCCAGAGCTTTTCTCTCCAGAAGTGCCTGTAAAAACTTCCTACGGAGGAAACACAGCTCTAAAAAAAATGTGGCAAAAGCACAAGAGCTTTCTCCTCCTTCTTGCTGAAATGTTGTTAGAGAACTTATGCTGACATGTCACCAAGAAATGGCTTATTCGCCGAAGAATTATCATTTTAGGCAAGGCAGTCGCCTTTAGGAGAGGCCTGAGCAGAATAATCCCTCTTCCTGAAGCAGCCAAGTGCAGGGATGAACACAGGAACCTCCCTTGGGCTGCTAATGCCCAAGCTTGGCCTTTCCCCACACACACACAGCGCTGCCAAAACACACAGCATCCTCCCCACCTCTTGCTTTTCCTCTTTCACTGCCCCTTGAGAGCGAGAGCACAGAGATCATGACATATTTTCTTGTCTAAAGCAGCATCCCACATACTTGCCATAAGGAAATTAAATCATCTGAAGACCTTTTAGCTGAATCCTCCCACCTTAATGAATATCAATTTACGATGACAGACCAGGAACAATGTCTTCGTTAAAGGAGTGAATTACGACTACCTCAGTATGGGGTTGATACACAGTTCTGCTACAAACTTCCCACAAAGGCTCTGGCAACTCATTCCTCGTGATGGTTTCCCACTGCACACTCGGAGCAACCGCGTTTCCTCCATCAGTCATAGTCAATTTTGGTAGCTCCTTGCTAGAGCTGCCTTGTGTTGCTTTACCAATTGGTTTGCTCAGTGCAGGGCTGCTTTGGTTGCACCATGCAACTAACAGAAGCTCAAAACTTCAAAAATCCATAGGTGCTCAACTAGAATCAACCAACTGTAACAGAAAACCAACATTTAAAACACAGGATTCCTCAACGATGGAATTATTAAAATTATATCTACCCGAACATAGGCATGGACATACTCAAACAGAGCAGACAAAAGCCTGTAAAAGAACCCTAGCTAGAAACAATGCTGGAATTGCTGTGAAGCATGCAACGAATCCCGGGTGATTACTGTACCTTTGCTGCTCCTTACGACAGAAATACCATTACAGAGAACGCCCTAATCTTACAAGTCGGCGCCGCACTCGCATTGCTATTTTTAAAGGCTTCTTCTAAAAAAAGGGAATGGGACAAACCATTTTCTAATCAGCAATGTACTACATGTGTACATCGTGTCATGGGTGAATAGGGCACAACGCCCAGCCATATGGCGCACTTAAGAGCCAACTCATCTGCATAGCTCGTTACCAGGCAACATCCCGGACTCGGCTCCCGGCTTGGCGGAAAAAGAAGGACCTCTTAGCCCGGGAAGTTGATTGATATTCATTGTGCTGGTTAGGTTCCGATCACAAGGGAAAATAATAAAACCAATTATGCACATGGAGATTTGGCAGCATTAAACCCTTCCCAAATTCCAAATGAGTATTCGCTGCTGCTTTATTGTCACATATCCCCAATCTCGGCTCTCGCGTGCTGCAGCAAGATGAATATCTTGTGCTTTAACTACATTTATAGATACCGAAGCACTGTATTCATAGACAAATTAATGTCAGCTTTCCAACACCGTTGCAGTAATTATCTCAGGGACCAGTGTCTCCCACAGGTTAGAAACCCCAACCTCACTCTTGCATTTTTGTAGTAGGTTTTTTCTATCATCAGCTGTCAATTGTGTCACATTCTGCTCAGAGCTGTACGGCTGCTCGGTGATAGAAAACACTGTTCCTGATGGAGGAAAAGCTAAAAGCAACAAGCACGTTTAGCACAACAGAATTGATTTAAATCTCTCTTCAAGAGGAAGTTTTTTTTTTTTTTTTTTTTTTTTTTTTTTTTTTTTTTTTTTTTTTTTGGGCTGGCTAGTCAGGTAGCTTTCTCCAAATAATGAAATGTTTCTTTCCAGTCATTAAGATTTTGTGCACAAAACCGGTGTAGGAGAATTAAGTATAAAATTCTTATTTCCAGCAAGGACTGAAGGGCTGTATATTGAATTCCTCCACTGTGAGGAATTCAAGGCTGTGGGGGCAGGGGAGGAACTCAACTCATAGCAGTGCATTGGAATGAAGAAGGTGAATCTGGTCTATTATCTTGTCAGTACACATGTGCAACTTCCCTACTTACTGCACGCAGAGGAGATAAAAGAATAACTATAAATCTATCCTTTTTATTCATCCTGCTCAATACAGAATTGACTCCAGTTTCCCATATAGAACTGCTGTTGCTGTGCCATAGCACAATTCATGTTTATGACCCAACACAAAGCTGCTGGAGCACTGCTTTTTATTTTAAGCACATCAAAAAATGTTAGAGGAAAATGGGTACCAAGCCCCCATCTGCTCAGTATCATTTACTTAGGGTTCTTTTGTTTTCTGATACTTCCGTATTTACTGTTAGAAGTGAAGGACATAATATAGGACATAGCAAAGGACATATTCTGCTTAAAAAGCGATTAACCCGTATGGTTCAGAGTATAACTCGTTTATAAATATGTCTTAAACAACTCAAAAGAAAAAAAAATCAAATTTCAAACATGAAAAGGCACCACAGAGTTTGAAAGGGAAAATCCTATTGCTTATATCTATTTTAAGCTATTTTGAGGGAGGAAAAAAGAAAGACATGAATCAAAAGCAACACGGTTTCACATGCCCTATAAATCTAGAGCTTAATTCATTATATTCCCAATGCTGGCATTACAGGGGCATTGGAACAGAAACGCAAAAAGAATTTTTCATGGCTGTGTGAAGGGGAGAAGGTCTGAACTAATCTATACACAAATTTCCTTTTGTTTTACAGAATTGGCCACAGCTAAAATAAATTCAATAGTGACACAACCCTAACATGCAGAAGGGCCGAGGTGGCAGCTCAAGCTGTTCTTTGGCCAAGACTAATGGCGATCCACCTAGTATTGGCACTGGGTGCATCTCAAGAGCCCGTGCTAGCAAGGCAAATTGGGAAGCATCTCCTTGCTCCTTCTGAGGACACCACTGCCATCCACTGAACAACCCAAGGAGCAAACAGGCACACTTACAGAAAGCAGGCTCTGCTCGGGAAAACAAGAGGCACCACTTGCATGGGACTTCTGTGGAGTTTCCTGCGAAAGAGGAAAAGGAAGAGACTTACTCCTTGCTGTAAAATAGAGATTCCCAGGAAATCATTTGCATTTTAACTCTTTATTTGCCCTGCATCTATCAACAATACATAAAGCAAGCTGTAAGTTCAATACTGACAATGCATGATTTGAGCTCTCATATGTTTATGTAAGGACTGGGGAACAGTGTTACAAACATGATAGGGTCATAGTTGCATTTTACTTATATTCAGAAGCACAACAGCAAAATCTGATTATCGACATATAAACACCAGCAAATAATTTATTTATTCAATAGATATGGACAATAAAAAAAAGAGGAGAAAACTAACCAGGTACTTTACATTTTTCTTCATACTTAAACCTCATATCTGTATGATGAATGTACCTAGTAAAGCAGATGTGCAATTACTATGCCATTTTTGCCCGGTTATAACTCAAAATTTTCCCCAATGTATGTTCCTGTTTTAATAGGAACACACAACTGTGATTTACTTGGTGTGCATTTTTCAACTGTGAACTTCAAATAATTTTGTGAAAGAAAAATGATCATAAAAATATATAAACAGAAGAGGCATCCAAAATGCATTATACAGGCACATAGCTGTGCATTAAGGCAGGGTAACATTCTACACTGTGCCACTTTTGTTTATTGATGGGCAGCTGGTGGCATCTAATATTTTACTGAATTATTCATTGATTTTAGCAGTTATAGTAAGCTTGACCATGTTTCTCATAACAGATTCTCCCTACACACATTTTTCATTTCCATGTGCAAGTGCTATTCTATACCTCCCAATATCAATACGCTTGAAAATAAAAGTCTTGTACATATTCTGAATCTTCAAAGAAATCAGGGACATAAGTCTATGTATCACCAAAATATTCAATATATAAACTTGATATATTTTGTTTTATGCTTTCCACCACTAAAATTCAAAAGAGTGAAGATATTGCATTGTTTTTCATAAAATATATTACATACTGTTTCATTTTAAAGAAAAAAATCAGTAAATTAGCAGTTACAAGTGGGAGTCCCTACTGCAACTAAGGATAAATAACAGTAATAGGAACAACCAGAAAGGGAGATGTCCTGTAAGCATATTAGGTGATACTACAACTATCAGAAATAATGTGAAAAAAAAAATCTGAATCAGAAAGAGTAAGAATCAACACCAGGAAGCATATGGGAGAGTAGAGGGGATGGATCGCGTGGAACATGGACTACTTTGGACAGCTCCTGAGAACGACCGAACCTCTTCCTGCCAAAACAAACCCAGTAATCAATTCCTGGGCTGAAGACACAACCTTCTTCTTCATGAAGTGAAATGAGCCACATGTACGCAAAAATACTATAAAAAGGCAGTTCAAAGAAGAAGGCTGGATATGCTTATAAACTATACATTAAAATGACTGCAGCCTTTGCCTTCCGGGTATTGTTTCTTTGTGTAGGATCAAAGATAGCTCAGAGAACAAGACAAGGTAAATTAACAAAATGAAGAGTTTCTTAATAATCTCTAAAGCTTTTTTTTTTTTTTTAATTTTATTTTATTTCCAAGTGCATACCTCTTCAAAATAACTTATAATTTTGGGTCATCTTGTAGTACCATAAATTCATTCATGGTCAGCAAAACTGAACTGAATAATTGAAAAATAAATCTCTCAAGATTTCTGCATCAAGTGCCCCAGTTTTTCAGACTTTGAAATCATTGTAATTTTTCAAATGCAAGCACACATTTTCAGACTTTATTCTGTTTAAATTACTAACCCATTTAGGCTGTAGGATATTAATTCTGATTCTCTGAAAAACACATATATGACCATATAGTCCTAGTCTACTTTCTGTTTAGTATAATGTGACCTATCGTTCATTTTAGAAACCTGACAGTCCAAACTGCTGCTCCTGGTAGTCCTCATTTATTCTGCATTTATTAACTGTGGTGACTGAGGAAACTGAGAATATACACAGAAATATAATGTACAGTAATTCCAAAAATGAATATAGCTGTAGGAAGGATGAAGAATATGCTGTTGTATATAATTTAGCAAGTAATGCTGTACTAAATGGGAACAAGCGCATAAGAAATAGTTACATTCAAAGTGACTAACTTGACTAACATTTAACCAGAGTAATTATTCATTGTGGCTTATTTTAAAGCACTATATCTAACTCATCCCCTTTAATTTCTTCCAAATAGCAATGTTAAAGAGTTATGCTATGCTCAATATAGATATTATTTTAAAGAGCAAACTGATTACGACATAAAAAAAAGGTTTTCTCAAAAACAAATCATCTAAAAGCACCTGAAAAATAAGAGTAGATGTCCACTTGCATTCTGCCTTCTCTAGCAGCTTGGAAGTAACTTTCTTGTCATTGTGTTTGCAAAGGAAGAGAGGCACATTTACAAACTTTAAGGGAGGTTATAAAGATTTCTTCCCAAACACAGAAATATTCAATAGTAGGTCAAGAATAGACTTGACCTACATAACAAAATCTAGTTAAGGGTATCTCTGCGTACACTGCACCTGCAGGCTCTTGTGAACTATGCAGACACACTGATGAAGTTGCATTAATTAGCTATTTACACAGTGCATTTCCATATTTTGAGATCTCACATACATAACATTGCAGAAGCTGCATTCATTACAAACTAGACTTCATTTGCAACCCAGCTACTTGGACACAATCTGAGCAACTCGCATGACCTGTTAGTCACCCCTGTCAAATTCTGCATTTCTCAGCAGAAGGACCTGCAGTTGGCAAAAACTAAACATTTAGTGAAAAAAATCCCCACGTTCTGACAAGCCACAGTATAACCCAGTTGACTCTTATGGACGTTGATGTTAGATGTTGTACCATATTATTCTTTATACTGCTATGAGACCACATTGTCTATATACATTCAAAAAAAAAAATCCTGTCACACAAGAGAAATGTACAATTAGAAATATTTGACTTTCATTTGGTTTTGTACCATTTGTGGGTGATTCCTGCACACGAGAGCGGCATCCCCTTCTCCGCTCAATGTGCAAGTACCGTTCAGCAGCTCTCAGCCCTTCCTTCCTGACCCACCAAAGCAACAGGAGGAAGACTTGGGAGTCAGCTAGAACAAATCCCACCTTGTATTTATAGAATAGGCCTGCAAAGAAGAAAATGCCGCAAGATTTACTGGGGGATGGAAAGCTGCCTTTGTGAAAGCCACAGCTGTTATCCCGCTGTCCTGTCCCCCGGGGCCGCGGGCCCGGGCAGCCCGTTGGGCAGAGGTTACTCTGCAGGGTCATTGAGAGCAGCAGCTCTGTCTGGGCAGCTTTGCTAACCAGTTGCCATGGTCAGAGCATTCCTGGAGTACCCTGGGCTTTACATTATTTTTTTTCCCAGATAAGTGGCTCCCTCAGGCATTGTGAAAAGCCCAGAGCAATAATAAAAGTGAGCACTAATGGATACACACGATTCCTCAGCCTGACTCTTACACCTGCTGCTTCGTACCTTGATCAAAACCCACATAAAAATTGATTTAATCTGATACTTTTAATTTTAATTCTGTTGAAAAATGCAATTAAACAATGCTATCTATTGCTTTAAGTTAAAAGTCATTCTCTTTAGATAACAGCCAAACACAGCAAGCAGTGAGCTTTGCCATCATTAGACTTCTAACCATATTACTTCTATTTTGAGGCTTTTTTGTTTGGTCTCAGTTTAATTTCCTGTCAGCCTTACAAGAGATTTCTAATGTTTGGGCTGTAGGATATGCTCTGATTAAAAATAATCTTCCCAATTACTGCCTGGCATGAGTCTACTGCCACATGCACTCTGCCACTGGCTTCTGAATTTCTGTCAGCAGTAATTGTGTCTGTAGCTTCTAACTGTAAATGAAAACCCAGGGGGCATATTTGGGTTCCAGTTTCCTTTGCCTCACCATATCTTTTAATTTGCACTGTCTGTCAAAAGGAGATGTTCGTAGGCACTAAAAGGAAATCCTCAGAACATCAGGTTAAAAAAAGAAGAAAGCAGGAAGAAATGTAACCAGAATATGATAAACTATATGTGATATTTATTCTAGCATGCTCCATGTAGATAGAGAATCATACTGAATTTTATTAGCATTAGCAGAAGTTGAATGAAACATTTACTGAGCGTTTCCAGCTGCACTTTTTCGCCATTAAATTAAATCATAAGTTCTGAGCACCAACTCATTATTGCCATTTTATGCAATGTGATCATTCTAATGAATATTTGACAGAAGAGGGTTTCTTATCACAATGAAAAGAAAGCCGTACTCCTTTTCCTCTCTATGGAGCAGCTTTGGCAGCAGCGAGCGGGGCTGCACAGGCCAGAGCGCTGCCTACAGGCCCGGGGAGGCCATGTCTGGACAGCAGGGCCCAGCACCAGGTTCCCCCCTAGTAGATGGACACGGAGATACTGAAATGAGTCCGGAGAAGAGCTGATAAGATGATTAAGGACTGGAGAACCTCCCATGAGCAAACGCTGAGAGAGCTGAGACACAACGGCTGGAGAGGAGGCGACTGAGGGGCATCTGTGTAAATACCATGGGACAGGGCCACGCTCTTTTCAGTGAGGCCCAGTGTTGCCCAGTGACAGGGCAAGAGGCAACAGCCCCAAACTGAAGCACGGGAAGGTCCTAACACGAGGAGACGTGTTCTTTACTCTGAGGGTGACTGAGCCCTATGACAGGTTGCTGAGTCTCCTTCCTCAAAGATGTTGCAAACCCAACTGGACGTGGTCCTGGGCCACGTGCTGAGGGTGACCCTTGAGCAGGAGGTGGAACTGGACCATCTCCAGAGGTCCCTTTCAACCCCAAACCTTCTGTGAAGAATACAAAAATATTTAGTAATAAACTGACTGAAACTACCCAGATATTTACATAAAAGAGCAACAGGCTTCCAGTGGTAACAGACTAGCTGAAGCTGCCACTTCTCCTCAAGCGTCAGTGAGAAAATCCTATGAACTCTCCACGTTAGGAGAGGAAATAGATAAAAACGTCCTATAAACACACAGGCATGTACAGCTGAGAAGCAGTAAAACTGAGGAAAATCAGGAGGTGCTTATTTTGCAGAACATAATCTTCTGCCGAGAAAAAAAAACAGATCTAAATAGAGTATTTCTGTCAGAGGACAAAATGCCAGCGGGGAAAAACAGATCATAAAGGGCAGAAACATTCAACTTATTTGTTCTGTCCTTATACCCACATCTATTAAAGGCTCACATAAATGGTGAATTTAATTTGACAGCTATGTGATGAGATCCATCTCTTGCCAGTGTGACACCTTATAAGGAAAGCAAATCAGATAAATAACTGAATTATCCTCTGCAATGTTGAAAACTGTATTTTATTGTCAGTGAATATCAGGGCCCTGTGGGCACTGACAGGCCCAGTGGCCATGAGCAGCCTCCCAGCTCCGGCACAGCCGTTGTCCGTGGGCCAGAGCCCTGGGCTGTGTCCAGGGAAGTCCCGGCTCGGGGACAGACATCGGGACCTGTTCCAGGCAGCTTTTTCCCGGGTGGACCCAGGGACGCATGTTGTCACCTTGGCTCCAGGCCTTTCTGGCCCTGTCCCCTCATGAGTATTTCACTTGTCAAAAATCTTACAAGCTAATTTTTGTATGAACAGTACAATGACATCTAGCACATGTTGACAGCAAAGAAATAATTTAAAAAATATTGTACAAGCCTCTAAGAAATCTCCTCGTGCCTTCTCAAAAGCTCCTCGTGCCTTCTCAGAGTCCCACAGATGAGCAGTGTTCTCCTGGCTGCAAAATACAGCCGGGCTCTGTCATATCACTAAATATCTTCTCTTCCTCTATCGCCTCTGTGATAAGAGCATCACCTGCATGGTATATCCCCCAGCTATCAGAGATGAGAAAAGAAATTAGATGCTTGAAATCGCCAGAACCTTTCAAGGAATATCTAAGTTCTCTCTATATACAGTAAGTCTCCACATTCAACATGATGATTCCTGGGCATGGTGCCATGCAGATGTTTAAATGTTTGCTGCATCACAGCATAAAAATTGTTACATTAAGCATAGCATAGTTAAACTGAAAGAAAAACTGAAAAAGGGAAAAAAGGGATTACAAGAAGATGGTAGGAAATCTGGATAAAGATAGGGCTGACACAGTAAACAGCATCAAAACCTCACAGCTGACGGCTCAGTGTTTCTCTTTGGATTCATTTTTCAAAAATATGTAGCATTCCATTTCCATTATCGAGATTAATAGCCCACCAATACACGAAGGCATCAACTGGACTGCGGTAGAGTCAGGAGGGAAAAAAAGCACTGTGATATACTTCATTCTGATTACACTCCTAAGAATATTCTATTTTTCCTTTATAATTCAATACTTGCTCAATAGAGAAATAAAAAATTAAACCTTCTCCTAAACCACAGCATACTAAGCAGTTCTTTTGCAGCAACCTCAGTCTCTCACAAGATTACCAAGAAGCCTAATTTAATAAGCAAAATATCTTACTGCTCCAATGGTGGTGATGCTAAGAACATGACTGATATCTTCTACAGACTGCCCAGAACTCATGCTAAGTGGTGACTCCTCATCTTCCATCTCCCAAAGACTCGTCTACCCAATTATGTTGTCGACCTAAGAGTGTTGTCTTGGGGGAAAAGAGAGAGAAATGGGAATCCAAACTGCTCCCTCCTTTTGCCAAAGTAATCTCCATAAAAAGCTAGGACTATCAGCAGGCCTTGTTGTAGTGTGGCTGAGACTACTTGGCATTAGATCCCTTGTTGGGAGAGCTGGCATTAGAAAATGTCTCAGTATATTGTTTCTACAAATAGGAAAACAATTCGCCTGTGCATTGC
This sequence comes from Nothoprocta pentlandii, assembly GCA_013398315.1. Lineage (NCBI taxonomy): Eukaryota > Metazoa > Chordata > Aves > Tinamiformes > Tinamidae > Nothoprocta > Nothoprocta pentlandii. Next base: position 1,834,923 of record VZSG01000045.1, read on the forward strand.
AACAACTTTTTTCCATCTAGATTACAATGCATTAAAAAAAAAAAAAGAAAGAAAGAAAGAATATTTAGAGTTTAACCTGAAAAATTTAAGGCCTTTTTATGTGCTTGCCATTCTTTACATACTCCTATGTAAGATAGAAATTCATTCCTCTCTGTTTTTTTAATTGATTCTTTTGAGTCTGTAGTTCAAATTAGAGAGTTCTGAAAAGAACTCGCATCAAATTAAATTTTCACAGTACTAAACCTAAAGATGTCGTACATGCCTTCCTATGACCGTGTGCATGCTCAGGGGCCAGGAGGAAAGATTTCAGTACTGCCAAGCTTCCAGCAGAAGTCATCCAGCTGTCAGCACTCAGACAAACCATCAAACCTCTACCCCTATTAGAGAAGTACTACTGTAATCACTGACACAGCACATGCAGGCTAAATATTTCTTTGCAGTAATGACCACAGCTTTTATGATGACTTAATACCATTTATATTCACGGTTTCCTGGGACACTTCTTCCTCTCATTTCATTCCAATGCAAACAGTAGTAAAATGAGTATCTTCTACCTGAAATAGCATTGATCAAACTGCTAAAAGCACAACGACAGGTGAATATCATTTAAAAAAAACAAACAGAACACAATGAAGACATTCAAAGATCTTTTCAAATCGCTTTTGTAACAGCCATGGTTTGGGCAACCAGTGAGGTATGATGGCTTCAACAGGAACAAAATGATGATAATCACATTTAAGGGACTACCTAAAAGTCACTTTTGAGAGCGAGCATGGGAGAGAAAACTCTGTGGATGGGCAGGCTAAGACTGCACAAAGATAGTTCAGTCTCATAAGCAAGAAGACCACAAATAACGTTTTCTTTGGCTCAGGAAGTTTCAGGGAAAGACGCAAGGAGGAAGCAAGAGCTAATATATAGCTTTGGGCGTAAGTTACCGTAGGCAATTTTAGCAAGAGTATTCTCTTTGTTTAGATAAGAGTTCAGTATGAAAAAGAGGCAAACTGCAAAATAATAAAACACTCTCCGTGTCTGTAGATTCCCGCATGGTATCATAACTGCTACTAGAGAGTAAGTTACTGTTTGTATTACTTCAGACAAGCCGTACGACCTTGGGTCCCTTTTCTAAGCAATAAATCGTTTCCAGCCGCGTGTAATTGATTGTGATGGCAAAAAAAGTAAAGTTGGAGTCAGGAGAAAATCCATGCGGAGTCCAGGAGGGCCAGAGCGGGCGCAGCAGAGGGGGAGCCCAGGCCACATCACCACAGAACCACAGGGCAACCTGAAAATAAGAAGTTTCTTCGATTACAGTTCTTTGTAGGTGCACTCTATCCATGGACAAAAAGCGAACACTGCTGTAGGAGCCAGAAGATTTTTCTTCTGCATTTCTGAGTAACCAGCCATGCACCATGTTTGCTTCACCTTCCTCAGAGAGCTAAAAAGTCACAAGCCATGAACAAGCTTCCCCATCACTCCCAGCGCCAGGAGCTTCATCCCCAGCAGGCTGACGTGGTGAAATAAGAACATCAATGAAGAGGGAGGTCACGGGCTTTAGAGGTTGCAGTAGGAACTCGATGCTTGCTGCAAAAACCCCTCACCAATGCATTGGAGCCTGACACTTAATATTCAAACTGAACTGTGAGCAAGATGCTCAAGCATAAAGCCCGGGAACATGACAGATTCACAAGCTGACCAGCCTGGCATACAAATCTCCAGCGCAGAGCTCATTTTGAGCATTTTTTTTCTTATTTTTTTTTAAATCTAAATAGAGATCATGGTTCTTTTAAATATCAAGACTTCCTATTTAGAGAGGGAATAGGAAATGGAATGGAAATAGAATGAAAAAAACTGTTTTATTCTGTGTATAGGTATTGATAAAGGAGTATGCCTTAAAAATAGTGTGCTTTAATTACAATTTACGTAAATTGTAATTACACAAACCCTGCGTATGCAGCTTTTGCCTTGCAATTATAACACAGGAGTACATTACACCACGCAGACGTTTTGTTTTCACAGCACCCAATCCTTTGGGGCAAATATCTACTGCTTTAAGTCAATACAGAATTTGCCCAATTTTGACAATTTACAGCTTGCACATAAGTGGTGAAAGCCAAAGTTGCTGCAAAGGCTCCAAAACCTTGACAGCTGCTATGCAGACCTTGCATCTACGTCACTGCTCTAACTAGCCCCACATTAGCTCCCCAAAACCAAGCTCATTTTTCATCTCTCAGCCTTATTCATTTTTATTTTAGTCAACATAGCTTAGTTCCCAGTAAAACATTCATTGTTTATTTTACAATGACAGGATGCTGTCATGGCCCATTTATTTTTTCACTTTCAATTTTTCCTTTACATTACTACAACCTAGCAACTTTTTCTCCTTCTCTCTTCTTTTTTTACCTCCTCCCAAGTGAATGACTGTTCATGCATGTAGGAGGATGTTTAAAATTAAGAAAATAATAATTAAATCTAAAATTTTTGCTTGTCTGTATTTAGCTTTGAACATCAACGTTCTGTTACTAGCAGACCCTCTTCCTTTTGCAATCCAATTGCATCCAGATTAACTACATCTCACTAAATCACCTTGTAACAGTTCTAGTTTGATTTATTCCATTTCATTGCTTTTTGTATTTAAATGGCTCCATTTCTTTTCCAATTCCCCAAACACCTCGAAAATGACTGGTCTCACTTTGCAGAAAGATTCTTTCTGCTGTTACTTCAAATAACTCCCATGATGAATGCTTCATTTCTCCCCCAGTATATCTGCAAGATTTCCCACCGAACTGCCTATAAAAAGCGTCCAAATTTATACACTTAATCTCTTCTCTTTGTTTCAATTATGTTCTATATACACCGGGGCAGTCATCAGTATAGGACAGCACATTTTATTTGTTAACACGAAATTAAAATTTAGAGACAACCGGACGGCTATGCTGTAGGATGGGATTTGCAAAGCACCGGCTGCAGCGGCTCCCGGCTCCCTCCGGCCACGGTGCAGACTTGGCTGGATACAAAATACAAGTGACAGTGGCAAACTGGAATTTCACTTACACAGTTTGCAATGATAACAAAAATATCACTACTTTTCATATAGGGAGGGAGTAAGGATCAGCATCTATAATTAAAAAAAAAATTATTGTAGCATAAACTTCTGCCCGTTCCTACTCTGCCCCTTGGCAGAAGCTCCGGTTCTCTGGAATTCTGCTCACAGTGAAACAGTTTCCCTCCTTCCATAAAAAATAAATTGTTTTTCACAGTTTTGACTAAGCCTGAGAAAAAGATCATCTCCATAGCCAAGTGGTAGATCAATACCTTTCATTAGTTAGTGCAGACACAAACCTGCTGCAATGTGACCTCAAACTGAGGACAAACTTGTTGAAACCAATTCTAGGAGGGCCCATGTGCTGAAAGAGCCCTCCCTGCCGAGTAAGAACCACTCTACCTGAGCATGTCTACTGCTAAAATTGCTGCTGCACGGCCGAGTGCACCTTAAAGAAGATGCAACCTTCGTAAAAGTAATTTCTGCTACCCTGAAAACTGCTCTGCGCTGCTTGGGCTTCTGCAGAGCTGCTCTGGGCTCCTGCCTCGAGGGTGACGGAGGTTTCGGCTCCTGCCTCGAGGGTGATGTCCCAGTGCCGGGAAGCGGCTCCCTCTCCGTCCCCACGGCACTTGGCTCCCTGCCCGACCGCCTTCCCCTCCTGCCGCGTTGCCCGGGGTCCTGGACCTGCCAAAAGCAGAGCTCAATGATTACCTCTAATTCAGAACTTCAGCGATTCTCCTACCAAGGAGTGAAAAGGACCCGTGACGCTTACATTTACATTGGAGAAAAGCAGCAAACTGCGGCACGAGCCAGGGGTCAGTCCTGCTGGGTGCATTCAAATAGGCCAATAAAAAAAAAAAAAATCTGTTTCTAGCTCCCTTATTTACTGGTGTTGCTCTAAAAACTGGATAAACAACTCCAGGACAGATAAACCAGCAATGATTTCATAGGACAGCTTCATACCACATCCCAGCCCCTGCTCACATTGCATCTGACCTGAAAACTTCTTTTTTTTTTTTTTTTTAATATGGCAATTCCTATTGCAAACTTTATTATAAGGTGTATACATAACTATCTTTTAAACATCCTGAATAATTGCAAGAATTAACAGCTGGTGGAACTACTTTCTAATGTTTGCTACTTTCTGCTAAACTGAAATAAACTGGAAAATATCATCCGAAGACTTAACATTGGTATTTCAGTAATATTCAGTTTGGTATTTCAGTAATAGCATCTTCAGCAGCTTGTTATCTCCGTTTAGTGCCCTCCTTGAAATAAGCACTTGCTTGCAGATATTTTTCTTTGCCAAATTAAAAACTCCGCAACACGGTGCCTTGGACATGATTAAACTTCAGTAAAGAGTTATTTCATGCTGTGTGTTACTAAAATCACCAGAAAAAAAAGGTCCCCATTTACACACACATTTCATAGCTGTAGAATCAAGGATTTGGACACAATTTGACTCCATTCTCATAAAACAAGAAAATAAATTTCTAGTTCCCCAGATACAAAGATGACCTTGGAAGATGAACTGATTTCTTCTCTCCTGAAAAACATTCTAGGCATTATTAACTGCCCCAGTCACACTACAGCCTGATAACACACACCAAAAGATAGCAAACTTAAACTTCCCAGTATTGTAATTTGTAAAGAAGTATAAAATTAAATTAAACATTGACTTAATCTGAGGCTAAATGAAAAAAAAAAAAAAGAAGCAAGGCTTTTCATGGAACTTCGGCTGTATTCCGCAAAATATAAGGAGAAAAAACAGACATATTTAAGATAAAGTTCTGCTAGCTAGAAGGCACTTCAGAGGTGCATATTTATACATTTTATTTTCAAGGTATTTATAGAAATCCTCAAAACGTCAATAAAACCATGTCCAATGACAAGTTGCTGTGGTTTTCAAAACATTTCTGAAAACCCTTTTGCTTTTTGAGAAAGAAAGGAAAAAAAAATCAAATCTGCCCCATTTCTTCAAATCCTCCAATATTCTATTCCTGGATCACCTGTTATAAGAAATATGAGCTGCGTTTATTTCTTTCTAAATATGAAAACTGTTGACCAAAAATAAAATCTGGAAAATGCATCAACCTTAAAATGACAGTAAAGATACAGAGATACATGTCCCAGATATATGTGAAGTGACCAAATAGGTCGCTATCTTTTACAAGATTACAACAAATTATTTAAGAAATCAATCCTTACAAATTGTAAGAAGTATGAGACAATAACTGCTTGCCTAAGCATAATTTTACTAAGTTAAATTAAAAAGGCCAAACATCTTATTACCAAAAGCAATATTCTTGAAAGCATCAGATACTGGTTACTGTCAGATAACAATCAGTATAAAGAAAACTTGGCAATTTATATATTCATCTCTTTTCTTCTTGCCCTCTATTACTTGTAAATGATACTTTGGATATTGTTTAGATTTACCTGCCGCAAGTCAGATGTTTCTGATTAATTCAAGATATTATGCTTTAATGTATGTCAGCAATTCCCTTGAAGAGAGGCAGCAAGTGAACATTAAGTATAAGCAATAGGATGAATCTATGTAATTAGTATTTTGATGTGCTTCAACCCAAGTTTGCTCTTGCAGTATTGATATGAAATAAATAACTCTCAGACAAGTTGTTGTCCCACTTTTTAAAAAGATGCTTCAATTTATATAATTACTTTACTTGATTTATGGTTGCAACCTTACTCAAGTTACCTACTCAGTTAATGGGCTATCAATGTAATTAGCTGGTCCTTGGTAGCAATCACTGTTTTTAATCAAGTTAGCATTTTATGGCAGAGAAAATGTATTGGTGGTACTTCCTTGGAATTAAAATCCCTTCTGAATAGAATCTGTGCACAGTTTGCTCAGTAGCTGCCAACGGGGCTCAGAAGACAGTACAAGCTACATGAAAGGATTGAAATAAATATGAATCTTTGGTTAGAAAAATACAACCTGGGGAGTAATCCTCTTTCCTGTATTCCCAAAATATACTGCATTTTGACCAATTACAGGATAAGTCTAGCCACAGACATAGCATTATAGCTTATTTAACATATTTGAAGCAAAATGGGCAGTAGAAGCAAAGCTGAAAACAAGCAATGGAAATTTAAGTTAAATGCAAAGACTGTCTGGAGTCGGGAGATAGAAAGTCAAACAGCCGCTCTACTCCAGTCCAAACATTAGCATTGATTTCTTTAAGATTAAATATGTCTTTATTCATGCTGCAGAAAAATATGAAAAAAATTAAGCGTATGTTCACTATTTGATCATTAAGAAACTGAGAGGTTTTTTTTTTTGTCTCAATTATGAGTAAATGATAGTGACCTTGATTCGGGGCTTCAAGAAATATTTCAACATCGTGGCAAATTTCTTTTGCAACTAACAGCTAAAGTTTGCAAAAAATAGCCATTGACTAGTGCACTATTAAATGAGATTACAGTGGATGAGATCAGGCCATCTGTCATTAGGCTATTAAACTTGAACTCAATAAAAGAGTTGCAACTCTGCAAATATCATCGCCTTCAACAAAGCCACATGTGAAAGATTCAAGGAACTGCAGGTTAATACTCCATCCATCATTCGCCCAAGCACACAAACTAGTAAATCTATGGAAAGAGGTGCAAAAAGTAAAGTAAAATCTTAAAATCTTGATTGCTAAAGGGAATTGGGTATGGCAGCAAGAGAAAAGCGATCATATACAGAAAAAGAGCAAACCATGCTCCTACTAATCATGTGTCTTAAGGCATATACAATTTACTTTTATATTTTATAACGCGTTGAGATTAGATCTCAGGAAACCTTGCTTTTGCAAAAGCATTTTTGCAGTGCACTTGCGACTTTCAACATAATTGTGAAACTGTTTGCCCCACATTTTGCTTTTTAACATCCCAACATCGCTTCCCTCTACCTGTATCAGTTTTTCCCTTTCTACTTTTGGCTACGATAGGACCAAAGCAGCCAATTCCTTACCCAAGTGCCAGACACCAGACCGATAACAATATAATCCTAACATAATTTTCTAATGCCTAAGAGCCCTTCAAGTACCCCCATACATCAAGACTTAAATGTTTAATAATACCTATAAACACTTCCAGAATGCAATCTAATACTACTAAGAGTGAAACAAGTGAAAGGTACTGGTAAAAATCAATTTTCTTCTACCCAAAATGATTTATATTCTTTCCTGAACAAATTAATTTCACACTAACAAACTATTGGATGAAACTTCAGAGCAGCCCTCTATTACAAAGCTTCCTTCTTTACCCAGACAGCTATAATATGAAAATAGTAGCAAAACTGCAGTATGGGATTACCCTTCAATTATTTCACATTGTCTTCACACTGAGTTTTATTTCCAAACTTCTGATACTAATGTTTGCATTATTAAAGAAAAAACTCAAAGGGACTGCACATAAGTATACATTTCTTTGGAGTGCATCTAGAATATTTAGGACCATTATCCCATCTTTTCTTTAAAACCCACCTCTAGCTATGACCATATTTTGCATCCGTTATGGATACAGGACGTTGTTGGAGATAACACAGTTTCCTCCTTCTCCCACACCCAGAACTAGCAAAGTATTTTTTTTTTTAGTGAATAGTAAGGAAGATTACTTGGATTATTATTAATAAAAATAATAGCAGCAATACTAATAACAACTTTAGAACCAAGCCAGTACTCTATGCACAGACTGGAACAGGTCGGTGACAGGAAATACCCATTAAGACCTGGGCGTACCTTGACTTCCTGCCCTTCTCCTGAACCACACTTTGGCTTTCTTAGAACAATGGATTTGAGATTCTCTTTTTCCTTAGATAGCCCTCACTTTCACAGTAGACGTGCAAGTCACCATTTTAAAAAACAAAGAAGTTATTACCTAACATGCTTATAGAGCTGTATAACAATGACTAAAGCTCACACAAAAAAGTAAATGCTCCAAATACAAAGATGGATTCAGCTCTTTTATCATTTTGGTTGACTATTTATTAGAGAGATATTTATTTACTTAAGATATTTAAAAAAAGATGAAAAAGATACTTACTTTAGAAAATAAGAATATTACGGCAGTCTCTGCAGCTCTTTTCTCCCACCTCCCCTTCACAGAATGCAGTTTACCAACCAAACACAAAAATTTTTATAAACATATACATAGCAAAAAAAGAGCGATAGAGACTAACACATAGAACGCATTTAGTTCTCATCTTTCAAAATAAAACTGTGAATCACTACTGGAGACTGAAACGTGAACCTCTGAAATGTAATAACGTCACTTTCAACAGGCCAAAACCACTTTCTCTAGGTAGCTAATTGTAACCCAGTTCCATTTGCCAATTTGAACTCCTTGAAAAAGTGTCATAAATGGTTGAAAACTTCATTACTGCAACTGGCGAGCGCCAAGTATTCATAGCTATGACTGCAGACTCTTTGGCACAGGGCTTTTGTTTTCTTCCTCTTTCTGCAAGAGTCTCTAAGCCAAGGGGGTCCTGATCCATGAATGCAGCTCTAGGCACTATTGCAGCATCAATAAATAATATTGTATAACAAAGGCACCTTGAATAAATACCTGCACACAGTTATTTAAAACTCTGAAAGGGGATAGAAAATCTGCTCAATGGGGGGCAAACTGTGGCACGAAGTAAACATGGGTTTGTAGTTTATGGAAGGGCAGGAAACCAAGTAAACCCTGCCTTATATGGCTTCAAAAATGCTAAAACACATAAAAGTTATTTGATTTTGGAAAATCTTTTGTCTACCCATCACTAACCATCTTTGCGAGTTTCAAGTAAACAAACAAAACAACAATAAAGAGGAAGCCTAATTTAGGAGAGGCAAATTAATGAAACACATAAATACAATGCAAGTTTGTTGCATAATAAAGATGTCAGCTATTTTAACGAAAAACAAATGGTAGAACATTTGCCTTAACTCCATTCCTAAGCGCCTTACTGCACCAGTGATTTTTGTTGACACTGTAAGGTTATTAACACGTTCCATTGGAGATTGAAGCAATTTAAATATTAATGGCCTCTTTACGAGAAATTAATAACAAAATCATAAAATCCTTGTGTTTCAAGGCTTCCAGGTTAATTACTTCACCTGGTTGACAAGGACAAGATAAATCTTAGTTTTAACCTTAACATTTTTAGGTAAACTAAAAAAAGACAATAACCTACATTCTGTATTCAAGCTCCTAAATTCTTCATATTTGATCAGCTCTATTTTTAACCTTTTGAATACTGTCCCATGTAAACTGATGGGATCATTATTCCTTTTGCATGTACATTGCATGTACATGTATATTCTATGTACAACAAGGCAAACTGTGATGGCAGACTGGGAACCTTCAGCTTCAGAATCAGCGTGAAAGGAAAAAAATCAGTAGACGCTTCCCAATATCCATCTTGGCTGACTATTTCTCATTTTTGGAAGGATTTCTAAGCCAATATGCCCCTCAAGAACCACCCACAATATGTCTATAAATACACGATCAGCTTCGGACATTAGAAGAACAATCTAGGACCTAATCATCGACTAGGCTGAAGAACCATTTCACTCCTCCTTAATGCATCTTTATCCCTCCTCTTCCAAGCCAAGTCACAAGGAGTTTTGGCACACTGTACTGCAACAATCATTCTGCTTCTGAATTTCGCCCTCAGTATACAAATCACTTGCTCACTATATCAAACCATTTTCTCTGTTCTGATAATTAGGATTTTAATTTTTCATTCATTCTTCTACCGTTTTTGCAAATCTTTTTTTGCCTCCTACTCATGCCTACAAAACTTCTGTGTCAAAATTTCATTTCCTAATCGTGGTGTGTTTTTGCTGAGATGTCAGCAAATTTGCAAACAAAAATAAAAGTAAAATAAAATAAAGCCTCAAAATAGTCGAACCAGATGGTCTGATGGGGAAACCATCTCGAAAGAATGCAGGCAAACAGAAGCTCTCGCCAACCAAGCAGAATAAGATATTCTACTGTTTCTTGTTGATTTAAGGTCTATGACACACCGCATCTGTCACAACGAAGGGTAGATAGAAAAGGGAGTTTAATGACTACAAAAAATACATTAAAAACAACAAATTTAAAAAAAATATTCACTTGGCATCTGTCTTCTGTAACAAGGCCCCATTATTGCACAAGCAATTTCTCTCCCTCTTCACTTTCAGAAAGAAATTAAGTTTAATACACTGCTGGTACTTAACAACCAAATTTTGTCAGCTTGTGTGTTGAGTAGCATCCTATTGACTTTCACAACACTATTTACACTATAAATTATAACCTAATTTGCCATAAAGGTGACAGATTCTCATACTACCTCCAAGTGTCCCATGCAGAAACTATGCAGGCAATCACCTTGATGCTGCAAACATCTTTGCTGTGGTCATGAGGGACCCTTCCACCTCCTGCTCACCTCCCTTCTGCTGGTGCCAGTGTTTATGGATCCAGATGGATGCTGGATGGGATTATTTTGGGTGTTTCATTGTCAGAGGGGAATGAAACAAGTGTATTTCTACCATTTTCTCTTCTCTGTGCAGGCCTCAGGGATGCGCAGCCCAGGCAGGGTGGATCTGGTACAATCCAAGCATAAGTCAGGGTAAAGAATGTGCCGTTAACTGGATAGGCCAGGAAAAAAATAGCAGCCCAGCTTTGGGAATGACAACCCTTTCCAAAACAATCCCTCCTGCCAGCTTTCCACATACCTGCCAGACACAGCTCTGCACTGCCACAGATAAAATCTTCCAAGAAGCTGAGCCGGCTGGCTTGAAGTTCACAGTTGGGCTGATGCTACAACAAATCATCACAGAAACATACCCAGAACACTGAAAAAAAATCTAATTCCCAAGGTACCACCATGCCTAATTTAGTTGATGCTGAATCTGAAAGATGAGCGCCTCAAACAAATCTTTTCCTGTAGACCAACAGGACATTTTAAAGTGTTATAACAACATGCTAGATTGTGACATCTGATTGAGATGATTGCACAAATGGAGTTCATCTGAGTGTAATTTCTCTGTTAATGGGAACTGCACAGGGAATTAATTTGGCCAAGCATATCATGTTATTCAACACATAATTGATTAGTTTGTGCGTGAGAAGTTGAATAACATTAACACAATTCCAAAACGACTGCTGATGGAAAAGCTTGGTTTTCACTTCTGAGCTGTTTAAGGGACCTGCAGGTCAGATGCTCAAGATCTGTATCAGGCAGGTAATTAATGAAAGTCATTAGCTAAACAAGCCTTTCTGTCCGCAGAAGGAACGAGCATGTGAGAGTAGTATGGAGCCCCTACCACCGAAATTCACCTCCAACCTCACTAGAAACTAGAAAAAAAACCATTCAATTCAGAAGCAGAGACAATAACCCAGTACACTGAATATAAGGCATGACAAAGCACAATGCTGTTTGAAGCAGAAAGTTTGAATCACTTTGGTCAAGTATAAACCAACAGAGATTACAAACCCGTAATTCCGGCACAATATCGTAACTTGGGAAAATTCTGGGAAATACGGTTGCACTCTCTACTGAAGCTGACGGAACTGAAATAAAACACATAGCCACCAAGGACAAGTCGACTCTGAAACTAGCTCAAAGGTTTGAGCTTCAGCGCAGTAGCAAGTTCCTCTCCTGGTAAGGTGAGAACAATTTCAGTGCTAAATCCTCCTCTCCATTCTTCATCAGCTTCAGATTTATATTATTACTTCCTGACATATGAAGGTATTGCCAAAAACATAGTTTTGTCTATTTGAAAAAACAGCTTTTCATAAATCATCTCCTTTCATACTAAAGGAAAACTCAATGTGAAAGTGATTTAAATTTATTCTAAAGCACAAATAAATTCTACAATTCCTGTAGGCAACATAAAAGTATATATTTCCCTTTTAATTTTAGTTGTGTATATAATGAATTTCACAGTTTTTGCTGATGCAAACACTATCCAGCCCCAAGAAGTAGTTGCTTATCAGGAACAGCAGCAGAGCTGAAAATCCTTAAGCAGCATTAAGTGAAAATAAGGAAATGTGTTA
>VZSG01000045.1:1847279-1947029 GCA_013398315.1 Nothoprocta pentlandii
TATCTTCAATTTATATTATACATATAACAAAAATATACAAATGCACACAATCATACATTTAAGGTATTTCCTACCAAAATTTCAGTTACTGAATGAGACAGTTTAGCTGGAATGGGTCTCCTGGCCAAATCCCTGCTCAGAGCTGGCACAGGCAGAGCAGGTCACACAGAACCATCTGCAGGGTCTCTGAGTCTGGAGCATCTCCAAGGATGGAGATACCTCTGCCCCTGTGGGCCTCACTAAATGATAAGATACCCTGTCAGAAATAAAATGCTAAGTTTGGCCTATTTTCATGAGAGAATTATTCAGGATATTTTTACATCTTTTACTAGCGGAATAAATTGAAAATCCCTGTGAGCACTATAAATGTTCAAAACAGGATGCAGGTTGGGGGGGTTATTTTGTCTCTGTTTATTGTTTGCTTGTTTATCTAAGCAAATCAATTGCTTCACTCCAGCAGAGATACTTATATTATAGACGCCACAGTTACTGCTTTAAAACACTATTACTTCACAATTTGCCACCCTTTGCTGGCCTGCAATATCCCTAGAGGTCTGAGAACAGGAGCCTTCAAACTGAAAGGAGACACAGGAGCCTTCCAGTGAATTAACCAAGTAGTTTAAATATGGGTCACCGAGTCTGCTGTCGTGGCTGAGAAGTGCAGGACAATTCCAGTAATTAGGAAGCGGGAGCTGGCACCCGCAGTAGGTGCTGGCTGCCCCACAGCTCGGCATGGGGGTCTGAAAGGCGATGCAGATGCAAAACCTGAAAACATCTTCTCAAAAGTCAATTCAAAATCTAGTCAAGCTGGTTACCTAAAAATTAGCACGTGTGTGTGCGTCTGTTATGTAGTTGAGCATGGATCTGAGAAATCAAACCATGCTTTTGTGACCAAAAAATGGCACCAGAGGTAAAACACTCATCACCTCCTCATTACAGATTCCTCTTGGAATCTGAATGACTAAGTCCAAAGACATTTTCAACCTCAAATAATAAAGTATCAGGTATTAACAGAGAAATTCTAGACACTATATGAAAATGCATCCAAAATCGAGGAGAAAGACATGGTAAAAAGCAAAGATACCAGATATTACACGGAACCTGCTCTGGAAAAAAGCTAGTCTATAGACTTGGTCTCTGTACAGAGAGATAAATAATAAACAAGCCCATTTAATAAATAATAAAAATCCATTACATCAGATTACAGTGCAAAACGTCAGGTTCAGAAGTAGAGATCTGTCCAGAACTGCCCAGAGCAGGTTACTTGAGGTACCCAAAGGAATTGGTCTACACGGTAAATCAAGGACAAAAACTGACCAAATCAATGCTAATGGCTGAACCAACCCTTCCACACTTGGAATCATGTAATCTACCACTAATGTCAGCAGTTATAAACTCTGAACATTATCTAAAAAACATACAGCCAACTAGTAGCAGATTTTCACTGTTAGAAGGTATTTTGGGGGCAAATACAACTGGAGAACGTGTTATCACTTGGTGAGACTTTGAAATAGATGATGGAAATTGCTGATATTCTCCTCATACATATTCCGTATTACAACAAAACAAAATAATGCTAGATTAAAGAGAGGTAAAGATAAGCTTAAGAAAAGATCAATTTAAGTGTATAGAATGACTAAAACAGTCATTTGGAAAATTAATGTCACATAAAAGTAATTTAGTCAAGTCTAATTAAAGGAGAAATGTTAACTCTAATCACACCAGAATTGGAGACGAGATATTATATACCAAATGTATGACTACTTTGCAATGTTAAAACATGTGCAAAGTGGAAAAAAAAAAAGCCATCCTTTTCAAAGCAAATGCCAAAAGCTTCACAGTACATACACAGAAACAAGACTTCTTGGAAATTTCTTACTTATATGAAGTATGAAATGATTTCGGAATGCAGGACGAGTGCATCAGAATAAAGTCACAGTTCTTTACAAAGCACTGCTTTGACTGTATGTAGATGATAAATGACATACGTTTACCTACTGAATCATAAAAACAATAGAAAGGCTTTGAGAAGAGCAAATATTTCCTCTTCAATTCATGTTGTGTTGAACTTCTGCATAATCTACATACAGCCATGTACACACACTTAACATTCAATCATTTGTAACTGACATTAAAGAGTATTTCTTCACCAGAATGTGTAACGTTACCACATAAAATATGCTTTATTCCGATACACCTTAATATCACAGTAAATTATTCCAAAATAGTTGGAAAAAAAAACATTTAAATGGCAAATTTTGAATGTTATTGCAAATTGAACTACTGAACTCAGACCCTCGTGAACTTCTGAGCCTGAACTTCTGACCCTCATAAACTTCTGAGAAATTTAGAGAATGAGCTACCCAGAACATACCCTGTCTCTGAGTGTGAACCTACCAGGCTACTTTCAGCAGCCTATAGGCAGCTCACTTGTTTTTAGAAGGTTTTGCATGCTTTTTATTTTGGAGTTGCTCAATGTCCAGCTGGTCCCCAAGAGCCTGATTTGACCCGTGCTGGCTGCTGGTGGCCCCATGAGGGTCATTACAGCAGCCATAAATAGACGAAGGGTCTGAAATGGCCTTGAAAGCCTCCTCTTTGCTTCTCTCAGAGGAAGTACAGAGATGGGGACGGTGAGGTGCCACCCACCTCCCCTTTGCACTGCTTTTCTTGTTGATTTTAGGTCAGCTTTAGGCTGCTGTCACAGTCCTGATTCAGCAAAGCATATAAACCCCATACTTAATCCATCTTTTCCGTGGAAATTGTGTATGTGCTTCAGGGTCTTTTTAAAAATAGGAATGAATTTAAGCGTTTCCTGAGATGGGCATATCATGCAGACTTGGGTCTACCTCATTACATCTAAATATGCTCAGTGTGTGAATGCTGTATTTTAAATGACTTTGCAAAGAGTTCCAGCGTCTATTTCCTATTCCTCAGCCACAGAGCTAGTTCATCTCTGCAATAATTAAGGATTAAGAGGATAACATCCATTTGTAAACCTGGCTAATCACCTTTTCTCTCACTCAGCATCACTCCCTTTCACTGAGATAAAACAACCGGCTCAGATTTGAAGCCTAGGAGAGTGTTCAACTTGCCTTGGGTTTCCCTCCTGAGTCACGGCTCGGAGAATCATCGCTAACTCCACGAAGGGAATATTTCCAGAAAGCCTCGCATAAACACCAGAAATAAGTGTGGATTTCCTCTTAATTTGCATCCTCTAGTCAGATGGCTTAGGGAACTAAGAAAATACTAAGCTTTTCCTAGTGTCAAAATCCAAGACACTGTTCTGGTACATTTCTGGTGTTCTAGTAAGGTCTAATGAGGTCTTAATTAGTTAACAGCTAAGTCTTTCCCCAGGGCACTGGTTAGATCTCCTGCTGCACCCTCACAATTACTGTAGCTTGCAAGAACTCAATGATTTCTGACACCTCTACCATAGATCAAATAAACTATGATTCAGAAAATATTAAAACAGTAGCTACAGGTCTATCTTTAAGAAAAGATAATAATCATACAGAGCAAATCACACTAGCGAAGACATATACATAACCTCACGCATATGTCCAGATAAAGCCAAAAGGGAAATTTCACAGGTCACAATTAAAATTTGTGTGAGGGATATTTTCTGTGGAGCTACTGCCAACAAGAACTCACTTGTTTACAGCAAATACAGCCAGTTCACAGCTACTTATCAGTACAGTTTAATATGGTCCATAATACAATCAAACTACCAGCATACAAATCTCCAAAACTCAATCCTCTTGGGTACCTTTTTTTCCCCATTACCATGCCACGCATATGCAGTCTGTCCGTGCAATAACCTTGGCACCAGCAAGTTTGGTAACCTCCTACAAATTGCACAAATTAAGTTGATTATTTCTAATGCTTCCTAAAATATTTGGTCTCAGTCAATCTTAACAAAATCATTTACAAAAGAAATGTGCGGGGTTTTTTTTTAAGAGGGAAAAAAGGGAAAAAAAGTGCCCCTTTTTACCCCATATCCATTATACTATATACAAAAACTCTCATATATGGAAGTCTGTAATTCAAAATAAAGCAATTACCTGTGGCTGTTTGAAAAATTATTTTACTAATACAACAAAACCACAAGAAACTCAAAATAAAAAAGAAAATGAGGTAATATCTGGAAAAAAAAGATATTTAAAAAATAAAGAAAAAAGATAAAAGATAAAAGTGAAAAAATAAGTCTTTAGGACTTCTCTTTGAGTGATTGCAACTTCCCATCAGGTTTTTAATACCTCCATGGATGCTTCACATAACACACATAATCCTGCTGAGAAAATGAAGGAGAAATTCACTGAGAAAAGCGATAGAAAGTCTTTGACTATCACATCAGCAATTTAAATTCCAACCAAGAAAGTCATAACTGCTCAGTGGTCGCAGTATCATTCCAGTTTCTACTTCAGCATCCGTCTAATTGGTAAGTTTGCAGAGA
This sequence comes from Nothoprocta pentlandii, assembly GCA_013398315.1. NCBI lineage: Eukaryota > Metazoa > Chordata > Aves > Tinamiformes > Tinamidae > Nothoprocta > Nothoprocta pentlandii. Next base: position 1,851,733 of record VZSG01000045.1, read on the forward strand.
AAATAATGCCACATTAGAAACCTCACACTACACTCGCTAGGGTCAGTAGAAAAGGTGAGTGCTAAACACATCACGGCAGCTGCAACAATTCCAACTTCATTTATGAGGCTACGCCGAGATAAAATAAATAATTAAATAAACAAGAACAACTAAACAAAACACAGAATAATGGGAGTCACTTGATACCGCTTCTTCCGTGCCCCGCTTCATTGGTGGGTGACACCAGCCTTCGATCCTGCTACGTTTCTGGATAAACACGGAGCGACAGGCAAGGGGACACGGGCGAGCTGAACGCGGACAGCCCTTTTCTCCACACGCCCTCACCTCATTGCCTCAGGATGAGTGGCTCTTGGGGTCATTCTGATTCTTCTCTCACATTTACAAAGAAACCATTAGCTTTTCTGCCCCGGCTAATCACTATCACCAATATATGCAGTGCCCAAAATAACAGAACAAAGCCAAAAAGGAGCCATGAAATGTGTTTTCCAACAGGTATCACAGAGAAGAGCCTGCCTGCATCTTCTTTACACCCTCCCTCAGATTGAGGTACATCTGGTTAAGATTCCCCAGTGCCTTCTCTCTTCTCCGGGCTGCCCAGCCCCAGCTCTCTCAGCCTCCCCTTGTAGGAAAGATGCTGCAGTCTCTACATCACCTTAGTGACCCTCTTTCTTTTCTTAGGATGAGCTTCCTTTATTATTTAAAGGACATATAGGGAACAAAAGATCTCAGTTTTACTCACTTCCCACTTTCAGGAGCAAGGTACTCCTGGCTCCTCTGAGAAACCAAGCAGCCAAAGAGACTGGAGTTGCCATCACATTGCCAGCATCCCAAGACTTTCGTTCACTTTTCAATCCTCTATTTGCAACGACGTATGAAACAAGAGTGAAACTATTAATTTCCACATTCAGTAGCTGATCTCCCTTCTGGGAGAGACACATTTTCCTGGACTTCAGGAGGTAGGAGAGAAGATGCATTTTTAATACAGCTACTCTGGAACAGAAGCCTTTCCCTTTCAGGGATCATATTTCCTTTCTCCACAGTCTTCTCTCTCAACACTCACAAAAGACTTATCAGAGAATGGGCTGGATTTTTTATTTCAAATATTAAAATACAGCAGCCACTCCTATTTTCAACTCGGCCATTAGGAAATACAAAGACATAAAAGCAAGAAATGAAAAAAATAACCCTCTTCATGCCCTGTTCAGTAACAGGCACAGTCAGGTAACCACAGCAATGAAACGAAGTTGAGAAACCTCCTGTCTTCTGTACATCACCCAGCCTCCAAAAAAGCCAGAAAAACAAAAAGGCCTTGTGAGGTATTTGCACCCCAGCTAGTTAAAAAAAAATCATAGCACAATATAAAATCAAATAAACCTTCTAGAAAAAATACTATCAAAAATCCCGCATTATTGAAAGCAATTAGGTATGCCCACTTGTTTGAGGTGCTCAAGTAGGTCTGGACTACGATACAAGTCTCAGTAGTAGAAAACATTACAACAGGCAGTACAGATACCAACAGAAAGCGAACACACAAATTGTAATTTTTATTTAACATTGAGTTACAATGAGTTACTACATTCTGGAAGAGGGCAGCCGTTTTCAGCATCACTGAAGGGTTTTGGATTGAGCAAACTCTTGGTTTGGCACATCAGCCACTTGACAGGTATCAATACCTGACAACAAGCCTCTCATCTTCACCAAGATGAAACTCCCAAAAAGCAATAGGCTCCCACATAACAACCTTATGTACTCTCAGAGTTATGTGGCATAATTAATCCTGCCTGTGATTAGATTGTGACAATCAGCTAAGTAGTATACGTTTGTGACACAGGACTTATTAGTTTGAGGAGTGGTATTAGCTAGACAGTGATTACTTTTGGGCTGTATTTCTCAAATTACCAAATAATTTCCTTGAAACCCTATCTGAAAGAGAGTGTTTGAAAGCTATATGACTTTGAATCATAAATAAATAAATAAAATTCCAAACCTATAAATTAAGAACAAGTAGAACAAAATGAGTGAACTATTGTTTTCTTAGCTGAGCCTCTCATTTGGAAGGAGCAATAGGATTAAAAAAAAATAAAGGCACTTTAACCCATTTTTCCTCTTCTGCTAACATTTTCAACTTCTGACCTGTCTTGTCTGTTATGGGGAATTCCATTATGGGAGAATAAAGCACGTACTGCTCTTACAAAATAGAGGCTCTTTTAATGACAGTTACCAAAACATGCCCTTTTGTACTTCAATAGATTGACTGTAAAAGCTCACTGTCAACTGACAGCAACATCAATGCCAATGCACAAAAGCCTGACACTCCCGTATGAAAAATCCTTGCACTATTAACTGTTGGTGCCCTGTTGGGGTTTATGCAGCTATTTTTGAAGAAGCAGAACAGCTTTTGTTCCTTTTAAGTAGAGGAAGGCAACATTTAGAGGAGAAAAGGTTCTCATAGTTTATACTACTGGAACTCATAATTAACAGTTTCCTCCTTTTTTATTCATTGCAAATGATAGTAAAAAATCTGGGGGCAATTTCAGTGATTCCTTCTCTACTGGCCTCCAATTTTGGGCTAATCAAAGGTGCAACCCAGAATGCTGAAGATGAGCTCTCCTGGCAAAACAAAGTTATTATTTATCAGTTTCTATCCCATAAACATCCAGAAAATGCAACCTAAATCACAGCCAGTCACCTGAATCTTTGATGTAAATAGTTTAATTGATCATAATAGGAAAAATTTTTTTTTCAAGATGTGGCAAAAAGCATCAGTTCTTTTTTCGTATCAGTAGGGCTGGATAAAGAGGTAAAAGGGAGGACAGATAGTTCAGTATTGCTCTGCTGTTTTCTTCAAAATGTTGTTTAAATAAGGAAAATGAAAGCCCGAACGCTTGACATCAGCCCTACACAAGGGCACTCCATAAAAGTATCTGGCAGTTGAAGGCAGCCAAGGCTAATTATGAGCTCGTACCAATTTTATTTGTACATTAATTTTTATTGCTAGAGCAATATAAAGGACCCACCCTGCCAGGACATAAATAATTACCTGTCAGCAACTCGAGATCCGTGCTCGCCTAATCCAGAAATAGCTCTCCTGGATTTCTTCCTCGTGACTTCTTACATCTTGATCACTCTGCACAGACAGACTGCATAGCTGCAAGGCATAATTACACCTCGCAGCTGTAATATTCCGCTCTTATTCTGCTAATCCAAAGACAGTTCATCTCTTAGAGTTCCCATCTAAATGAATATATTTCCACCCTCCCTATTCGGCAGAGAGACACTGCAGACTTCACCTGCTATTCGCAGCTTTGACAAGCAGCCATACGAAAAATCAAGATAACATTTTTTCTCCCTGCCACCCGCTGTTAAGAATCAACTTGGCTGTTGTGGCACTATCAAGAACCAGGTCAACTACATGTTTCTCAGCCCAGACACAGCTACAGACAACAGAAGCGGAGCTGAATTATTCAGGAGGCAAAAGCATCCATCTATTCCCAAAATGCAGAAAAAGAAAGAGACAAATACCAATACCCAATGCTTTCAGCAGCTAGCAAAATAATACCATCACAGGTATTATTTTCCACTTATAAATTCATAAAATACAAGAGATATCTATATTTCCTTAGGGAGGGGGTCTCAAGCAAAGCCCAGAGCAGCTGGACAAAAAGGTAACTCTCAAAGAGACAAATAAGCCCTAAAATGCCCCTGTTCCCATTCTCTCTGCTTTGAAGATTAATCAGTCTCATTAGTAAATAATCTAGATGTGCCATAAACTAGTATCTTGATGAGGAAAAGGACAAAGGATATATAGACGAAACATAGGACCTCCTATATTTATTTATGTACATATGCATACCTAGGCAGCCCTACACAAACCTGTAAATACCCACGCACACAGACACACCATCCTCACCCCAGCACTCGCTGCCATTACCCAGCTGCAGCTCTCACAACCACCCTGTTGTTGAGCAAGCTCTCTGAAAATCCTCCAGCACCAGTAAGGGACTTAATGCAAACTACTAATTATTTTGCAAGTAAATTCTTTACTTAAAACAAGCAAACAACAGAAATGGAAAATGCAGAAGAAAAAAAATAAAAAGGTTTGCATTAAATACTTAACCCAGAAGTAGAGTTATACAAATAATAACCAGATTAAGCACAAGAACATGTGCAGGTACCTATCTTGATTGAAGTGTTCATTTAATATATTTTAAGTGCTCGAAAAATTCTGCTTACTTGATTAGAGCTGATTGTTTGCATTTTGATTTATTGCTTCAAGATCAGTATTCATTAAGTCACTTAATAGAATGGTGCCCTTACAGCTGCTACCGTATTAACTGCAATCATTTTTCCCCCATTCCTGTTTGTTGCATAGTTCAGAGTTACATTAAAAGCAGCCTGCAGTTGTTTATTAAGCACAACTGTGGTGGTAAGTAGAAGTATCCTCAGAAACAAACCATGAGAGTTAGGTCTTATTTCATAGGTTTACAAAGGAATTATGTTACATTTTGTCTCCAAATCAAATTGTTCTGGGTCTCATCAGGGATACTCTGACGTAATTACTCAACTAGCTGATCCATATTCAAAATCCCTGACCAGAAATTTCAAAATGACATTCGGAGGAGTGTTTCAAGAGTGTATTTTGGGGTCCCAAAAAAATTATCTGTTTTTAGCCTCTCTTAACCCTGATCAAGTGCTCAGCAACTTTTACAAAATGGAAACTATAGAAATTAATAGTCTATATACGACACCCTATCTTTCAGCACACAGACTTCAAAACAACGCCCAAAGACTAAATATCTTACTTATTGGTTCTAGCAGATACAACATTTTACATGAACCCTTTGCTCTTTATCAAGGCAACTTCTGTGATTAGAGCATGTCAGCAACTTAACTACTAGTCCGAGTATAATAATACTACAAAAGCTATAGTGTACACTTACCTACTTTATTATATTTATTTCTGCTTTTATAAATTTTGCAAGGTTCATTAAGTAGTAGTGTATTTTTGACATAAAATACACAGGCCAAGCTACATAAGATTTTCATCAGACCGCTGCAGCCACCTTGAGCTGTGACCCATGTCACTTATCGGGTCAGCAATGCTCCATCTCCTGCCTCGAAACACAGAAAACTGCAAAAACTTTCGTGAAAAAAACACCCAGAGAGGCCTATTCGTCTCCAGGTACATTAAAAGTAATTAGTACTCATTAATACGATAATCATTATTAGTTGTTTTAATGCTAGTCACCACTTAAAAGGAGAAGGAAATAGTGCTCATGCTCTGATGCTGAGCCATCAATTTAAAACCTCTGAAAAAATATGAAGGTCTTTCAAAAAAGTAGCACTTCTCCTGACTGTTAGAATACACAGTGCTTGTTTGCAAAGAATTACAACTGCTTTGCTATTGAAAACACGAATCATTTTTTCATAGAACTCTAATTAGCAACCTTTTATATATTCCCCTTTATATATTAATGCCACTCCTATTTCCTCTCTTCCAGTGCATTCTACCCCCAGTCATTACAATTAATGGGAAAGCTTTGACTGCCGCCGAGGGATTTGGTCCATTAATCTTTGAGTTCTGTTAAGAAATGCTGATGTTTGAAGGAATCACGTTACTTGTTCGCTTAGCTTCATTAAAACTATTGTGGTACAAGCACTTCAAAGTCCCAAACTTTTAAAGTACTGAGGTAGCTTGAAAAGTTTTCCTAGCAATATATTAAAAATATAAATAGGATAACAGTGCTTAGGCAAGGTACTGATAAGGTACAGCTCCCGCTGTGCAGTTTAAATAGAGTATCCTGCAGTCACAGGGTACACGATTAAATTAAGCACCACATTTCAACTACACAAATTGATTATTGAAACGACCATAAACGTTCAGCCTTGTCCCGCTGAAGGATGACAATTAATAGATGAGGGGGCAGTCTGAGCTTCCTTCTAGCCTTGGATCAAACTGGATCAAGAAAAGAGGAAAAGGAAAAACGAAAGGCACAACGCTAAGGCTGGAGAGCAAGCTCATTTTTTTTTTGTACCTTCTATTTCGCTGCGCTTGCCATAAGCTTATTGAGTAACTTCACACATAAGGACAAAAACAAGGCTCACAAATAATACAAAATACCAAAAAAGGTATTTTTGGTAAAAGAGGGACCCGTGCATGGGGAAGGACATCACGAAGCCAAAGCAGAGGAGAGGACCCCATGAGCATGGCTTTAAGTCGTCGCCAACGGCCTCTATAACAACACCTTGGCCCTTTGACTTTCTTCTTGACTAAACAAACACCTACAGACTTCTTATTTTTTAATTCATTTTAATGACTTTCTGTCACAGAAAGTTTGCAAGCTTTTAAATTGCAATCTTCGAAAAAGGTAATCGATGCACGGAACGCACCTGATTGTGTGTGCTAAAGACGCTTATTAGCAAAATCCCACAATTCTAGTAATTCACAGTTACAAATATACCAATTTCTAAATATATCACATTGTCTGGGATGAGGGGGAGACACAGGAAAGTTGCGCTATGCATTTTTACTGTTCCAGGAAAAAAAAAAAAAAAAAATCAGTGCTAAGGGTTAACAACAAATAAATGATATGCTATCCTATTTTCTTCTACTTTATACTCATTTTATCCCCACTCAAGGTATAAATTACATTCTTCTTTGTCTTTACTAATGGCAATTCAAGCCCTAGCTCCTAAGAGCGCTCTCCTTCCCTGCTCCAAATCCTATCACCGGCTTGCCCGGATGCCTGGGCTCTCCTAAGGCTGCCGTCCCAGCTCACACGTATCGTACAAACACTCCCAAAGGGGCCCCTTGAGACCCCCCTGCACGGAGCCGCGCACGGTCTCTTGCTCCCGCTCCGTCTCCCACTCGGTATTTCACAGAGCTCATGCCAGGTAGAACAGCTTGTTGCTCCTGGGGGAGCTCCAGCCGCCAGCAACAAGCTGAAATATTCCACTGCATAATGGCCCTGAACAGGAAAGGGGAACAGATCTTGCTTCTATAATCCAGAATAAGCACCCATGCTCTGTCCTGAACTCTTTTTCATATCTTAACTCAATTCCTCAAACAAGCCTCGCCAACCCACCAAGCCACCAGTGCTCTGAAGCCTCTGGACGCCACGGCTAGAATGGATTGAGAAGTTGCTGCAGCTCTTTCCCTCCTCCCTCAGATCAGCCTGTTCTCCATTGCCAAATGACCACTGTGGGCCTCAGTAAGATCATTTCAAAAATAAACTGAACAGCACCATTAGGCTAAGACATGGAACATGGTGTTGAATCTAACAAAACACTACTGAGATCACGAACTATATTGTTTTCAACTACCACTTAAGAGTGATAAGGTCTTTTGGGATGGTCTTTTGAAGGGTGGTTGCTTGATCAGTTTGTAAACACAGATTTTTATCAGATTCCTCAGATGTTTTTTATTATTATGGTTCCAATTTTAATTAAAGTTTCAGCCTGCTTTTGCTTAAGCTTTGGATTTGCACAGTTGCAGACTGAAGTAGAGCAGCCTTTCTCTAACCACGGAAAAGAAACTATCCCAAAAGCCTCACGTCAGATCTGGAAAGAAGTGTGGTTTTGTTTGTTTGGGTTTTCGTTCCTTAATTATTTAATTTTTGGTGCCTTTGCTGTATGCTCAATGTACTCCCACAGCTCCACAATCACTATGGAAAAGCCAGCACTGCCTGACAGGATCCAAAGCCAGGAAAGCACCAAAGCCCATCACAAGACTAAAATAACACATGCCATGCTGCAGCATGGTATCCTATATTAAAGAATATACGGCAAGAACATTCCTTAAAAACTACTGAATATTAAATTTCACAAGCCATAGTATCTTAACTCATGTCCTACCTACAGTTAATTCCAATCCTGGACCAATAACTTAAAGCTAAGAAAGAAAATCTTTTTCAAATTGCATGTGCGATAAGGACAACAGGATAAGAGTAAAAAAATATTTGTAGAAGAGCTTTAAAATATATTAGAAAAATGAAAACATGCTAGAAAGCTAACTTTTTTCATTCTTCATGTTTCAAAGTTTATTTACAGAGCTATTAACAAGTGACCAGCACTGATAATTGGCATCCTCATGTCCCAAAGGAATAAACAGAAGGCTGAAGAAACGTTGCTCTGCTTTCACCATTGAGATCTCCAACATCCTGGCTGCTCGTGCTGCGTGTCTGTGCACCCAGCAACCAGCATCTTGCTGCTCATTATCTACTCATCACAAACATTTGAAAACTGCTTAATTTTCATACATATAACATAAACAGTAAATTTTCCTGATTTTAACTTTCATGCTAAGCTACATTGCTTGCCCTAAAATCTAACTGGAATGCACAAATGTGTTGCATGGTTTATTTCTGGAGGGTAATGTTTCAACTGCACTTATTTTGACATTTAATTTTCCATATTGGTTTTAATAGGCTGCCTACTGTTTCATAGGGTGCTGCTCAGCAGCAGCTACACTGTGTTATTGCCTCCTTCCTACATTTAAATATCCACTGAAGCACAGCAACAGATACTATATTTTTGTAACTAGTTACATTTTAAAAAGTGACTTTCTTTAAGCAGTTCAATTCAAAAATAACCATTTTTGCCCTCTGGCACTTAGAATAAGTGCTTTATATTCATTTTGCACAAGTAAGTTCACATAAAAGGCAAAAAGATGTCACTGTTGCCTCAAAAATAATTGGGAATAGGAGAAAAGGGAGCTATGCGTTTTCAAAATTCCTCTGTGGATAGTGTCACAGGATATTTTGTCCTTAACTTAAATCCAACAAAATCCTGAGGTCAACCTTGGGCTCATTTGAGCCGTGCTCCAAGTCGTTCATGCAGAGATGCAGGATTTTTAAGGCCATTATCATCTGCATCTTGCATTAATGTTGGAGGGAGGTTTCAGCTACGTAGGCTGGAACAGGTCTTGGTGCAGATCACACTGGCTACTGTAGAATTGCACAGTTAGCCCGGGACTTACAGAGAGCTCTCGTCACACAGATGCTCATAAAGAGAACTGTAGTTCACTCTAGCAAAAGGTTATAAACTCTGGAAGCAAATATTAATAATGTAATCTTTTCATTTTCAAAATGGAGCTACTTCAGCCATGCTACACACCTACTAATTAATAGAAGAAAAAAGAATGAATATTTCAGGTAAATATAACAGAGGATGAACGTAAACACTGCATTATCCTAAATACATTCTTTTCTTTATGATAGTCCTAAATAGAGAACGCAATACACATACAGTGGCATAATATGAATGACATACCCATTTTTGTTAATGGGACTTCTGCCAAAAATGGCAAAATGTGATTCGACTGAAAGCTGGCATTACAATTAATTTGTTAGCTTACGCATCTGCTGCAAGATTTACTTTCTCAGTATATTTGAATGGAGATGCTACAAAAGGGTAAAATAAAAAACGTTTTCCTGAGGTGAGTGAACTTGTTTCTCAACCTTTATGAATGTTGTTTGGAGAGTATATTAGTTCTCCTGGCATATTTATGCTAGTGCACAGCTTTCTACTCATTTCACGAAACATTTCGTAGATTCAGCAAGTGGATGTGTAGATATTTCTTGAAAATGTCCTCAGATATGAATGAGATTTCAAGTAGTTTTATGCTTTTCAGGAAAACGTTGAAATATTACACCAAGGCAGATGAGATGGGAAACACAGACGGCAACATCTACATTACAAACATCGAGCAATTTGTATGTGCGTATACACAGAACGTCTGTGAGCATCAATACATATACAGATATTGCACAAATATTGCTGTGCATTTTAATAGCTGCTCAACGATACGGTATTTACAGGTGATAAGTTATCAGCGCCAGCTCTATGGATAGGTTTAAAGAGATACAGCTTGGAATATGTTAAAAGTAACAAATATAGTAGTAAATCTTACAGCAAACTAAATACTTAGTTTATACCAGTTACGTCACTGGAAGTCATTATCTTTGAGGAAATAACGCTACAGAAAAGCTTGTAAAAATGGTGCAGGGAGTACATGAGGAACTAAGCAAAATTTGGGGTATGTTTCATGAGAAGAGAATCCACTCCGGCTCCTGCCATGATGCTGAGGGAAAGCAAAGGACAACCACTGGCGTAAGACAGATGGAAAGATAGATGGAAAGAAGGAAAAATAGGGCCTCCAGAGACAGAGGGGGTTTTGCCCCTAATGACCCCAGGGCAATACCCGAGCAGCAACCCACTGCCAGTGGAATGGGCAGAGAAACAAGGGCCCCTTCCAGGGTATTAATCAAATTTCAGACACCACCCTCAACTGTAACCAACCACCACTGAAAATATCCAGTCTGCAGGTAAAGGGGGAGCATCTTTAGATCAAAGGGACATTTTGTACCTTTCATAAAAATAATGCTTGCCTTTTTAATCACTGTAGTTCACAGAAGAAAAGAGTATGACTTGAGCTGAGCTTCCGTAGAGTCCGCAACGCAGTTAAATGACGAGACGACGTCGGCGTGTATGTAAAAGCACACTCCAGTGATCTCTTTAAAGACAACAAATACTCTTTGCCTATTCTGTAAAAAGCAGTTATGAATTACTTGAAAACCAACTCCGCTCCAGACAAAGCAATGGAAGCAGGGCAGCGCATTTCATATGTAGATTGTGCGGTTTCTGTGAACTTACATGGATTGCCAGCAATTCCCTCTCCTCCAGGTTCATTGTAGGCAGCGTTAAAATTCACCACTGTCATTTTCTGAAGTTGAATAATTTCTATTTTAAAACTCTAGGGAGACAACTGACTTTCAAACGCAATATATCAAAAGCAGAATTTGTGCATATATTACTGACATCATTCCTAAGCATTAAATGTACATGCTACAGACATGTCTATTGTATAGACAGTTTTTTCTCGTCTTGGAGGAAGCATCAGTACAAACACTGTTCTATGTGCCCCAAAGAGACAGCAGCAGAGAGAACGATGAATCCATTCCCCAAGCCACCTTCCATTTTTAGTATACACACTCCTCCCATAACTATACAAAGAATGAGATTTGGGGTTATCAGAGCAGTAGCATAACCAAGCCAAGAAATTAATTGCTAAAAACCACAAATATCCTGTTATCATCTTATTTTCTTCTACACTTTACGGATAATTTTTTCAAGAAATCAGCGTACTCACAGATTTTCCTGAGAGTCAGATTTTCCCGAGAGTTCAGATCTTGTTTTGGCACCAGGACGAGCGCCAGACTTTCCCAGGAGCTCGCGCACTGCAGCACCGGAGCTGCTCGGAGCTGAGCTATTTTCAAAAGCCAGCAGCTGCTGTGTAGGCTGAGAATACGAAATCCTGCTCCTTAGAGAGCTCTTTTAAAGTCTGCCCTTCGCTAACTTTCTTAAGAGCATATGAGCAAGAGCCCCAAATACTCGGAAGCGGCTGTTGCTTCTTCAACACTCCGTGTCCCGTGGAATACCTACGATCTTTACTGCATTTAGACAGCCTTGGACTGCCGTTATTACAGCCTGCGCACACGTTTCTGCTCGTCATCTCCCTGCCTCCGGGTACCGCTGTGACCTTTTAAACACATCGCTTCTCAGGCCAGGAAGGTTATTCTGCTGATTTTACAGAAAGGTTGCCTTATCACTGCTCCTACTGGAATTGTAAAGGAAAACCCTGCTTCCCGTTTGGTGTTGGGCGCCCACACTGTCCCATGGCTGTAGGCCTGCTGCTCGCTGAGTCACCTGCCCAGGTACAGTCCTAACAACTGGTACCAACACACACACACACACACACACCCAGGAACACCCTTGAGTAGGCTGAGCTCCAAGGATAAAAACATGACACCATTTTAGAACTTAAATAACAGGCAACACGGTAAATCTCCCTATCTTCCTTCCCAGGGTTTTTCAGGACAGGGCAAGTTGCCCGTTTGAGGTGAGCCCTCCATCAGTGACGAGAGGGAACGTAGGCCAAGAGCCTAACACGAAAACCATGAGGGATGGAGGATGAAGCTGGGGGCCGATATCAGCATCCAGCCTTCACCCAAGAGATCCCATCGTTGGGCACCCTAGGCCTGGTCGCCCATGCGACACCTTGCATGTGCCCGAGGCCTTCACGGTGGCGTCGGGTTCACCCGGGACAAGCAGAGCCGCATGCAGAGGTGGCATTTCCTGACACTGAGCAGCCATCACCTGCGCCCACCTCCCCAAAGAGCAGCACAAACAGCATTTCCCATTCCCATTCATGCCCCAAAACACCTTATACTGCCAGCTTAAAAGCTGCTCCCCAAATTAAAACAATCCAACCGAGAAAAATATTTCCTTTACCACAAAATTTTTTATAAACCTTGCTGCAAATGTCTACCGTGGAAAAATATTTTATTGTGGTTGACTACAATGATGAAGAAAGGACAATTTCAAGAAAAAAAGAGAGTTAGCTGCAAGTACTTTAGTCAGAACATTGCTTCTTGCCTTTTTCTTCTACAAGATGTTGATAACCCAATACTTGCCTTCAATTAGAGATTCTTTTTTAAAGTCAGCCTGCCAAATCTTTGTTAAAAGGACATCAAAGAAGAACATGAAGGAAGAGCACCACAGTTAAAGTAATAGAGCCAGAGAGGGAGCTACTGGAGCAGAAAGGGAATTGAGTCGGTAAGAAATACTTAAAAATGGAAAAAATGCACAAAACTGTCTCACGGAAAAACATTTTTGGAGTAATACATGAGAAAGACAACACACTCCACAAACAAGTTATTTCAACCTCAGGAAAGTGTCACTGTAGTTTAAGAAATGCCATGCAGAAGCAGCCAATATAAAACCACAAAATATATACTGAAAAGATGGAAAAGAAAGTAACAAATTGCTGTTTTTCATACTGGCTTACATCAAGATTATTTACTAAATATATTACTTTAAGAATGCTCTTTCTCCAGAAATTTGATTTGCCTTTTTTTCAGATACGCTCACATTACCTGACTACAACATGCTTTTAAAAATATCTTTAAAAGGTGCCTTAATACTGTCTTGAAAGGCCTGCTTGCCACGGGAAGCTCTCAAGCCGATACCATCAAACAAAAAGGTTCTTTAGAAGGTCACCAGGAAAGCAATAACGACAGCATCATGAACAAGCTGATTTAGAGCTCAAAGAGCACATTAGGTACTGAAAGAGAAAATCAATATATAAATACTCTCCATTTAAATTTAGAAATATTGTGATATATAGACAGGTAATATGACAACGGGAGCTACAAAGACAGATTTTTCCTCTGAATTTGGCCACAACTTGCAAAAAAAATATGGAGAGATAAAAAAGAAAAATCTGAAAAGCCTGCAAGTCTAAGCTGTGCAAGACAATTTAAAACCTGGAACTGATGTATACATATATGTATATATGTATGAGTGCATACATGCCATTTTCCCCCCTCTATATTTAGAAGAAAATCATGTGGCTAGAGATTCACTTTCCATTAGGGAACCCAAGGATGTAAACTGTACATATGATTCCTCCCTGCATTATGACACAGTCATTATTTACTCAAAGGTACAGATTCTTTCTGCTCTCTGTACTCAAATTCAATACAAACATAAGGTGCAAAACTATTTCAAAAATATCTTCCTTGTTATTGCTAAACGTGTATCTGAGGAATTATTTATTGCACATTATTAAACAAGATGATAGGACTATTGATTTTCAATTTTTCCCTCCCTTCTCACAAACTCCTCTCAACTGAAGAACGCTACCCTGAAGCGCCAAGGTCAAAACCAGTCAGTTACTTGGGGTGCCTCCCTTCAGACGCCTATGGTCAGGCCTCTGCAAACATCCAGCGCTATGAATCAATTTAGACATCCGCACCACAGCTCCCAGTGCTTTCAGCTGCACTCGCACATGCCGGGCTCTCCTGAAAATCACCTCACAGGATATCGAGCCATCACCTGCAAGCTCCTGTTCCAAGCGGGATGATGTGACCAGCCTTACCTTGAGTGGGAATACTCTGGGAGAGGTAGATTCCAATTACTTAGGGCAACAGCTGAGCACATCAACGATGTTCTCTCTTCTCCTCCTGGGGGCACATGGTCCTGGTCACGCCGTTGCTCACAGGTGCTCTCACTGTACAGAACCAGCTTGTTCTCAGGCAGGTCTGGCCCAGCCTGATCACTTCATGGTGACAAGATGCTTCACGATGCTGAGAAAAACCACAGGCTTAAGGCTCATCGTCCAAAGGACAGGAGTGGCAAAGACAGTGTTGTAATGGCTCTTCCTATCTCCTAACCCATTCGCATCTCCTGTGGGGCCCTTTTTTCCCTTCATTTCCTCGATTTCGGTCTTACTTCCCCACTGCAGCATGGTGTGCAGACACCACCACTTGTGCCCGTCTTGTGAGAGCCCTGTGTGCCCAAACACACCCCTGGGACTGCTCTGGGATTTATACCCTTGCAAAGCGCGGGGGAACTTTCACTAAAACCAGCAAGTGGCTGTATCGTTGAGCAAACTCACCCCAAACACGCTTCCCAAATCCCTGTCTGCAAGCACACGCTAGGGCTTCCAAGAAAAGGGTTCCGCAAACCAGCTGAGCCATCTGCTTTTCTTGGATCTATTATCAGAAGCAGATAAAACCATCTTAAATGAAGTTCTAGAAAGTAATTTAGCCCGAGGAAGGTTCCCACTACGGATAATTTTAGCCCAAGTTTGGCAACTTAAGAAAAACAAAATAAAGTTCCTGCTGTGTTCCAAAAATTCCAAATGTTTTACTCTGAAGATATTACAATGCACTGAAAGTTTCTTAATCTGTAACTTTCTAACCAACTCAATGCTAAAATACATATAACTACACCTCCTGCATACCCAGCACGCCTCTGTTTTCCCAAAAGTAACAATCTTACACTAATCTCAGTTGAAGACAAAATGGTTCAGTAATGGAACGGGTTAATTGGTGCTTTGAAGATGCTCTCAGACATCAAGCAACTCTAGAGGTTTTATTACTGCAATGCATCCAATTCATGTCAACTGCTGCAGTACACAGGCAGTACCTTGATTACTATTCTGAAGTACTTAATTTTCATAATTTCTTTATGATAGATGCTGTCATTCTCATTACAAGAGCTTCCACTGCATTCCTAAACATTTCATTTGAATTATACTGACATTTCCTAACTTACAAACTTGAATATTAACTTCATTTTATGCAATCGTTGCATAAAAATAATAGTTTTGAAGAGCATTAAGATCTTCCTGGTTTGGGACAAGAACTTAAAATGCCTCTGACCAAATTATGGCAGCTCAATTATCACCACCACCATTACTTTCCTCTTGGTAATTTAACATATCTTTTAAACTTAGTTCCAGTTGTCACATAAATTACTACATGCATTTTGCAGCCATGCATCTCTAACCAACTTTAGATCCCCAACAACATTTAGTCTGCTAAGTTTCAAGCATTCCACTGCGCACAGACACAAGCTGAACCCTTTGAAAAGTCACTGGCAGCATCGTCTGTGAAAGGCAATTGCTGAAATCCTGCCTTCTCTTCCCGTTCGCAGGCTCCAGGGAGTAACGAAGATCCTTTAAGCTTCAAACGGCTTATTCAAAGAAATTATAAAAACAGATTTGGAAGCACTCATCCTCCAAATATTAACACAAGTGCACACTAAAACCACTTCAGAACATCTAGAGAATTTCTATGTATTTTAGTTACAAAATATTATTTGTAGTCTAGTCATGTTTTTACTTTAATGATAATATAATTTTACCAATAATATTATAGAAAAAAAGTGCTTGTGCTGAAATAGCAACAACAAAAAAAAGGTGTTAGAAATACCTTAGAAATATACATAAAACAAACAGAAGGTGCCTAACTAGCTGCTAAACCATGACAGATCAAGCACCACCTCTTTAGAGAGATATTTATACTCTGCTGCTGTTCTTTACCATACTTAGGAGTGCTGGCCAGCACAAAAATGTGTGTTCAATGAAAATTTGGGTGCAATTTCTGTAAGTTTCAGCAGAGCTTTACAGTGTCCTTGTGATGGCTCCATTTCTGAGCATGGAGGAGGTCCTTCATGTAGGTAGGCCTGGGATTATAGGGCTACATCTATCTACCAAATAATTGTAGGTATTTAAATAATAATAATAAAAGAAACAAAATCATTTTTCCCCTCTAGCCACGTTGCCACAGTCTTTACATTGGCTCTTCGCTTCAGCACAGAACTGCTCATATGAAATAATAAAGTATGAGTGATAATAAAAAGTAGACTGCCCCAACATTAATTGAGAGTCACACAGAATCATTTACTTGTTTGTCACAACAAGTTTCTTTTTTCTTTCTTTCAGCTTTGATATATAACCTGAATTTTAATCCCAAATTACAAGAGCATCATATAAGTGGCATACTCTAAAATATAGACGTTCCCCTCTTTTCTTTTAGGGAAAATTAAGCTAATCTGCTTTGACAGAAGAGGACTCTTTGGAACTAGCAAGTGAGTCTCCCAAATATGAAGCAGTAACCCAAATGTCAATTACTTTTCCAAAGGTAGACAAATTGCTGGCACACTAATGCAATTTAAGGACAATAATTAGATAACAGGACTACAGAGTGTGCCTGGTGACAGAGTTTCTGAGATAATAGAATCTACTGTCCTACTTCTTAAATATTAACATCATTCCATCTCAGTCAATCGGTTTATGGTAATTTTAAAAGGGCGAAGCAAATTCTTTTTATCGCTAATAATATTGTGCTTCTGCAGCATTAGCTTTGAAGGTTAGCAATTTATGGGTCAAAACTTAATCATACATTATTTTACATTTTATTTACTTTATCTCTCCTCTTTGAAGTCCCTAATATAGAAATTTGAAGGCATTTACAATGAAAGAAAGTGCTCTGAAATCTGAGTTCACTGTGCTCAATACAAAGGAGCTATTTTCATCACAAGCCCAGTAAGAGTATAATCTGTTTATTATACTCATTAAGAAAATGCTCCAACTTTTCCTACAATCCCATTGTATTAAGTGGCCCAGTTAACTGTATACTAGATAAGGAGGTCTAAGCTGAAAACAGATGCAGTGTGACAACCACCACAGACACCTGAAAGGCTGCAATGTACAGTTCTCCCGTTCGGGAAATCTTCAGCTGGAATGCCAAGACATGCTGGTTTACTTGTGGGGTAGGCAAAGGAAAAGGAACAGCAAAATTTTGGTATGATTTGAGCCATACCACTAGTATGGTTTTTCTCAGCATAAAAAACAGCAGCACAGCCCATGTTCCAAGGTACCCCATACGAAGTGACTTTTCTCATTTTCTGCTCTCTGTGAACATTAATTTTCTTTCTCTAATGTACCACCGTCTACACTGTGGCTGATGAAAAGGCAATCAGTGAGGACCTACTAAAACCACAAGATATGACAAACTTCCTTTAATACTTCTTAAAATATAAAAACTGAATTACTACCCCACACGGTCAAACATTCTCTACTCACAACTCCCCTGTTTTTTGCCACGTGGATTTTGTCTGTATTAAGAAGTAGACTTGTGAACACCTGTGGATATATCTCAGGGTGCACAGTATAGAGATATTATGGTTCAAGTTTTCAATCAAGTTTTTAATGCTTATAATTTCCTTTATGCATTTACACAACAACTGAACAACCTTTTCTAGCTTATACAGCTGGGCTAAAAGGCCTGTGAAGTCATAAGCTCTGTTAGGCCACTTATATTTCCTTTCAAAAATAATCATTTTAAACAATAATCCTAAATATGACCTAAGAATAGTGGGATAATCCTGGATATAAACAACCATTTAATGAATATGAAACCTGGATGAAGATCAAACTAAAAATGCTAAATTAAGGCCTACTTCATTAACCAGTTTATGCACTTTGGCTGAGATTCCTTAAAACCTTTAAACTCAGGTTCTTCAATAACTGAGCGCCTATTATTGAACACAGGCTTGGCTTTATCATGGAAAGAGCTATTTTCACACCGCATTAAACTTATCCTCTCTTTTACGCTTTTTTCTCAGTGTCTTAGCTCCCAATTTACCAAATTATCTTTCATTGTTCTTTTAAATAAAGCCTAGGAAAAACTGAAGCGCTCCATCCCTTCCAAAGGGAAAAGTCAGGCAAAGTTTAGGGAACACCAATCTTGACCTCTTTTTAGAGTAAATTATGTAAATATATACAGCAGTGAAGAACTATTAAAAAGGAAAAAAAAATAAATCATGCATTTATTCATATCCATTCCAATACCACACCTAGGGTCACATTATAATAAAGCATTACTTATTATATTCAACTTCATTCTACCACTAAAGATAGAGGGAATCACAGTAATAATCTAAAATATTGTATGTTTCCTTACAATTAACACTCACACCTGACTTAAGGAGGAGATTTAACTATCGTTTCTGCATTATGCGTGGCACATAAAAAGAAATCAGAGAGGTGAAGTCTCAGCTCAGTTTCTCTGGAATCTATAATCCTCCTAGTTATGTCTATTTTCTATTCATCATACCAGAAAAACTACAATTTTTTGCTCAGAACACATTGCAAGGAAAACTTATATTGCTTATGCAAGTAAACTAGCTCAGGAAACACATTGCTACAGCCCATCTCTGCTAGTGAAAAAAGCCCAGCTACACGTTCGGCGTGTGCTCTAATTGTGGCAAAACAGATAGACCCAGGCTTCAAATTGCTGCCTAAGATGAAGCCCAACTGACAGGGGAATCTGCATGTCTAGGATTGTGCTGAACTCCTTGACCTACCAGCAAGTTTTGAGAAACACCATTAAAAGTTTCTGTATTGTAAAAACTTACAATTTACATTATTTCCTATGTATGTTTTCCCATGTGCAGGGCAGGTTAAGAACATTCCAGACTAGATCACTGATCAGTAAGGGTGAAATACTGACCAAAGAAGACCCAAACCTGAGAGCAAGGTATCACCTGGAATCAGTTCCCTGTCTAGCTGGCAAACTAACCATCATCCCAAGATACAGCCCCTTCCTTCATGTTCTTTTCTAACTCCCTCCTTAAAACAACCAGCTGCTCTTCAATCCAGACAGGGCAACGTGGAGCCCAATTTGGAGGTGCATAATTTTCCTTTCCACAGCATGCCACCTTACCTGCACACACGGCAGGAAGGAGGACTAAGTCAGTGGCCTAAGGCCAGCTGCAAGTGGGAGCAGTGCAGCTGGAAAGCAGTTCATGTCAAACCTATTAGTTTCGTCAATGACATAAGCTGAATAACTCTAATAAGATCTTCCTCACGTTACATGCCTTGTGCTAAGATCTTGAAAAATCACATTTCTACAAATGAAAGAATCAGAGATTTCTGTTATTTTCAATCTTTTCCCCACACCACAACCTTTTTTGACCATCTCAACAATCTCACAAATAACCTGCTTATGAAATGCTTGTCTTCTGATACTGTCTGCTTCTAATATGGATACCTTAACATTTTCTGTTTCAAAATCACAGACTATTAAAATCTATTTTTCAAGGACTCTGTAATCCTAGCTACTATTAAGACCCTAAGACCTCACTGGCTATTGAGTTACGAAATCATAAAATCCCACTTTTAGTATGAAACCCACTCATACATGCATATATACATTCAAGTTAGGCCAAAATTTGACCTAAGTTTTCTTTTGCAAAAATATCCTTTCATTTTGATCTAATCTAAAAACTATTGCCAAAATCCATTGCAAACTGTACCACATATCTACTAGGAGAATACTACTTGCGGTATGGCAGAATGAAGCCAAGTACTATGTATCCCACTGGGTATTTTGGTGAGCAATTAGCAATCGGTTTCTGCACCTTCTGCCATGAGGAAAGTAGCTTAAATTGCTTTTGCACTGATACTACTTAGTTCCGTGCAATACTGCTTTCTCTGAACACACAACCTTTTCCATACTTGTCTCTATTCCCCATTACTGTTTCTCTTGCTTGAATATGGCAGTAAGAGAATGGGGGTGGAAGGGACCTTCAGAGATGGTGGCCTAACCCCTCTGCTCAAAGTAAGATGAGCAAGAGTCATGGCCAGCAACTTGTACGGAGTTTTGGAGAGAAAAATTGCAAGAATCATGGTAGGTATATTAAAAAAAAGTGAGAACAGCCTAGCTTGAGGTACATAAATATTCATGAGAAAGACCTAGGGGTATTGACACTGCTACTGCGTGCGTGCAGGACTACAAGGGTTCCGTTCCCTGGGGTATTATTTAAAGACCAGGTGCCAGTGTCTCTTCTGCAGAGAAAAATAACAGATCAGGCAAAGAAGAAAAAAAAAACATTTAGTAACTGAGCTGAGGAAAGAACAGCAGAGCTCAAAGGTAAATGGAATCACTTAGGAAAAACTTCTAATGACCTTCCTACCGTTGAAGCAATAATCCACAGTCATATGGTCCTAGAAAACCAAATCCTAAGAAAAACTGGCTGAAGTAACAATTTCTCAAGTGTATCAGGAAAGCAGTACAGATGAAAAAAACAACCAGCAAAAAAAGAAAGGATATAAGAATGTAAAGGTTGCAAAGCTTAACAGAGGGAGAGGTGATGACGAATGGCTATAAAATGAGATGATGGAACAGGGAGTAGGGAGAAGAACAAGAAGAAACAGCAGGAAGACAAGGCAGGGGTCAGGGTTTACAGATGAATCCCAGTCCAGAATTTATGGAATTAGTGTCGTAAAATGAAAGAGGGGATGGCACACATAAGTTAGGAGAAAAGTCAGCAACTTCAAACATAAAAAAGGTAACAGCTGTTCTCCTGTTTCACTAAGTTGGATCATTTACCACATCCATATTTCACATAATAATTTATTAAGTTGTGCTGGAGCCAGCAACAGCAGGGACTCTTTCTTAATGAATACATAGATCAGTTAAACAACTGTACTGAAGATTAATTTAGTAGTAAACTTTAGCACTAACATTTCCTAAGCTAAGGATGCATAAAACAATGTAGAAGAAGTTTTTATAGCTCAGAGAAGTAAAAATCCAGACACTATTTCCATTTCTAATTAATGGAATTTCTATGGAAATGCAAATCATTGCTTCACAAGAACGACCAAATTTTGCTATACTTCATAGATAAAATTTTAGCACCTCTCCCTTAAACATTTATCTATGCTAAGTAGCAGTAAATGGAAACCCCAAATGTTGCCTTGTGTATAACTAAAACTTGCTGCTAATCAGGATGAAAATTATTCTGATTACTCAATCCGACTTGTACAATAATTGTTACCTTTGTATTGCTAGAGAATAGCAATGTTCATAGGCAATGATGGAAGCTGGAAGAGTATTTAACACGTAGCCATTTTGTTAATCATATCAAAGCTCAGAACCTTATGTGTACTTAAGCAAAAAGATCCAAATAATCAGAAGAAATACACAGATGAACCTACCTCCCCAGGGACGGGATAAGCCTCCTTTCACCAAGAGCACGTACTCAGCTGGAAATGACCTTCACACTAGGACTTGACACCACCTCCGTGCTCCAGAGAGGGGAGCAGCACCTGTTTTGGAGGACAATTTCTTTTTGGCAACTAGGATCTTATTTCTTACTCTAAAAACCAAGTTTGGCTGTAGGCTGTCGATCAATCCCTTATTAAACATCCTGCAGCACATTCAGTGTCTTAAATGTTTTTCAACATTTCACCCCAAAGTCACGCACGAAGTGCCAAGTGCATCATTGCTAAGTCCATCACCAAACTCCGTACCCAACGAGCACAGAACAGGGAGAACCACGTTCATCTTTTCTGCTGTACAGATACACTCCATATTTTGAAGGGACTCCAACAAGCATGAGAAGCAAGTGTTCTGCTTCATAGCTAAAAGCGAGAAAAAACAGCCCAAAGTCACAAACTCGCCCTCTCCTTCCTTTGCTGGCTTGCAGGTTACAGGACAGCAGAAAGGACTTCCACTTTGCCAATAGCTTGTCAATAATATAACCTAAAAATCAGCAAGTACCATTTCACAGAATCCAGTTGTCTTTACTTTCTTATATCTGCATAGCTCTAAATGCAAGACTTACTGCTCTTTTTTTCTTCCCCCCCCCCGTCACAAGCCACTTCCCTACATTATTCTTTCCCATCCTCAAACAATATTTATTAATTGGCCATTTACTCTATACCATCTGTGCCGGCAATTCTTGGCGTTATTAGCAATTCTTACTGCTAGTGGTAGATCTCACGTGATTTTCATAAGAGATTATTAGCAGTTGGATTTTAGCAAGATCAAGATACTGTGACCAAGACCAGGGACCGTTTCTCAGCCAAATATTAAACAATTTAAGAGAGTCTTGCCCTGATGCTAGAGGCAAAGCACCTCTCTGATCCCTGCTTGACAGATGCCTGAGTGTGCTGCAGCAGCCAAGTGATCTGCCCGAGGAAACGAGGGAAATCGTGGCAGAGATTAGATTGAAATCTATAATCCTTGACACCTAGTTAAAAACTCATCTGACAAGATTGTGCACAAACCTGGACCCCTTTACCCTTGTGTAAGAAACCTGAATGTAATCAAAATAGATTTGTAGCAGTGCTCTCTCGAGAGGACGTGGATATGAACTTATATTTTGCTAGGTTACTGGTCCTGGTGAGTGCTTCTTCATAAACTTTTACAGCTGAACTGTAAAAGCTGAGCAAGATATAAAGCCGACACAACTATATCTTTTGTTGAATGCCACTTAATTACAAGATTTGTTTTTAGCTCATCATTGTGCCCAGTAAGATCCATTTATATCAAACCTTCACTTCATATCAGCCACTGCACAAAAGTGGAAATCCCAGCAGACTTTTTATAGAGAGTCTTTCGAACAAATTCTGAGAGAGAAACTCCTAGCTGGACTAATCCTCACCTTGACATTTTGGAATATGGGATTAAACTTGGCTATAATTCTTTTTCTATGAGATACTGTATTTTTTTTAGATGGTAACAACAACATCAAAAAAAAAAAATCAGGAATAGCGCATTCCGTGCTAAGCTACCAAAACCTCATTCTTGCTACTTTGCTACTTTTACCCATCCTTTCTCTTGCTGGAGGTCACTTACAAATTCATACCCGACTCCGGGATGGAAATTCACTCTTTAGTTGGCAAACTGAAAAGGCCTTTCCAGAAAGTATGAAAACGTAACCACTGCTGACTTGTACAGTGCAAGCACCAAGGAATAGCCCAGTCTGTACATAAAAAAAGAAAAAAACCTCACAAATCTATGTATATAGACACACACACACACAAATACATACACAGTATTTTGACCACCAGTTGGAATTAGTGTACTAATTCCTTCAACAGCACACAAAAACATTTAACAACAAAAATCAGTCCTGGAAAGAATGCCACCTTGACCAATAATGGCACTTTAATCCCCAAATGCTATGATTTCATACCATACTAGAGAGCTAGGCTACAAGCCTTATTTTATTTTGTTTTCAGTATTTCAGTAAAATATTTTATAATACCTATTTTATTACTTCTCTGGAAAAAAAAATTCACTAACATAAGCCATGCCATATTTAAAATATTCTGATAGCATTTAAAGCTGCTTCTTTCTTAGCTCTGTAAAAAGAATTATCCAAGATGAAAGACTAAACTTGCAATTCTCTAATTTAGACTCAGTTACACGAGATACTAAAGCTTTATCCTTTCCAAAATTATCTTCCCCTGCCCCTGAAATCAGCTGTGTTCCTGCCAGGCTAACAGCACACTTGAAGATGATGCTGGCCACTAGCATGAAGGCTTCTCTTATTTTCTCCATGCAAGCGATATTTTCAAGATAGAGAAATTTTTATGGGGAAAAAATACCCTCACTAGTGACTCATGTAGCAGAGTTTCAGAAGATTGCCCTGTGAGGAAGTGCTATAACAAACAAAATAATCTGTATTAGAACGCAGAGCTGTGTCCATTTGTAGGAAAGAAAAGCCAGATGGGGGTGTTTAATTTGCCTTGACTCAGCTTTGGCGTTCTCTGCAAAACTCCTGTACAAATCACCTCAACAGTCACTCAATGCTTTGCATAGGAAAGGACATGTCGACATAAAACACATTCATCTTCATATGCCTATTCCAATTCTGCAACGCCAAAATCCACGACAGGCCCATAATGACAGCGGTTGTAACAGCCCAGCTCGTAATTTATTTCTGGCAAAGAAGTCGGTCAAAACTACAGGTGAAAGGAGTTTGTGCCATTACGAATTACGTTGGAAAGATTTTCCTTCCTCCCAATAGCATTTTACCATGAAAGTCAAAGAGATCTTGGAAAAAAAGGAAGAAAAAAAATACAAAAAAGCCCCCTCAAACCTGCAACTAAATTGTCCAGAGCCCAGGCGGTACCATAGGAGCACAAGTAAAGGAATGGAACCATAAATACAGCTATCCTCAATGATACCTATGGTATTTTAGATGTTTGTCACTTCCTGACTCAACTTTTAGACCAACCTTCCATCTGTTATTTAACCTCCTGACAGAAATAAGTCTTCTAATACAACAGAAATGGATAAAAGTTTTTTTATTATTTATTTTTATTTTTTTTTAAAGGCTCTAAGCACAAACCAATTGAATCTAAAAGGCACAGTAACACTGAACAAGTAAATTGCCAGGCAATTAAACTGCGAGGCTGAAATTTAAATAGCTAATGCTTCCAGGGAGCAGTCCTCCTTACTCATTTTTGAGGAAAAAGTGTTTTGAAGTGAAATGATTAATTATTAGAAATTCTCATGTACACCCTAACATAGCAGAAATCTCAACTATAATGTGGAAGTTATTTTATATCCTCTAATCAGGAGAGTAAAAGCACAAGAATTTCAATACATTAGTTTTGAACCTGACCATTTTTTCTTCCTTTACAAACAGATATTGTTAAATACAACATGATTGCATTCAGTCTGTGCTGATGCCAAGTGAAGAATCTCCACACACCTTCTGAACAAGACTGTTGTCCAATTAGAAAATTTTGAATTAAATAGTCGTTTATTTTTTCTCTCAACTTTATCCTGTATCTCTTAACTTGAAAGTAAATAGTCCTTAAAACAAGATAGTATGTGCATTGTGAATACTTTCTACTCAGAAGACTGACCATGTGTAAAATAGGTGTATGTTCATATAATTGGCTACACTATTTTGCTACATGGTTAAATGCATGATTTCCTCTAATAGAATGCCAGTGTGGTCTACATCACATTTTCTAGTTCATAAAGATCAAATGAGCTGTGACCACAGTCTCCCTAACTTAATGGAAAGTTCACTCGGTGACTTCTGAGTTTCAATTGGGCCTTTCTACTATAATTCAATAGATTTAAAACACATTAATGGATCACTTCACCAAAAGGTCTAATCCTGAGCGACTCAAACGGTAGATCCAACTCACATTTATTGCTCTTGTAAAATGTTGAACTAAATGTCTTTAATCTATGTAATATAACAATGAATTTGAATTAATGGCATGATAACCACTTGATGCAAATCATGCTTGTCTAGGTATTCATGCATCTCTGCAAGTCCCAATCTGCAGCTTCTAAATTTTGCTTGGGAAATATTGCGAATAATTACCAAGCTACAAGTTTTGCTCAACAGTCTTCCACTGTTCAAACCTCACTTGGTCAAAGCAAGGAGACAAATTTATGCAGGACAGCAGAGATCCTCTTGCATATATGCATATATGAAGGACATAAAATTCTTGACAAATATTTTAAATATAATTTAGTAAAAAAATTACATCTCTGCAGGTAAAAAGGCAAGCTTTGAACAAAATTACAAGATCGTAGGTTAAGCAAATGCATTAATTGCCAAGATATCTTAAAATATATAGACGTGTCAGTTATATATATATTTACATACATATATTAATAAGACTGGCAACTCTTTTTTGGGGGGAGAATGCTTCAGTAATGTCACGCCTTCAGTGCTTTGTCCTGGAGGCACAAAAGCAAAGCAATACGTATCCAAAATGTCATAAGACACAATCAATCATTGACTTAAAAGGAAGGAGGGAATTCTTTCCTGCAATTTCCCACTACAGTCACCAACTCCAGAAACATTCTGTAGAAGTAAAAAAGTCCTTGCCCAGTTCCTAAAACATGGATGAGAATTGGATCACAGGCTATGAAAAACAGAACATGTACCCAGAGATTATGCTTGTGTCATGAGCATGGGGGAAAAAGATGTTCAGTACAATTGACAGATCCCCAAATTCTCAAGGAAAAGGAAGAAAAAAGGAAGGGAAATCATAATAATAATAATAATAATAATAATAATAATAATGACGGCAACAAAGAAGAAATAATGAGCTAGCTAAGTTCAACTCCAATTTTAGTAGGTCTGTATTCCAGACAAGTGGAAAAGAATGCAGTAGTGTTTCTGCCCAGCCATGAGGCGATGCCTTTTTCTCATTAAAAAAATATATATTTTGAGTTTTTCAGAAAATAAAGAACCAATATTTAGCTCGACAGCAAAAACCATTTTGAGGGGATAAACAAAACAAAACCCTTTTTTTTAGTTTGGGTCGCAAGATCAATAATTTCAATTTTTTAATTTAAAGATATTAACTGTTTCCAAATGGAAGGCAAGCTATAAAAAAATAGAATTTTACAGGAAACCGACTTATTTCCAAGTGCAGAACCTAGAATGGGCACAGAGAGCAACAGCCTAAATGCAAAACCTAAACTAAAGAAAATCAATTCTTCCAATTTGTATGGAAAGCACAAATCAAATACTGTTAATATGATATATAAGCACAACATAAACTATTTATATTACACACATTAAGGAAAAATTGCTTGAATAAATTCTATTATTCTGAGAAATGCTGCAAACAACATGCTGACATGTCAGAAAAGTGAAAATAATAGTGTTGACATTACTAGTCCTGCATGCTATTTCCCAGCGACTCCCCGGGTCATCTATTTTCACTTTAAGCAGCTGTTTCTATCCCACTTTGTCTCACCAAATCTCGTTTTGTTGCACGTTCATCATATAATTCAGGCAAGTACCCTACTATTTATTACACTGTCGTGTTAGTGCCCCTTTGTTGCAAATAACTGTAAGAGGAAATGGTTTCTGTGCAGAACTTGGGGAGTTTGGGACCGTCTCGACAGGTGACAGCCATCACCAGGAATGAAACGCTGTTGGTCCAAGGGGATTTCGGAGGAGGAGAGGAGGGGGAACTCACAAGTCATTGGTGTTGTCGGCACAGGACCACAGCCTGGACCAACACGCTTCTCACCCTGGTCCTTCATGCACATCTTGCTCATGACCCTTCCCGTAACAGGGTGATCACCCCCAAGGATCAATTCAAGTCATTATTTCTACTTCCCTTCAAAAAAAAAATAAAAATAAAAATAAAAATAAAAATAAAAATAAAAANAATAAAAATAAAAATAAAAATAAAAATAAAAATAAAAATAAAAATAAAAATAAAAATAAAAATAAAAATAAAAATAAAAATAAAAATAAAAATAAGTCCTAAGAGCTGTTTTGGCCAAATTCCAGATTAATTAATTGCAGACAAACAAGGTAAATTCCATCTCTTTGACCAACTAATCCAAATAGGTGCACCTTACATTCTGGTCACCTGTCAGAAAGATTTTCCCTGTAATAGCTGCTGAGATCTAGAATGAACTGCAACTGAGGACACTGCATAAATATCTGCACCATGAAAATTATCATTGCAAATGCATCTTTTCTCCCAATCTCAAAATAGTAAGTAGATGGGCAAGCATTTGCTGAGTATTATCCTTTCTTTTTTTCCCCCGGGGACTGTTTCTCAGCTATGGGTGTGAAGATTTGGAATAATATAGTACACAGCACGAGGAGGCTTGAGCAACTGCTGTCCACATTATTTTTTTGGACAGAAGATAAACAGCAAATACATTCATTTTTCATGATTTTCCTGGAGAAAGTGTCCTTCAAAATTAATCATTTGAGGACTACATTTTCAAGAGGATACTGCTGATGAACACTGACTTCACCTTCTTAATTCTACTTAGCCAAATTGCATCATGGACTCTATTTTTTTGTTTGTTTGTTTTATTTTGTGCAAACATTAAAAACACACTGCAAATTGAAAGTAAATTATCCAACTGCTGGTGAACCAGAGTCACTTAGAGCTTTATACTGAATGTGGAAGGAAGTAACTAGGACAAAAACTTTTTAATTTGAAGTGACTCACACAGTATTTACAACACAGCTGTTTTCTTGACATTGCCGTACCTAAAAACTGCAGGTTCTGGTTACAGGCCTGACAGCTAAACCTCTCTTACAAAGTAAATGCAGAGACTTGTGTGTGTGTGTTTTAATGAAGAAAACTGCAGAATAATTTCAGTTGGGGATTTTCTGTAGTCCACCTAGCCTTACCTCTTGCCCAAAATGAGGAGAGGTTGCTCACAGCCTTTCCCATACACGTTTCACTGGCCTCCAAAGGCAGCAATCTCAACCTGCCTGAGCAACCCCATCCCAAAGCAAACATGCAGGATTGCCAAATCTTTTTCCTCGTGCTTTTAATCAGCATTTCCCTTGAGTGCAGCCTCTCGTCTCCCTGCCGTGCACCTCTGCAAAGGTCCTGGCTCCTCTTCTCTCCAGAGTCCCTGGTAGCTCAGTCAACCTCAGGCACTTCACGTATTGCAGAACTACTGGAACCCATTAAACTATGTTATCCCAATGACATAACGACTGGGAAATCATTATGAGATTTTTTTTTTTTTTTAAATTAGTTGTCCTAGAGACTGCTATCAAGCCCCCAGCTTGCTCTACAGCTACCAGCACCCATAACAACTACAGAAACCACTGCACGAGCCTCTTTCCTGGACTCTGCAGTCCCGTCACCTGCAGACTTTTCCTCACATAAAACCCTGGCCCCTGGATTTCAGCTTCAGCCCAGTCTAAACTCACCTCGAGCCTTGCTGAAAAGCAGCACCGAGAGCCCCTTCCTACCGATTCTGTTATCAGGCAGCTTCGCTCCCTTTAGCCTCATGGATAAGAACATGTTTAATGGTCCCCTCTTAATTGCACGAGCCGGCGAGGGACCGCGAGTGGCTAAAGGACAAAGCAGCCGCTGTGAAGGACATGGCTAATCTTACCCCAGGTTCCTTCCGAAAAAGAAATACAGCTTCTATCTCCACCCTAGTCATTAGTCAGATATAAACAGCTATCTGACTTGACATGGTTATAAGCCCTATTATCACAGCCTAAGCTCTGTCTACGCGCAGGTTACTGGAAGATGGATGAGGGCCCACTACCAATTCCAGTTAATGGGGTTAGACATATTTCCAAACAATATGTGCATGGGAAAGGGAGCTGGACGTGAGCAGGGAATGATTCACTGCACTGGTTCACATCTAAGAAACAGAACATAAAACCAGCAAATTTTCTACCAAGGCAAATAAATCCAGTTATTTTACATTCACTTGCGTTTTCACTTAAGCTTCATTTTAAGGGTGATAGTTTTCTCCTTCTTACCCTTTTGCTGTTCACTTTTCTACAGAATATTATAAAACAGAGCATAACTTTGAGTTACAGCCATTTTATTGGTTCTGGGGTTGACCTGTTACAATTATATTCAGTAAATAAATGGAAAGAACATATTGAGCTTTTTCTTCTGTCCAATGCATTAAGTGTTTTGCCTAGAAATTACAGCAATGTCCTACTGTAAATAAATAAAACCAAGATGCTGATAACTTACTGATGCTCTACAGTACTTTTTCCATACTGCTAGTAAAAATGCGTTTTGCTAAGAAATGCTGTCCAAAGCACAGACTAGCAAGGTGCACAATTTGTACCCTGGCACATAATTACCATTATACTCCTTACACAAAGTTCATCACTACCTCCTATTCTTTAGATGATATGATAAGAACTACAGCAGCAAAATTGACTTTCTAATAAACCACTTCCCTTGCATCAGAATGCAGGAATCAGAAACGGAGCCACAGATGCCTATGAGGGCTGTATGAACGCCTATGAATTCACAGTAAAAACTTAGCTCGGTTCCAAAATATATATATACACTTCAATACGTTTACTATTGGTGCCAAAGCTGCTACTTGGAAAAAAAAAATCTGAAATTGAATCCTTCTCCATTTATTCGATTTAAGATTTAATTAAAATATGAATTTCTAATTGCTTATGAAAATGTGATACTAAAGTAGTGAAGATGCTATCTAAAATGTTGTGCATAATTTGCACTCTGAACCTGTTCCATGTTTTAATTAATGAAAGACTCAACCAATATTTTTCACTGTTTTATTCAGTGAATTTAAATTAAAACAAGAGTTGAATATGCACCTACAGCAAACAAGATCCTGAGCCTTCATATGAAACCCAAAGTCTAACGTAGCTTCAGCTGCTCTGTATTATAAATACATGCAACATTTTCTCCTGACTTGTATTTCAGAAGAATAATCAACAAATTCAGAGAAAAAATCATGCCACATGATTTTAGAAATAACGCAACTATTTCCAAAACAAAAGGTTAAGCAATGAAAATTAAGCCAAAAAGATAAATTTTTAGGAAGTAAGAGGTATACAATACACAAGCACTGCTTTAGATTTGAAATTTAATAAGTGAACTCAAAATGAGGATGTTATTCCAATGCAAGCAAAATCTATGCATTTAATTCCTTAGCCACGGCACATTTCAGAAATATTAATCCACCAGAGAAAACTACTAATGAAAAGAGTAAAAATAATAATTTTTTTTTAAGTTCAGGGAGAATTAAAAGGTTGTAGGGCACATGAAGTTGTGCCCGCCAGTATTGTTGTAATTATCTAATAAACCTTGCAGTATGACCCATTACCATCACGGTTTTCGGTACTTACCATACAATAACGTACTGCTATTTAATTGCAGGGCTAGGACTACACCACGGCTTTCCCTCTATGCAACTGTCAAACTTTTTTCACCCCAATAATATTGCATTTTCCCCATGCAAAAAAAAAGAAAAAAAACCATACTCTGCTGACATTTCCCTTTTTTGACAGAGATTAAGTTCATTAAATGCAAATAAAGTTCAGTAAATTCACATAAATTCAAAACTTTAATTACTGTTGGCACTGTAAGCAGCAAAGAGTCACCTTTGCAACTCCTGCCCACAAGGATTTCTCCCTCGCAGTGGCGGCACGAGCCCTGCAGCAGGATGCCAAGCTGGGCTCCGGGAAGCTGGCAGCATCTATACGTATTTATACGGAACCAAGCTGCTGCCGAGAGATTCAATAGATGTGTGTGTGAGATTCAATAGATACGCTATAGTGGTGATTTCCCACAGCACGGTGACAAACCCACGTGGGTAATTCAAGGCGCCGGGGAAGGACCAGGTTTTGAAGTCCAGCCTAAGGCCGGTCGGAAGCTCAGGTAATTGCCGGGAATTCTCTGGAGTCGCTTCTGAAAACAACTTCTGTCGCAAGGCTCTCTCTCAATCAGGGGTCACCTTAAAGACTAACAGGGGCAGACAGCAAGCCCATTAGATCAAGCGGCCTAATTGCCATCAGCCTGACATCCAGATGTACGAGAAGGAAGGCGTCAGAGAATTAACCAGCCTCCGCCTGGGCAAAGACTGGGGCCTAAAAGCGGAAAGAACAGTAATGGGGCTGGGTATCAGCTTCTTAGCAGCAACTCTGAATTGCTTTGAACAGCCAAGCAAAAGAGGATAGATGGAACAAGTAAAATACAAGATCAAGTAACCTGTCTAGTAAGGCACTGAGAAAAGCAAGGCCTGTGATGCCATTAAGGCTCGCTCAGGGGACAAGTTCATCAAGCTTTTAATGCTCACAAGGAACGGGCAGCCTGTGTAATGCTCCTTTCTCACTGGCATTGCACCTACCACGTGCATCTCATTGGGTGTACAGAGTGGATGATGGCAAGCACATAAGTACGTGGTATAAAATCACATACATTATAAACCCAACCTAATTATTCTTAGATAACATTTCCACCCCCTCCCACACCCTCCTCCCAACCCCAAATCCCATACCTAACTTCTCCCTACAAATGAAGGGCACGATGCTGGTCACACTTGGAAGAAAAAAAAAACAGGATAAGTTCTGGACTATGTGACAGAGCATCTCAGCTTAAAATCACTAATAAGACCATAAAGGGACATTACAAGGCAGGCACTTAGCTCAGACTCATGGTAATATCCTCCACTGGGAGGATTAGCACTTAATTGGGAACAGACTGACTGACTTAATCTATATGTATTTATTGCACCAGCTGTAGAGTACAGGCTACCATTGATAGGCCAGCTGGATGCCAAACAAGGCCCAACATGAGGGACGTATTGCTGTATTTTGTAGTGGCCTTTTTGCAAATGATTCCTGCCTAAAGCGTCCCTTTCATTAAAAGGCTATTGCTTTCTATTTGTTCCTTGTTAATCAGTGTGCTAGGAAGTAGGTCACCACGTTTCACAGCACAAGAAAACACTTGGAAATCCTCCTTCTCATCTCTCTCCATGATATTACAAAACTATCTTAACAGCGTGTGTGCAAACAGGTGACAGTGCTGTCACAACCATGAGCACAGGACAGAGTTAGAATTTCTCGCTTCTTGCAATATCCCTGACAAAATGCAAAACCCCTTTCTATTATTTTTCAGACTAGCTACACTTGGATACAGAACATGAGACTAGGGAGCACTAAGATGAAAACTCATTTTCAAGAACAGAGAGGTTTGTGACATTTTCTTTAAGCTACTCCTAAGGTAGTTTAATATTAATTACAAACCTGGAGTTTATTGCAAATTGTGGGCCTCCTTGCTAAATTTTTACAACTATTTTACATTACACGTATTCCGAAGTGGGACAAGCAGAGCTGGGCCTTGGAAAGGGCTCCCTCCTGTTCATCAGGTGGAGACAGCGCAGAAGGCTTAACCTGAAAGCCCCGAGGAGAAGCAAAAATCTCTCCTAAAATACTGGAAGGAGGACGATTGGAACCACCCCACCTACCAAGTCAAAAACCAGTATGACATATTCTGAATATCTTCCTGTTACTGTCATGTAAGTACTTGCACCAGGACGTTCACCTAACATGTATGTATATTTATGCATAAAAGGTATGTAAAGAGATGCCATCATTCTTCAAACTTTCTGCTAAACCAAATAATACAGCAGGAGTTATGGAAATAAACACAGCACAACTGCTGGGGGGAAAAAAAAAAAAAACTTGCCTGCCCTTTGGGGAAAAAGGAAAACATTCCCCCTGCCAAAACAAAAACCACAACTACCACCAAAAACCAAACTAACACCAAAAAACAGCCCTTTGAACTGACCTAAATGTTATAGCTTGTTTTTCATTGCTTTCTAAATCGTAATTTTGTAGTTATATGCATTAAGAGCCCTAGGTTGGGCTTTAATTTGCCCTTTTTAACAGGTAACTTCCAGAAGGTTGTTGAAAGATGCGTTTCATTGTATTTTGTCACCATCTACACACAACACCAGTGACTCCAAATCCATGCGGAAGTTTAGTCTTTAAAGGATCGATATTTGAATCTGTCATCCTTCACGGAGAAAACTGATTTTTGCATTAGCAGCTTTTAACTAAAATTCCCAAACAACCTTAGCTTCCTCTCCTCTGATGCTCGTGCGGCGTTTCAAACATTTTCCAGGAGAAACAAAAATAACTTGAAACTTCTTTTCTTGTCTGCTGAACCATACTGTGCAAGGTCACCGGAGACCTGCCAGGGCCAGACCAGCAGTCATGATTAAACTCCAAACGGCCCGAATTCTTCCATTTTCCAGTGGCAAATTTTTGTTCAACTTCAATTATACCTATTACACAAGCCAGTGCTTCATATCCTGCGCACAGCGGGAAGTTTGGGCACAAACGCACACTGAAATATAAACCCTGGACTTAAGCTACGCTTAATAAGCTTTAAATACATGCTCTTGTTCAGCAATTGTTTCTTCATATATTTCCCCTAAAGCAAGACAACACAAAAGAATTACCCTAAACTGTAACCAGCAATTATTTCTGCTCCGTTTCTATGGATTACCTATTGTTCACGACAAGGAACACATCAAGCAGCACTGAAGACACATTTTTAAGAGGCCACGGTGCTCTATACTACATGGTTACACCAAGCACTGGAACCGAATTTAATTCGCAATAAAGGGCTGCCATGAACGTGCCATACTCCAGCGTTTATTCCTAGCTTATTGATCACCAAGCAGCCTGCACTAAATGCCATAAGCAATACGCTGCAAAAACACCATTTAGCCAAGAGGAATACAACCCACTTCTTCCAACGAAGGCTTAAATGTATCTGCCTAGAAATGCAGAGAAAAACTGAGATTATTTAGACATGTTGCTTGCATTATCTCCTCATCATCATGACACAGTCTCAATTCGGCAGTATTAATTTGGGCTGCACTTTATGTCACGCTCATTCCAGTATAAGTAGAGATACTCTGAAATTAAAATTGCAAAGCCAGTTGACAAGTAGGAGAACTAGAAAGATGACAAAACACCATCTGACCATATGCAAGCCCTGTTTTTCCACTAATGCACTGGATTATACACACATATTTTAATTGCCTACTTCTGCACAGCAATGAGAGGCAAAGAACCTAAACCTGTCAGACAGAGCTTCCCCTGTCACATCAACCTTCAGAATAGTAATTAGAAATATTTGGGGGCACAAGTCTAACATTTGCTACCAATTTTAACAATATACAGAATGTTATGATAACTTTTTCTTTACAAAATGGAAAACAAGTACCAGAGTTATGCATATTTACAGAAACATATCTCAAATGAGTACAAATGCATTACTTAATCCAAATTATTGTGTCTGTTAAAAAGAAAACACGAGGAAAGAGCGTGACTGAAAGCAAAAGGCGAGGCAAGAGAAACACATTGAGGAGAGTCAAAAGCTGAAGGCAACTGCCGAATACCCGCTGCAGAGCCACGGTGCCGGTCCCGCTCCGCGCGGTGCCGGTCCCGCTCCGCGCGGCTGCAAAGGCAGCCCAGGGGGCTCGCGGGTTCCATCCTCGACACCACGCACCCATGTAAGGCTTCACCCAAGCCGCAATTCCTATGGGTATCTCCCATGTGCCTCCTCACTGGTGGTTAAAAACGCACTCGCGGCATCAATATTTTGAAGTTGCATGAAATCTGCTTCCTGGCTCACTGGTTTCCAGTATCAATGCCAAAACAAAACAAAACAAACAAACAAACAAAAAAAAACTCCTAATCCCTGATTTTTTTCCTCTGGTGACTAAGGGACCAAGCCCGTTCTCCCACTGTGACAAAGCCATATTCCCTGTACACACAAGTCAAAGTTTCCCCTCAATCACCACGATATTTGTGAGACCCCACGAGCGCTGCGGCCGCTCCTGTGGGCCCCAGAAGCCCCGACGGGCACAACACCAACGCAGACATAGCTCAAGGACTGGGCTGCTTAGGAATAAACACTAAAGACAAGCTAGGGGCTGTGGAAGCACATGTGCCATTCATGCCAGGGCACAATTTAGGTGCCGTCTGTGTCACGACAGGGACTTGCCCCGGAGGCTGCTGTGGCCAGGGCTGGCTCAGCGCTGCAGCAGGGGTAGGAGCCGTGGTGCCTCGGTGCCACCAGGAGCACAGCAATAAGGACAGTTCCCGAGGTGGCTCCACGTGTGGCTCTTGTATGGCCAGCCGGGCAGAGGAGGTGGTGGCCGAGGCGGCTGCGCTCGCCGCAGCGACAGCTCTGCTGGCTCCAAACATGAGCACGAGGGGAACACGTGGCCATCACCTCTAAAGACCTTCAGCAGCGAAACGGAGCAGAACGGAGCACGTGCACGAACTTAACCACAGCTAAAAAACAAAAGGGAAGGAGCTGCATAGCTGCTCTTGAGCCATCTGCACCGTTCTGCATCTAACAGCTGCAGTTCAAATCCATTCCTCCTGTTGCCAGACCTTGTCCCCACCGTAAAGTAGGAGGATTTACAAAACTCCCAACTTGATCATTTTTAGTAGGGTTTTCTTTAATTACATTTGTTTTACACAAGCTTTTTATAGAGAAACAACAGCGTACAAAAAAATTATAGTTATTTCAGATATAACTACAATGGGAATTGTGGGAATGAGCATAGTCTATCATGCTTTTAAAATGACCCAGCAGTTCAAAAAAGATAAACTGTTTTGTGGAAAACAACTTCGGTGCAAACTGAACCCTCTACAAAAATGTGCATCATGACTCGACGGAGAAGTGCTTTACATTCACATGCAGTTTTTAATTTGCAGCCCCCAATCACGTGTCTTCAATACCACAGTATTTGCTCTGCTCACTTATTTCCCCTCCATCCTAATGCTTTCCGTGTAACTTGCAAGATGTTCTAGGCCTGCAGAGTTGGCGTTTATGCAGAGTGACAGGCTGTATTTCAGGAGACATTTGGTGCCACTAGCTCTGCTTGTTAAGAAAAAAATCACTAAAGGCAAATTGCATAAGTAAAGAAGTAAAATCTTGTCACATGTCTCAAGTGTGACAACTATTACCTCGTACGTGAGTATGGGATGATGTTGGTTTGCAACTATGTTACGGGACATCTTTTTTGCAAAAGCTGCCCAAAATTATTTCAGTTTTCCATGCTAGAAATGAGTGGGAAATAGTTACCAAGCTTCTTCACAAGAAGGGTTGGTCCTTGTAAACTGCTGCACATTGATTGCCACTATGTTTAAAGACAAGCATACTTGGATAGAGGTCTCCTTTCACCTTTTATTTATTTTTTTCTTTTAAGGGCTGGAATACAAGACAGGCTACGTGGGTTCAAGTGAAATCCACCTGAAAGGCCAACTGGCAAAGTCACACGTAATTTCTCACCCCCCCCCGCCCAGCTGTGTATTTCATTAATAGATCTTATACTAACTAAGGAAAAGTACTAATCATAAATTTTTGAAGATGAAATTTTATGACTAACATATGAGTAAACACTTATATTGATATGGCTCTATTCAGAAAGTCAACCACTACTTTTGTTGAGGAATACTCTGAAAAAATAAAAATGCTTTGCTTACCCCTTTGCGTCTGCTTTAGCTTCTAACATTTTAAGTAAGTCTCTAATGGTGTCATTTACATAATATACTTGTATTTTTCTTTAAGTCAACAGAGCTTATGCTCAATGCTATGTTCTCAGACCTAAAATTTCTACCTGTACGAGTACAGGACATGCACCCAAATGCAACTACATTTTTAAACAGAAATAAAGAATTCTTTAAGAACAGTGACTAGCATACATATGTTAAAGAAAATTATTAAGGCCTTCAAAAAATGCCTGTTTTCTTAAAAGAAGAGCAAAAATACAACTGTAATTTATACTTCAGTGGCTTTCTATTTGACCTGACTTGTTCTAATCTTAGATACAGTATTTTTTTTTAATTAGCCACAGTAAAATCAGATATCCTCATCATTATCACATTTCATCTCTAGGAACGGAGATCAACATAATACATTTCCCCCACTTCTCCTAAGTACTTCAGTGAAGTCTTTGTAGGGAAATCCAGAAAAAAAACAATTATATTCATAATGTGCTATCAAAGATGCAACTGCTACACGGCTCAACTATCATGTAAAATT
The DNA here is from genome assembly GCA_013398315.1 of Nothoprocta pentlandii. Lineage (NCBI taxonomy): Eukaryota > Metazoa > Chordata > Aves > Tinamiformes > Tinamidae > Nothoprocta > Nothoprocta pentlandii. The sequence continues at coordinate 1,889,216 of VZSG01000045.1, forward strand.
ATACAGCTGTATTTCCACAGAAGTAAAATCAGCTCGGGACATTATCTGATCTTGCGTCTCCTTCTCCTACTAAAATTTGGGTCTTCAAAGCAATTCACACCCTGAGGATACTGTTTAAAAAAAAACAAGTTGAATGAGCCCGCCGCTCAAAAGAAAACATAGCTAGTCAATTAATTGTTCAAGGAAAACATTATATGAACCTTTAGGTAGATATACTTTTTAAACATACTCACATACTACAGATGTCTCTAGTATTTGCTCTAGCATTAAAATACGCATGCAATCAAGTTTAAATTTGTCTTCTACAAGCAAATACTTTCTTTTTTTCCAAAAATCTGCACAAGTACAGCTAGTTCAAATGTACATCCAGTAGAGGGCACAGTTGCTGTTTCTATGCTCTTTCCAGCACGGAAAATAGGATTTGCATTAGAGAAAAGGTGGGACCATGGAATTTATATAGATGCCAGATTTCTAAAAAAATTGTATAACTGAATTTTTGAAAATAAGGTTTAGTATCTGCAGAGAAAGCATCTCATCAGATTAATACATAGCCTGAATTAAAATACGCATCAGCATCTCTGCAATCCAAGTACCTGCAAAGATACCACAACTGGATGCCTGAGAACTTTCATTGCTGATAAAGGTGCCAGGAACCCTCAGCAATGCTGGAATAAAGCTTAGTGGTCAAAATAAACTCTCTTAAGGTAATACACTTCTCTTGCCCACTGAAAAGGAGAGAGAGCAATCCACAACTATGAAGTTTTGAAGTAAACTGAAAATCCAAAAGATGATTTTCTGATTTAAGCAACTGGGAATAAACTTTTAATTTCTTTACTGTCCTCCTCGAAAGGATTTTTCCTTCGAGATTCTTCAGGGAAAAATCACCACTGCTGCTCATAGGCCTAAAACAAAAAATTAAATGGCGGTGTTGCTCAGCAAGCAGGAGCAAGCCTAACCTGGAATTATTACAAGTATAAGTAATAATACTCCTCAAAGGGAGAAGTTACTGGGAATATTTAAACAAATTCCCTACAAAACTCAGAACCACATCATAAAGTGGTATCAGACTAAAGGAGATTTTCAATAACTTCCAAAAATGGAATAAGCCTGGAAAAAAAAATTAATTTAACAGATATGAGGCTTTCACAAGACGACATAGGATTGAATTTAATTTAAAAACATTCTCTTGGAACCAACCTGATAACTAAAAGGAAAAAACAAAGCAAAACAAAACAACCAACCAAATAAAAAAAAAAGTTAAATGTGATTTTATATAAACTACAAACATTTCACACCAAAGACACAAAAGCAATTAAAGTATCCTGAAGATAAATTTAGCCTCCTGCATTTCCATAAAGTGGAAACAGCAACCAAACAGGTAACAACAAAAGTTACTTTCCAGCCTGTCACACATTGGCCCTCTTTTTTGGGAAGTTAAATACAGGAGGGCTGCACGAAACCCTCCAAACTGTGCAGCATCCTTGCCTGCCAGTTGCTGCAGCAGCTTTGCAGGGTCTCATCATCCTGCCCTCAAAGCGAGAGCAACTACCAAGAAAACAGAAGAAGAAAACACACAATAAGGGGTATAACCAGCTTCCAGTTCAGATAACAGTATATCCAGGAGTTAAAGATGCCGGTGAAACAATATTGCAAGGCACAACACAGCACTGATTTTTTTGTGGAATTATTTAATGGGACTTTTTATTTTACTGTAATTTAAAAGTAACTAAAATATCATGCTGCTTAGACTATTTTTGGAATGGAGAAATGAATTCTCATTTGGTACACAGGAAAAAATAAGGGATTCGGTTTAGAAATAAAAATCCTTAAAATGTATTACCGTGCTTTTCTCGGGAGAATTTCTATAATAGTTTCCTTTAAACAACTGACCTAAACACTACCCTTGGATTTAAGGGACTTACCTAAAACCAATGTTCAGATGTCACGTGTGGGAGCATATGTAGTCATGTATACGTTTGCCTAAAGGAACAGCATTAAAGAACAATAATAACAGCATCTACCAAAATTGAATGGAAAATCAGAAAAGAATCTACCAGTGGAAACCACCTCCATGAAAGTCTTAGTTTCATCCTCTCTAGGAAGATAATATATCCTCACATTGATATCCTTATCCTAAGTGTAAACACATCATTCTTGCACACAATTAACAAAATGTATTACCTGTAAGTGGAAGAAAAATCTCAAACCCAAAGACATATGATCAAATTATACTGTTTAATCCAGCTCAGCACCCCAGTGGGATATGGCTGCACATATTTTGCATGCTATAACCACATCAAGCTTCAGTAATTTCAGGGAGACTTTCACAGGAACAAATACCATAAATATTGGCTAGAGGACTTGAGCACATTTCCTAAAACAACAGTCTGTGAATTTCCTAGGAATTACCACCAAAATTACCTTGATATGGGCCATTTTATATGTAATTCTTGTGCCACACACAACAGATTCATCTTTCTTGGACAGTGTACAACCACTAGAAGCTCTCCAGGGAACAAGTAGAGCTTCATCATTGCAGTTCAAGCGTCTCTAATGTCTTGGTGGTTACAGATGTGCTCGTGCAGATGTGTGGGCTGCTTTCCCCTCTACAGATGTTTGGAAAGTGAAGCACAGTCAGTGACAGGTTGAAGGCAGCATCTTTGAAGTTGTTCGGCATTTACATGTACTGCAACTGTCAAGAGGAGAATAAGATCTTCCCTATTCTGGAAGAGGATCTTGCTGAGGGTGGCATCACTTTGAACTCCTCAAAGGAGGTGTCTTTTCTGTAATTTAAAAACATCTACATTTTCCTTGCCAAGATGTGAAAAACACTCATATGACTAGAGGTCTTGTTGGAACGACTTCTGATCTCACAAATCGCAGGAATTCTCCAAAGAGAAAAAAGCAGTTTGAACAAGCCAAGAAAAATAAGATGTCTTGCTCAAGTTTTCCCCCCACATCTCTTCCACTTCAAAAGGAGAATAAAAAAATAAAGTGGTGAATAATTTGCCCTGTGAGAGGAACACCTACAGATGATGGTACCCCAGGGATGGGGAGGTCTCAAAAGGAGGCCCCTTCACATTTCACACAGGAGCAGGGCTGACCTGCAGCCCAAGGCTCTTGGTTCATGCAGCCCAGGACCTGCAATATCCATAAGTAACTAGTGTCCCTGTGCTAAAACACAGCTGCGCCATGCAGAACAACCCCCAAGAGCTCAGCTCCCCAGCACTGAAGCACAGACACCCAGGAGAGGCTAATCCAAATGAGTTGACACATTTCTTTCAAAAAAATAAAGGAAACGTTACTATTATTTTCTAACTCCCAATGCGTCTTTTTACTTTATTTTATGACTTGCTGTAAAATAACTAGAGTTCAGTCAAACCTGGGTAGTTTTTACATGGAAGAACCAAATCAAGTCAATAGTCCAAGACAAAGAAAAATCCCAATTTGTGATGTGTCTACTTCGTAACCAACTCTGACGACTTACCCTGTCTTACACCTGCTAATCCTCCTTCCCCAGCCCTGCCAACGCTTCTGGTCAGAGGGTATGTATGTGGACTTGAGCGTTCTAACCTTTCCAAGTGACTGCTGTGCTCCTTGCCACTCACACAAGCACCTGGCGTCCAGGAAGCTTCCCAGGCCAACGTGTCACCCACTGGTGACAACCCCCAGAGGACACCCAGGCATATGGCCATACAGCAAAGGGCTGGCAAGGTGGCAGCGCAAACGCCCTCTGCTCTGGAACCCCTCTAAGATTTCCAGATGGACGGCATGGTTCAACTCGTATGAAGAGAAAGGAGCAGCTTGGAGACTGCCAGCTAAGCCAAGTCACCAGCGCACTCGCATTCCAGCACACTGAGCCTCCAGTTCTGAAGCTCATACTCTCATCCACTTCAAATGCCTTGGGTGCTGAGTAACTACAGAACAGAGTTCCCTTCACTGGAGCCACGTGATGCCAGCCAGTACATGCACTGCTCACTTCTATTTCTTAAAATCTGATTTCTTGCCCTCTCTTTTAATGAGAGTTTTGTTTACTTTGCACTGCAGGATGCAGAACTGTCGCGCAGCATCCACGTGCAGCCGTGCTTTCAGGTGACTGCTCTGAAGAAGCTGTCTGGGATCTATTTTCCAACAAAAACATCATTCAGTCCTTTAAGCTATGGGTGTTTCTGCCCACACTGTTTATGCTGTTCGAATAGCAGATGCAAGTTGCAAGGAAAAGGCTAAAATGGCACACATTACTCAGTAATTTTCCATCAAGCACTAGCAGGAACGTTTCTAGGGTAATCAGATTCATGACCTGCCATAGGGAGCAATTTCTTCCACTAACTTATCTGGACTACAGATACAAGCATAAACACTCCAGAGGGGCCTCTAAATTCTGACCTAAACCCGAGCTGATCTGACTTTCCTCTTATGCCAGAAGCTGTCTGCTGAATTATGGCAGCATTCCCGACTCACCTTGAAGCATTCGTTCCTCTGGGAACTGCAATGGCCACTTAAGATTTCTCTAGGCACACTGTCATGAAGAAAGTTACAGCCAAAAAAAATTTTAATCAGCTTTCAGATTCTCTCTTACAAATTAATTATCAAAAACTCTCTTAGTTACTTTGCTCCATCACTTCAACTTGGGCAATATTACACTACCTTATAATTCACACTTTTAATATGGCATATGATTTTATTAGTGCATTCTATCAGTTTTGATGGAAATTGAAGGCTTCAGGATGAAATCTTTTCTCCTCCATCTAATAAAGGTTATTAAGAATTTAAATAAGACCTGGGAGTGAGGATAATTTGGAAGCCAAAGTAACAGCTACACACATATTTCAAAACAGTGGGTTCATTAGCCGGCTGATATTCAGTCAATGGGATTAAAGCCCATTTGTTGTAATAAACAGATTTCCACCACTGCTCTTTTACCAAAATTTTAAACTCGCACTTAAACTGCAAGCCCCAAAGCGTGACAAAACCGTAAATCTGTGCACAGTCTTTTCCAGCATCTTTGTATTTGCAAACAGCAGTTGCAGCCTGGAATAAAATGGAAGATTTTGAAATCTACAAACATGCCTTCATATACTACTATATACTACTATTTTTTCTTACTCCTTTTTTTTTCCCCTCTCTCTCCAAAAAATGCCTGACTAATTGGACGCAAACACGCCTGGGGGCTTTAGCAGCTGTGCTCGCGCTGCTGATGCTCCGCATCGCGTTTCACAGCAGTGATCAGACGGCTGCCCGGCCTCCCTCCCCTCGGCCAGGGACCGCGGCCACCCCGGCGGGACAACCGGAATGCCACGCTGACATTACCAAGGCCAGCGAGCTTGCAAAGTCTGCTGTATGCACGATATCCGAGTGGGAAAGGTTTAATGCGTGCAGGCTCACCCTTACTGTGCCATCACTCAAGTTTACGGCAAAATGATGAGACTCGAGACCACAGGAGTGCCAGTGTAATGAATCAAACCCCATGCAGCAACTAAATATTTGTGTTGCGTTCATTTCCTAAAAGAATAGATGATAAAAAAAAGAAAAAAAAAAACAGTGGTTCATCTAAACGAACTGCACAATAAAATGATGGCCAGCAGCCAACATGAAGTGGGCTGATTATGCTGGAGAAATATCTGGGGTCCTTTATATTCTCTACTTTGTGAGCCTTGGAGTGCCCTAATGAAAAAAAATCATAGCACGTGAATCCCTAACTCGGAAAGGGGGGAGAAAAAAAAAAAAGAAAAACCTAAAAAGTTGATTACATTATCAAATTCAAAACTGCACCAGATCATTAGAAGCATTTACACTCTCTAAGATACCATGGAACATGTATCAAGGTTTCAGGCTACAGCAACCCACACTCACCCAGACTTTCCCCTCTCACATATTCCTCTCTATGAAAAATGAGTCCCGAGGAATGCATAACTCAAGGCAACACTACTGAAAAATAAAAAGCCACTCATTTCAGGATCACTTGTTTGGCATAAGGTTAGATATAACATGGTTCTACATTAATAAATAAGAACTCCATCTGCTATGTAAACAAAGGGCTGCTGCTTGGAGGCACACAGCAGCTCTGACCCAAGAAGGGCGGCCAAGGAGACCCTTTGTCATCACGCGCCATCTCCTGACCCCGACTCACACAGCTACTTTACTGCTTGACTGAGGTGGGAACCATCTATCAACAACTTTCTCCCTGCTTATTTCATCTCCCCGGCTCCTCGCCCCGGCACCGCTTGCTGACTTTCCTGCTGCCCTTGTGGTCTTCACGCTTAAATCAACCGTTGTGCTTATCCGAGTGCAAATCAGACCAGCAGGAAATGAAAAATCACCTCAGGCCAGAGCACAGAAATGAGCGACTGAAGCAGCACCCTTGGTAGGAACCCAACAGATGCAACCAACAGCGTTGGGCTCGTGACTTGTCGGAGGCAAAGGGCCCTGGGCAGGGAGGCCAACACCGGGTTATTCCTCTGAAACACAAGCTGAGGTCCAACAACTACTTGGCTCATTTCTTTCCCCCTCATGTTTTGGGGTTACTGTTGTACACTCATTGCATTAATCAAATTACACCCTCTACAATTACTGAGCTTAGTTGAAATGAAGCACTAGCAACTCCTTTATATTTCACTTTAAAATGTAAAACCTCCCCAGCATCACTCAGTAACAGGCAGCCCCGTTGACATCAATTCCAACTGAAATGAGCAGTTTCATCAAGAATCCAGCAGAACCAGCTAATAATTTTTACCAGGTAGTAATTTCTATGACCATGACATTACTAATGTCCCACAATCTAATTTTCCACAGATTTGTTTTTAAATCCATTTAAACAGTACCTAAACATACATAACTTTGTCCTTGCTTTTAAAAGAGCAAAATGAATCCTGACTGACAGAGATCTATAGCCATGTGTTTTAAAGGTAGGAAGAAGAGAACGGCAGCTAGAATGAATATTTCTCAAATCAAGACATGGTTAAACATGCCTCTCCAAAATGCAAATGTGACTTCCAAATTTGGCCCTTTTAAGCTATAACATGTTTAAAGTTTTAAAGAATCCAGATGCATCTTAATCTGTTAGATAAAAATTTGCATAATATATTTGCAGCATGTAGAGGACAATGTATTACAAATTTTAAAAGCATTTTAATTAGCTGAGAACTTGACTGAATATTAAGTCACAGGCAATTACATGCAACCTGTCTAGTTCAAATATTACATTCTGTCCTGTACGGAAAAAGTTCAGACCTTGTTACAGAAGCAGCTTGTTCATACAAAAATAAAACACTTTCAGAGTGAACATTTTGGTGAGTGAACCACCATTTCAGAGTGAACCAGCATTGTTACTCTAAAGCAAAGCCTTCCTAGAAGTCATCAGAAAAATTCTGTTTCATTTCTTACAATAGAGATAAAGCTCAGAAATGTATATCCAAAAAAACCAAACAACATCAACAACAAAAAATACACAAAAAACTTCACACTTCCAAAAATCAGAATCAATGCTCCTTAACTATTTGAATAGATATAACATATAATATGGCCAAGATGTGTTACCCTCTGTAAAGTGTCTCAAGCCAAAGTTATCTGCACAGAGTATAAATCAGAAATAAATTCTCATCAGATCAGCTTGCAATGTTTTGTTTGTTTTTTTTCTGTTCTTTTTTGATAGTTTGTAGAATTACGAGAGAGACAAGATTTTCTCTGCAAGCAGTTAGGATGCCACGGAGTGACATTTCACATATTTGTAAAGGTCACTTAGGAATTCCTTTCTTTTTTTCCAGGTCGTGTTTCTCTACCTGCAGCACAGTCCATATCTTCTTTCAGTCTTGTCCATTCGTGCTCCAGTAACCCTCAGTTTTCTGTAGGTGAAACAGGAGCAGCATTTGCTGCAGTGCTTGGCAGGCAGGCCTGGGCTAAGACAGTGGCAATGCTGCTCACTTGTAGTGACCTCCTAAAACTGCTTCCTTATGAAGAACATAATACAACAAACCATGCTACAACACCAACTACGTCATATGAGGCTCAATTATCTACTCAATTCAAAATCAACCTGGCCAGGCTTATTACAAATCCAAGGCCAGGAATACCCCATAGGCCTGGAATAATCTAGGAGATGACTCAAAAGAGCAAAACCAATCCCACAGTAAGCACACTCTCACTAGAGCTCCTGAGGTGACATATTAAAAATGGACAAAATGCGGGGCAGAAAGATGGACTCTTTCTCATCACCTGCTTTCAGAGTAGTGCTACCTAACCAGCAGCAGCCCTACTCGGCGTTCATCCCATTAAGGTTTCTCTCTTTGACTCCGTAAAGTTAACACAGATTCCCCAAAAAAGACAAGGGTTATGTTACCTTTTGACTACTATTAAAGTCACTAGAGTTGCCTCCATTCAAGTAACATATCTGCAAGAGCAGAGCAAAATCAGTTTTAGACCACGTTCCTAAACCTTTGCTCACCATCACGTTAACGATACCAGAGGTCTATAAGGCTGGCAAAGTATGTTGCAGTTGAGCAACACAAATCACCAACAATAACCAAATCTTATTTTATGTTAGATACATAAAATGCAGTTTGTTTCTCAAGCATTTCTTAAGCTGCGTTTGGTTCATACTTCTGCTGAATTTCCCATTTGCATTTTTGTCCAGGGTAAACCAGCATTACCTCATTACCCTTACCCTTGCATCTGACTGTTCAGCCAGATAACAAAGAGTACAGAATGCCAACTTAAAAGCATATATATTTTTTGCTTTAACTTGTGCTATGCCTCTGTAGTTGGCCTTCAGAAACATCTAATGCATACCCAGAATTCATTTATTAGTATCAAACTGAAATTCAATATGCTTCTCAGGTCTACTTTTTATTGTTGCTATTTCTACATGATAAAAGAAAAAATTGAAAGCAGGGAAAATAATATGTGGAAAGCAACCATTTCCTCCACTCCTTCCTCAACTAAAAAGCATTATTCTCTAACTTAACTAGCAAGGGGAAAACACGAGCAGTTGCACTAGCGCTTCCCGAGATAAAAGTTGACATTACACCTCCCAGCCCAGCACTGATGCGCCTAAAAGTAGCACAATGAGCCTTGACATTTGTCATTGTACTTAGCTACAAATGCATTACAAGAAATTACAAGGGATGCTATCAGAAAATTGCAAAACCAATGAGTGTTTCACTTAGTTACTGTAATTCTTCAATGCTATTCCAATCTTGTGCAAATTAGAAACCACTTACAGCTCTGCAAACTGACAGGAAACTGAATGAGGTTTTCATTATGCTTTTAATAGTCTTACTGGGTTATTTCCTATTAAAAGATTCTTGCAGTTAACTATATTCATGGCAGGTGCAAGAGCTAACCAGAAGCCTTCATTAAACTTACACGTAGAAAAAAAATAATCCCCAACAAATCCTTCTTCATAAAAGCAAAAGACTGTAACAAACCAAAAATCCAAAAAATAGGAGATTTGATTTACATTGTAAGCATATTGTGGATACTTTCTTCCTGGTTAAAGATATGCGTTTTATGCATATGTTGCATTTAGAAATCACTTCTTGTAGCAGAATTATACCACACAGCACCCTGAATACTACAGAAACCTCCTCATGGCTTCTGTAACATATATTTACTTGAAAACTTAATAGAGAGCTTCAGCATCTTGACGGCTTCCAGGACACCGAGTGCGCGTAAGGTTCCTCCCAATAAAACCACCTAAGGTTTAGGGTAATGTAAACTTTTAGGAACCTGAAGGATCGTATTAAGTTATGACACTTACCTCAAATTATTCCATAAAACCAAGTGGTTGAGTCTGGACAGCAGCATAATAAGAAGCACGAAGCGCGACTAAGGGAATAGGCCGGCGTGTCCACCGCGCTCCCCAGGTCGGAATTACATTACTCCTCCACCTGAACTCCTGCCGTGCTGATGAAGCTGTTGAGGCGCCGTCTGACAGACATCATGTTAGATAGAAATAGCAAAAACAGGGCTGAGACAGAGGCTGGTCTCCCGCTGGGCAGTGAACCTTCTCCTGCTCCTACACACACAGGCCTCGGCGCACTCAAATTTTAACTGTGAGGATTTTTGAAATATTATTGTCTCAAATAGTGTTTAACCGAGGCCTTGTTGGAAGCATGAATGTCACATTTCCAATCCCACGATGCAGAAATCCAACAGAAGTAGGTGAAATGGCTTTCAGTAAGAAGCTCTTTGCAAAAACACACAAGAACAAGCCCAGCCACCCGGATCCATCTTTCACCTGCAAACAGTCCCCTTGAAGAAGGAAGTTTTTCAGACAGAAATAAACATATCCCTAACCAAAAGAATCTCTCTCTCTCTACATATATATATATATTTAATTTTAGAATTATTAGTTTTTAAATCCCTGGCATGTCAAGGGCAGGAGGGTGCTGCAGCCGCAACACAGCCAGGCTCCAGGAGGGAATGACAAGAGCCAGGACAAGCCAGAGCACAGGGACGAAGCTCATGGTGTGGGAAGGCTCTTGATAATGGAGCACCTCTGGGAATCAGTTAATACTGTGATCGCCCGCTACAACAGCAGACTCGTCCTTATGGGTATTGCCAGGATACTGTAACCCTACAAATGGGGACATGTCACTACCTGGGCTTCCACTTCTATTAAAAAGCAAAAAGCAAATTAATTTCCCAACATTTTCTTTCACTTGCTTCCACGGTTCAAAAAAACGGAGACGTAGGAGTCGCCATTCCCTCAAAATGCACTTTCCCCATATTAACACTAAAAATACAAGCACTGAGGAGCCATCGCTGCTGAAACGTGAAGGGAATTCTGGTTATTTCTTGAATGCTTCAAAGTCAGCTTATGCTCTCACATGGTCATTACCACGGTGAGCTCCATGGAAAGCTTCCAAGAAGGCAGCCTATTTCCAGAAGGTCCCTGTGTTTTCTGCACTCATACGCACATTTTTGTTTTTGTGAGGAAAAACAACCCTCCTGAGGTATGTACAATAGAACTGTAAGGTTAAAACGCTCTACTCTCCTGCACTAGGCCCATGCAAAAGACTTGGAAAAGACTAGTATGCAAGTGACAGCACAATTTCAAATTAAAAACGTTGAGATCTGGCCTATAAATCAAGTTGTCTCTCATGATTCACCGGCAGGTCTTGATCAATTCCTACTTGGCAGCTCTACCCTTCAGCACTATAACCTGATGCTGTAAATTAGTCATCAGCTTCTGCCTTAGATTATGTAGAAATCTGGATAAATGTCCCAAATCCTTCAGAGGCTCAGGAGCACCAAATCCCTCCTTTCTAAAACAGCTCTAATATCCTGCCTCTTTCCCCCTGAAGAATTGCATGGATCAATGTCTCACCTCAAATCTTCCCTTTGGCCAGTGCTGGCCAACGCTGTGTAACTACCCTTCCCTACGCAATGTAACCATAGCTGGTTATATGACACTAATTTAGATCATGGTATTATTTTATGTGGCCTTTGATCCCATTGGCTTTGTTTAAATATGAGCTTATTATGAACAAACCAAAAGGCATTTAAATTAATACAGAAAATTCCAAATGCTGCAAACTGCTGAAGACTTTTTTTTTTTTTTTGGTAATTTAGAGGTTTTATGTACAGTTTTAAATAATTAAACTAGCATAGCATCATCATCCATCCTGTGCTGCACCAGTCATTCCTCTGGGTGACTGATATATAAAGGTAAGGCAGAAAAGACAAGACCACGCTGAGTAAAGACATACAAGACAAAGATGCTAAGCGCGAGTTCCAATTTCTTTCCTAATGATAAGCTCCATTTCAGGGCTTAGTCCTGCGCCCTGGAAATCAAGGGGAAAACTACAATCAAGTCCAGCCTGCACAAGGCATTTTAAAGGCAACTCAGGTAGGTCTAACCCTTGCTTTGGCACTTCCATTCCACCAAGCAGCATGTTCCAATAACGTGGGCATTTACCTCTGTCAGGTTCCTGGCGGCAGGAACGGAGAGCTCAGAGCTTGAATTCTTAGCACTAAAATTTTGTACAGATTCAGGTTGTGAGCAGTATCTGCCTGCAGCTGGATGAAGGAGATGTGCAGATATTTATTATTATGGATAACAAGATCTCAGCAGCGGTCATACATCAAAAATGTCAAAGAAAGCCCTTGCCAAAGCTCCTGTAGGATAGTGTGACCTTACGTTTCTACCCTCAGTGAGATGGCAGGGTGTAGAATTTCAGGATGTTTCTTCTGCTTCTGTTAAGCAATCCTTGCAAGCACCCACATATTGCCTTGCCTGATCATTAACCACTGCCATAATTAATATGCACTCACAGAAGCCCCAGCACAGTTAGAACATAATCACCTATAGGTTTGATTCATGGAAGTGTCTTTTTGGAATAACTAAGATAGATTAGGTTCCTTAAAGTGCCTTGGATACAGAAGCAAACAAATACAAGTTAGGAGTTACCAACTGTGGAGGGGTACTAATTAACAACTCAATTAAAAAAGGCAAATTAGACTTTATGGTTGGTTATCCTCCATAGCTTAATAAATTGTTTTGCTAACCAAATGACTGAAAAATGAGCATGCTAGAGAAGTGAAATAGCAGCTGTTTTTCAACTTTGTAAAAGAATTTGAGATAAAATAAAGCCTATTTTTTCCAATCCTTACTGATTGCCAGGACTTTTTGCAGATTGAAAGACAAGCAGCACAAATATTCTCTAATTCTTTTTTTTTTTTTCCCCTACTTATAAGGACTTTTGCTTTTCCTCCTTTCCTACTTTCCCCCCACACCCTTTTTTCTTTTTCTCTTTTTTTTTTTTTTTTTTTTAAACACTATCGAAGAAAACATTCTGTTCCTGTGATGGAAGAAACGAGAAATTATTTTTATACAGTCATTTCTGCTTGCCTTTTTTTTATGTATTATCACTTTGAGAGTTGCCAAAATGAATTACATCCTTCTTAACATCAAAGTTATTCAGAGATTGGCAGACTCCGAACTTCTGGAATTGCTGTTTCAGAGTTGCAAATTTTATGACGCCTTTAGACAAATACTAGACTCTAAAAGTTTGTTCGTGGAGGATGCTTTGAAAAGCTTCAAAAGAGAATACAGACTGATTCATATTTTTACTTTTTAAGAGACATTCATATGTTATGGTGCTTTCTGAACTGGCCCTGAAAATGTTGTCTGCAAGTCTGTGTTTTGATCAAATGCTATTGAGACAATTCCTAATAGCAGCTAAAAACAAACACTGACCTTCAAATCAACGTGTCCCAAGGAAAGGAAGTAAAATATTAAATTACAGTGGGAACTTTTTAACACTAGGTTGCACTACAATCCCTGTTAAATAACTTTTTCCAGATACATTTCCTCAACTCATAAGGTCCAAATTACGGATATGGAAGATATTCTTCTAGTGTGTGAGTGTGTGTGTATGTATTATCTTTTTTCTACAACTGAACATGTCAAATATTTTTAGAAAGACTTAGCCAACATCTCCCATGAAGGGCCAGTAACAACATAAGTAAGAATGAAAGTTTAATGGAACAAGAACTGGAACTCCAGTGTGCATATGATTCATGAAAAATGACCTTCTTGTTCTTCATTAAAAATAATTTTAAATGAAGGTAAGTTAACTTACACTTCTTTTTTAGAATTTTTAAATAAATCCTTTCAAGCACCTTAGCACTTTTCTGTCATCAAAAAAAATCTATTTATATATTATCCATCTAATGTTTTATTAACAAACATTTTATTTTAATCTTTCTGAGCATTTTTAATGACTGCAGAGAGACTTACTTAGCAAAAAATAGACATGAGTTTCTGCATGAAAGCAAGTTATTTAGCAAGACAAGCAACTTATCTGCAAAACCAAGGAAACAAATTAATGTGCATTGCTGACAAAGAGATAAGTTACGGTTGAAACTTCATTGCAAGATTTCTCATTATTATTTCCAGTTGGTAATCAGCAGCTCAGAATTCTCTTTTTCATTGTTTAATTTACAGTTTATCATTAAAATGCTTTGATCGTGATTTAACCGGCAATGTCCTATATCTTAGGCAAGGACTCATCTTAAACAAAGCCTGCACTCACAAAACCCAAAGCGCAAATTCAATATCAAATCTGTATGGTTTTGATGACATGTTCAGAAACATATCACATATTACCTAACTTTCCCTTATTTTAAGGCAACATATATTGGTTCCCTTTTTCACAGCTTAATTCAAAAATAGTCAAAAACATTCATCATTACAAATAGTTTTTTCACACTTTGCAATTCGCTTTTTCAGATATTAGCTCATAGTAAAAAAGTAACCTTAAGATGGTTTTAGCAATATAGATTAAAGACAGATTGCACGAAATGCAGAGATGCCATTCAAATAGGCATGTAATATAACAAAATATCCTTGCATCAACTTAAATAAGCTCTCTGCACAAATTAGAGATCACAAGCCATACAGAGGAATCAATGTAATAAATACCCTTGCAGAAACCACCTTTTAAAAACGTCATTTTTAAGGAGGAATAACAACATGCTGTCCTCAAAGCAAACAGGATAGGCAGTGAACATAAAATGTCTACAAACAGTACAGTAATATATGCTAACTACGAGAGAAGTTTCTTGTAGAAAAAAATATGTAAAAACACTATCAGTAGCTTACAAAGAAATTATGGCTCTCCTTTCCCTATATATTTACTCCTATAATAAATATATAGAGGGAATATATATAATAATATAAAATAATAAATATATAGGGGAATATACATATGTACATACCTCTACATAAAACAATCACCATCATGCATTTAAAAAAAATTTGGCAATTTGTTTCAATTTTATTAAGTTACTTACAAATTCAGACATTATTCTGGTAACTGGCAAATTACGCCTGAATGGGAAATCTATTTGCAAACCTATCTTTCCTATACCATTTAATTTCTTACTTTATGCCATTACTACAGCATCCAAGTGCAGCTCCTGTTATTTGCCTGCCCACCAGCTCCTGAACAACAGTTGGAAAGTGTGACCTTGCTTGCAAAGTCTCAGTCTCCATAGCTACAGTTTAAGAGCTCCTACTTGAAAGGCTACAGCAAAGATAAACCAGACCTAAAAATCTTGATATATTTCCAAGGCAAAAGACAAGCATAATAAGATCCAGGAAAACAAGGCAATATTCTAGTGCTCTGTGCACAGCATGAAACCAAAAATCCAACCGGTGCAATGGCCACTGCTCATTCGGTCTCAATTCTGCCTCTGCACGAGGGCAGTGCCTTTAATATTGCCTGCAATTATTTCCCGTTACTCTCCAAGGCATTCAGTGAGCAACAAGGAGCCCGTAGGGTGCATGGGAAAGGTGGCCAGGATGCCAATCCCACCAGGACAACGCGCAGGGCTGGCCCAGCAAGCACGGATCCTGCCCGGCCGGAGAAGCCATCGGCCCCGCGCCTCAAGGGGAGCACGAGCAGATATAGAAGAGTCAATAAAACCCAGCGAGCTGCAAGCTGTAGTACACGGTAATGAACACAGGGTTTAAGGCTTTACCCACGCTGTGCGCAGTGAATTCCTACAGATGCTACGATTTTCGTCAAACTGCAGCTTTGCAAACTGTACAAAGATCTCCGTGTGTGCCGCAATGAGCATCCCAGGGCAATGTTATTCTGTAAATATTGCTACAGAGCAGAACTTGATCCCTACATACCGCATTTTTCCAGTGGCAGTGGCAACTCCTCAAAAACGCATAACATTTTTCTTGAGCTCCCCTACACAGCAGCAATAATAAGAAAAAAGTGAATCTCTAATAAATATAAATGTTATGAAAATATTTCTGATGAATGAGGTAATCTCATCCATCTGATGAAAATTAATCTGGATATTCCTCCTGGTGTTGAAATCACATTAAGAACATTTGGAAAAATGGCAGTTCAGGAGCTTCCATTTACCAACAATACTTTCATCTCAAAAAACTCATTAAACAAGCCTTGCTATGCAAAACCAATTGACTTTGAGGACAGACACACTATTAATAGTGAGGATAGATACACTATTAATAAAATGAATTTCCAAGAAATTTCCACTGAGACAAATGCACTGATGCTACTGACCTAAAAAATCTGTTACTTGTCCTTCATTAGTTTGTGACAGCATGATTTCTGAAATGACTTTTTATGCATATCAATCCTCATAAATGCTGCACGGATCAGGGTTTTATTTCTTCCAAAACCTCATTTGACTTAAGGAAATAACTTCAAGTGGGAAGACAGCTAACTCAGGTGATGTCGACAGCGTCTCAGTTCCTCAAAGACAGTAGCAGAGACATAACAATATTCAAAAACAGGCAGGGAGAGCAATTGATCTCCCTGCTCCTGCTGGAGAGAAAACATTTTGAAATTAATATTGATTGTGCAGTACAAAATAACATTCTTTTCTGATCTACATGATGAATTCACTATCGTGAGAGAAAAGTAAGATAAAGCGAGAAACACTGTGACGTAATTATACTCTGTGCCCAATAAAAATACGGAAATATCGATTACCTTTTCAAATGAATATTCAAATAAAAAAGAAAACTCAAAGATATTATGGACTTTAGTTGAACTTTTACAGCTTTCAAAGGAAAAAGTATGAACAAGTATAAAGTGTGCAAAAAAGTCATGATAAAACATAAATCCCTAAGATCATTCATATAATAAACTTTAGCTAGGATATAAACATTAATTAGAACAGCAGTCTAAAGGTTATCTGGGCCTAAACAGTGAGACACTCACTAACTATTGGTAAAAGAGTTTTTTTTCTCTAATGGCAAAGCAAATTCAAAAAAAAAAATATAGCACCATCTACAAAACACCATAAATGGAATCAAAACTTGAGATCTTTTATCGATAAAGTTTAAATAAATCTGTACAGTAATATCATAAAGCATAGATTAAAATTTTACTTATGATATTCATTCACTGTAAGCATTTGATGTTCTTATGTCATCTCTTCCTCACTCTCTTCCAAAACATAAAATATTATTACTTTAAAAAGAAATTTAAATTTCTTTTTAAAAGCTAAACACTAATTATCTCATAGATTACAAAATATCATTTTCTGCAACTTCATGAGTAACAACGTGTGAAACTGAGAATCAAACACGGAAATATTCACCTGGATCATGGCAATCCCTCCATTTTACTGAGGGAGGCAACAACTAACAATCTATCTGACCCCAAAAATCTAAGTGAAATAATGACACAGGCTTTTGGTTAAAACCTGGATCTCCCCGAAACAAGCAGAGAGACTTGATAAAACCATCAGACAAGTCTTTGGACATACAAGCTCTTCTTTAGGGCTTCAGAAAAGAAGATTGAACCCTGTGTCTCATCAGCTGCTTTGTTCCTCTTAACTCATGTAAGTTTGGAGGATGATTTGGAAAGGACTGGAAGATTTACTAAAATATCCATTACCCAGTTCAAAGAAGAATTAATTTAGAAGGGTCTTATGGCTGGGGTTATACAGGAAGTCAGACTTGATCTCATTGCTGAATGTACCTTTTAAAAATAAGGAAAGGATGAAAAAAGAGGTTTGGAAGGGAAGTGTCAAGTCCACAGCCAGATTTATTCAGCCTTGTTTAAATTAGTAACTCAGAGGGAGTTTGGTCACCTGCAGCCATCCCCAGCGCACACGACGCTCCTCTGCGTTATGCAAACGGGCAGGAGGCTCTGTTCCCAACACCCAAGGTTGCCTGCGGTGCTTTGTTGCTTGATTGTTTGTTTCTGTTTGTGTTCTCCCTTTCTGTCACATTTATTTATACGATGAGAACGGAGAAGACTTCCAGACAGGTACCCAGGCCTGAGGTATCTTCAAAGCTGCATTCACGTAACCCATCTGGAGATCTGGAGCTGCTCAAGTGGTTTCAACGTGACTTACCGGCCCATCTTCTCGGCGTGCTCTGAAGGAACCAAAACAGCAGTTCTGCTGTCCTGTCCTGCCCAGATAAGTGATTTTATGCCACATGAGTACAGAACCGTGGATTCTTTCCTCATTTAGCCAAAAGGCACTTTCAAACTAGGGCTCCTAAGCACAGCTTTTGCAAACAGGCAAATACTTGGCAATACTTGGCAAAACTCTTTCTTGCTTCATATAGCTCTCATCTTGCAACCAGGTTTTTATATACGGCATACTGGGAGATACTAAAAAATGGACAGAATTTTGCTACAGTGCTACTGAAGAAGAAAATAGTTGCAGTCTTCCTAAGCAAGAGATAATCAGCAGACCCAAAGGAATGCTATTATTGGCTACGTGTAGCACTTGTTAGGACTGCTGCAGAAAGTCTGTTCGCTTTTTCAATCTGTCTTCTGTAGTCGACACAGAAAAGCATAGATATGCAAAGATGTACACAGCCCAGAAATATACCTAAGTACCTATAATATTAGGTAGAAACACAGGAACAGGCATAAAACATAACCTTAATACTAAGCTAAAATATTAGCTTGCTTTATCTGTATCTTCAGAGCCTTTCTAGTTTTTCCATGCTAAAACAGCTGGCATTTCCAATCCAGGATAGAAGGCAAAAATGTACTAAACAGTGAAATACCAGGATTAGACGTATTATAGAAATATAACACTGAGAATCAAAATCTAATTTCTTCCTCATAGTGTAGCACTTTGCCACACAGTACAAACACAAAGTCCTCCAAAATTTCCAATGTGAAGCTAGGAGCCAGGATAATAAAAATGTCTTCTTATTTTTGGGGTTCGTGAAGCTTTAACTTTTTTCAAAGAAGACTAAGGAATCAAGTTCAGAAAGCAGCCAGAGCTCCCTCCAGCTCAGCACAGGTTCAAGCTATTTAAGCTCCATTGCCTGAATAATTTTATCAATTTAAACTCAATAGTTCCCAACGTACTCTCCAATTTACACATATCTATTTGTCACAGAGTGGTCAAGATCCAAAAGTCTATGGTGACAGCATTGCTGCTTTGCTCAAATGCTGATTTTGGTCTGTGCTATTACCGAATCTTTGGAATATTCTACCACCTAAAAATTAGAGCAAAGCCTTGCTGTTGCTTTTTAATTTTATTCATATTATTTTGTTTCACCTCCGGTCACCACATGAAGCAGGACACTAAAGGATCTGTTGTTGCCAGCCACCTGGTATTATGGCACTGCAACACACCAGATAGGAAAGGTTTCTTGATTATTGAAAATTATGGCTCAATTTTCCACAGCAATCAGCTATGGAAAGATCAGCAGGAAAGAACTGGCAATTATTCGTTCTTCTGGATTTTATGAAATTGCCATGCCTTGCTAGACTTATTCCTTACATTCCTGTAGCACCTTTTGCACTTAAAAATCTTACTTCTTATACCTGCATCAAATAATACGAGTACAAGCCAAGCCTGTTTAGATTTGCTGCTGTTCATACATATCTTATAATTTACATTGCAAATATATCTTTGAGATGAGAAAGTTATTTAACTCTCATAAGCGCAAGTAATTTTAATGATGTATCTCAACAGACTTCCTGCCAATAGGTCTGCTACCAACTTAAAAGCCTCTTGCTGTATTTTTCTAGGATAATTATATTTCCTGTTTAATTGTGTTTTTATCTTAAAACAACCAAAAATGCATTATGCAAATAAGTCCTTTCAAGAATTCACTTTGTGTAACTAAAATAAAACCTGACGCTTTATTGCATTGCAAATTTCTCTCTTGCAGCCCCTTAACTGACAGGATACAAATTACACAAAACAAAGCAGCAGGAAAACAGAAGCAAAGACCAAAAATTCTTTACCCTATTTTTGCAACCATGTCGAGCATGATGTTCTAGCAAGCCTGACGCTGCCGTTCCTTGTCTAAGCGGCACTGCGGGGTCCCTGGGCAGCGGACAGAGCCACAAGCTGCTGCTCCCACCAGCTGCCCCATGTCATCTCCAAGCCTGTCTGGTCCAACGTGGCAAGAAGCTGCCACAAGGTCGCTGCCACAAGCACGCAGACCTTCCAAAAGCACCCAGTCTCTGTTCACTTTCCTCCTACACGTGTTGAGGACTTGTGCTCAGGTGGGTCAGATGTCCATGGATCATCTCGCCTACGTGTCAAGTCTGGTTACAGTTTCTTTGTCAGATATGCTGAGGTCAGCACGTAGGAGACCTCCTTATTCTCCTCTCCTAGGTGGCTCTCCAGCAGCTCTTGCCCTGGGGAGCCCAGAACTGGACACAGTCTCCAGATGTGGCCTCACCAGGGCTGCATATTGGGGGACGATTATCTCCCTCGACCTGCTGTAGACGCTCTTCTTAATGCACCCCAGTATCCCACTGGCCTTCTTGGTCATGAGGGCACCCTGCTGCTTCATGGTCAACATCATGTAACGGTTTGACAAAAATCAAAGTTTACTCAGGAGATAAAAATTAACACTAATCAACAGCATCTTCCTGTAATAGCAGATACTGAAAAACTAGAGCATGGATAGCATTTCTCAAAAGTGACACAGAAATGTCAACGGTTAGCATATTAATGCATTTTCTCCCAACTTCTTGTCAAACTTCCTTCATCCCAAAAGACATAGTGGGATTTTTTCAATACATCATTCAATGCTGTATTTGCTATATCCTTTTTATCTGCTAGTAGTTGGAAAGCATCACATTTGCTAAAGGATTTACTCTAAAAAATAAAGTTTTCTACATCTGTATTATGACTACAAGCAGCAAACAAAAGCCTTTATTTTTGGCTGTCCCTCACCCAGGGCTTCATTTCTATTCATAACAGAGATGTGAAACGGCTGCGCCAAGAGCTGATGTCAACCTCTATCTCTTGCCGGTTACAGTCTCAAAAGAAAGCGTACAAAAGAGCAGGCACTTCCTCCATGCTGCCTCCTAGGATATAGGAGGAAGATTTGAAAAATTGGAAATTTGACTTTTTGACCTGTTTCAAATTGCAGCCATAATGCCTCCACCACAAAACACACAAAGCCTCACTGTGGGGCTGGCCGGGGTTGCGCCGGGCACCGCTATCATCGCTCAGCGCCCTGGCGCTTCCCGCCTCTCAACCCCAGGCACCTCTGGGATCTCATTTTCTCAGCTGCTCCAAGGATTTTTCAAGAGAACACCTTTAATACGTGCTCACGGCGCGCTTCTCACAGCGGCATCCTGCCTCAGGGAACAAGGAATAGCAAAGCTGATTAAGAGCAAGGTCATGATTACTGTGATACAGAAAAATACACAAATATGTTGCACATGACAAAAGTTAACAGTTTAAAGCCAAAATCGTATTTTTGAGTGGACGGTAACTAAGGTAAACTAAAACTCAATGTAGCATCCACTACTCACTCTTTCTCCTTTATTAGGATTTAATTTCTCCTTGATTAGTATTTAATAGCTCAAATCCAACTTCCGAACCAGTTTATAACTTCAACATTTAGCCCTACTGCTTTACAAACCCAAATATTACTGTAAGTATCTTGGAGAAGTCACTGCTAATACTTTAATCCTTTTTTTTTTTTTTTTTTTTTTTTTTTTTTTTTTTTTTTTTTTTTTTTTTTTTTTTTTTTTTTTTTTTTTTTTTTTTGCAGCCAAATATACAGACATTTTCTTGCACTTTTGGCCTATTTTCAGTTGTTAATGGTTTTTATCCATAGGTTCAGAGAATCAACAGAATGGAAGGGAATGGACAAAAGATCTACTTTCTTCCTAAACAGAAAACTAAAGTTATGCAGCTTCAATACTTTATATACTTCATATGTTCCTCTGCAAATATCCCGTAAAAATATCACAAAGGCTGATCAAAAAGTGTTACAACCAACTATTTAACTGTTGCTTCCTGTGGAAAAAAATGACTAATATGGACAGACTAGAAAGATATTTTGTTAATACAAAGCATTTTTTGCTCATGCATCTCAATTTGCTATTGTAGAGAAAAATTCCATAAAATTATTTCATCTCAACAGCAGCAGTCTTTTGTTTCTTATTCGTGCTTAGCACCATTGTCATTCCTCAGCATCTTCACGATTCACAGCTCTAAAAATTGATCTCTCAAAGGAACAGGAATTAGCAACAAACACAGATTAAATTCTCAGCAGCGAAAAAATCTATTTCCAAGCAGTTAGCTTTGCCCTCACCGATGCTTTTCTAACAATATACAAACACAGAGGGGAACAAGACCCTGATCCCCTCTAGAACACCCCAAGCTTTTTGCCCATACCAAAGATGTGCAACAAGGAAACCGTTGGCTTTTCTAATGATGGCTGATACCATCCATCCGAAAAGCAATACTGCTCGTGAGGGAGGTACTTTCACCCTTATCTTTCAAGGAGATAAAAAATAAGAATATTAAAAAAAAAAATCTGTCTCACAGTGGTAAATTACAGTAACATGGAGTGGAA
This sequence comes from Nothoprocta pentlandii, assembly GCA_013398315.1. Classification (NCBI taxonomy): domain Eukaryota; kingdom Metazoa; phylum Chordata; class Aves; order Tinamiformes; family Tinamidae; genus Nothoprocta; species Nothoprocta pentlandii. The sequence continues at coordinate 1,911,516 of VZSG01000045.1, forward strand.
CCTGTTGCACTCTTACTTCTCACTGATGATTAAGAAAAATAGTTGAAAGACAAACTGTTTTAGAAAAATATACTGAAAATACCACCAAGAAAACTGCAAATTGAACTCACTTTTTCTCCAGCCTGAGACAGAAAGAGTGACATACAACAGACTACCAGCCACTATCTGGTCTCCTTTGGCAGAGCAAAACCATCCTTCCAGCAAACCCCGAGGCTACAAGCAGAGAATTAATCCAGATCTCAGCAGCTGGCGGTGACACAAGGTGATGTGTTGCAAGTAACTTGTTCTGTACTGCTATGGGAGGACTTGCTAGGAAAGCGCTGTGGACTGGAGCACACAAACCACACCAGGACCCCTCCAAACAACTCACCACTTTTATCCCTTCCAGTTGGTATTATCACATGACAAGTATTTGGTCTCACTTCTCATATTTAAAATTACATTTAAGGGCCCAGATCCTGCAATCAGTACTTCTCAGAGGTGGATTTCAGTGGCTACCACATAAGCTCAAGAGTCCTATCACCTAAAGCTGCTCGTTAGACTACAAATTAGTAACCAGGAAAGCATTAAAAGGATTAAATAACAGCTGGGAGGAAAAAAATATGTTTTTCTTTACACTGCATTTGAGTGCAATGGAAAAAAAGTGTTAAAATTTTCCAGATAAGGGTTAATATCAGATTTTATGGATGAGATTAATTAAGAGGTTAGTTTTATCCCAGCACATTTACTTTGTTTTTATGTATGTTATATTTGCATAAGGGTAATTCTGCAGAAGCAGATAGATTTTTTTTTGCCTTTTAAGAATTCATCATCCTGCTGTGTTAATGAAAAATTCATTAATTGACGAAATCAGTTTTTGAAAAAAACCATCATCTTGCTGTTCTTCCTTTGGTCAGCTAGCTAACGCCAATGGAAGCTCGTGTTTCTCATGTACCACACACAGATTTTTCCATAATGCTTTGCAAAACCACGAAGCTCCAAGACACTGATATCATAACAATAAAATTGTACACATAAATAGCAAATATACACCCAAAAAAACCTGCTGAGCCTCTTTAAAAGGACTTTATAAATTGTACCACATTTCTCTACAGTGACATCTGTAGACAAAAACATCAAATGCTCCACAGGGTGCATTTTTCATTTGGGTTATAGGCATTCAGTTGAAGCATGTGAATGAATAACCCCTCGTTTTTCAAAGAATTAAATTGCACTGTATAAAACGTTACAGTGAGGTGAAGGCTCATGCCCATTCCCTGCTCTATGCACATGTAGAGCCCCATTGATCTCAGAATAAATTTGTGCCTACAAGAAGTGTTATTAGTAACATATACTTAAAGCATTCCCTAAGAATTGGGAATACAAGCTAAATCCAACAGAATTGCTGAGAACCAGGAGAGATGCATCCACACTGAATGACCCCTCTTCCCATGGTCCTTGTTTTCTCTCTCTCCTTAATAAATTTGGGAAATTGAAGCCATTTAATATAAACCTGTAGAGATGGGAAATTGACTGCAACTCTTTTTAAAAAGAAAAAGCCTAGGAGGCTAATGAACCATTATGGTAAAAGCTGAATAAGCTGAGATCCTTAAAAGAAATTGGAGGTGTATTTTAGAAATGCATGAAGACGATCAAAAAACCATTTCACATAGATTGGGATGTGCAAGTAGGGCACTTTCTTTAATCTTATCCAGCTATACAACTTAAATGAAACAAACCTTTAATTTGACTTTCAAAAGCATTAAGCATTTCAGGAGCTGCCTTGAAGACTGCCAAGCAACGTTCCTGGAGCTATTTCAAGGTAATTTTGAAAAGCCAACTATTTCAGTTATTAGAAAACCAGGCTCAGGTATTTTCCAGAGGGTGGAAAGGGTGGGGGGAGAAGGAGGCAGAAGCAAAAATCTAAAACTTGTCACCAAGTTGAGTACAGCAAAACGAACATTCATACAATAAATACTGAAATAGTTACTTAAAAATGCAGATTGCTGGGTTGTGTAGGTAATCTGGACACCTGACTTGCATGTGGCATCACACGTATCACGTCACCTAGCAGCTTCATTACTGTCATTACGGTTTATAGTTAGGACCTGAATACTGAAAGAGCATCCCAGTGAGGGTACTTGTAACATGCTACAAATCCCCACTCGACAAACACATCTGCTGCACCAGAAAGCGAAATTCAACCACAGATACTCACGCCAGTGAAAATAAAACCTGGATGCACTTGTAAGATGTTGGGTCTGACTGGCCCGAGTGCTTAAGAGAACAGAGCTATTTAAAATGCTCTTTTGGATCTCCTGTAAGTGTCTGGATACACAGGAACTAAACATACCAAAACAGAAATAAAGTAGGGTCTTGCTGAGCAAAAAACAGAAGTCAAAAAAAAAGAAACAAGCAAACCAAGGGAGATGGCTGTGTAGTTAGGCTCCAGTAAGAACTGCTAATCTTCCCATACTTTTGGAGTACATTTTAGAACATCTTAAGAAATAAACACGGTGAAACATTCATGGGCAATTGAATTTTTAATACTAAGATGCATTAACATTGTGACATGTCAGTCTCTGAGCATTAGAGTCTCACGTGGAAGAGCTTCAGTCCCGCTTGCTGGGAGGCACCCACCACACCGTGCAAGCCTGGAACACGAGCTGAGGAGCAAGTGCTTAACATCAGAAATAGGGAATTAAAACAACAAAACAAGAAAATCTAAACCTCACCATAAATTTTAGTATGTGACAGGCAGAATAGATATGCAATGCTAATAAAGTTCAAGCAAATTCTAGAAGTGTAATTTTTTTAACTAGTTTCTATGTACATAATTTTGGCAGAAAAATATCACTAATAAAACTAATATTTGGCATCAGAGGATAGAAACAAAAACAATTTTCACAAAACTGTACACAATTTGATAGCAAGTGCTTCCCCAATTAAAGGCAGAAGATAATTAAATAACATGGCAAGGAACAAAAATGTTCATCTTCTGACCCAAAGCTTCACACTGCAGCAATTAAAAAATAATTGTTTTACAGAAGAGTGAAATAGTCTGACTAGATCCATTGTAGCATTTATTGAACTGTTTCCTAAAGCTACGTATTGTTGCAGTCTAACAAAAAATAATAATAATAAAACAATTCACCTATTTTAGATATAAATTACTTCTGCTGCTGCCTAAATACTCATTTGTTTCTCATTTTTCTGAGATGCAATAAATAGATAAATCAGTGATTGTTATAGGAAAAGCTAATACCTTTCATTAAACTGATAGAGCTCAAAAAATAGTCACGTCTTTAATGAGAGCCCGCTGCAACTCTTAAACAGAGTCAACAGTTTCCAAAGCTGCTTTTGAGGCTAAGCTCAAGTTCCCAGCAGCTCCTCCAGGTTTATCTAGGTCTGTATCAGTTTGATCACGCCTGGAAGAGGAGCTGGCACCCAGGGAGCTCAAGGGCACATGCCCCTTCTCACCCTGCTGCCGTTGGGCGCTTTGCTTGCAGAAATCAGCACAAGTTTCACTCCTTTCAGCAGGGACACGAGTCATTTGATTCCATAATGATAAGATATAATGCACCATGCAACAGAGTAGAGCAAAAAGAGCGCGTGTGCTTCAGTGTGCTGCAGTGCAAGCACTAAAGTAAACGCACGGGCACCATCAGTGCGGCGCAGAGATGCACGCTGCACCGTGCAGGGCTCCGCAGCCCCATCGCAGCCTCGCACACCAGCAACGTCTCAAGTAGCTGGAGGTCTTGCAATAGAACCAGCATATTTAAGAGGGGAATTGCATTCCTACACGTAACTCGGGTGCCTTTATCAGGGTGGAACAGCAGTGTCATCCAATGGTCTGACAGGTTAAACCATATTGTATATTCCTCCAGAAATCTCCCCAGAGACTTCTAAGCCTCATTCCTTATTTATAAGGCTGCAGCTGGAATTTGAATGAACAGGAGCCAGAGTATCTGCCTGTACAGACGATTACTAATACCCAGTTTAGGGTTTATTATAAAGTAAATAACTGGAAGAGCAATGAGATATTTTTGTGTTACAGTGAGAAAGGTCACACTTTTTTTTTTAAATAGTTGCAATCAATTCTGTACCAGAAAATGATTTAACAAGCTTAGAAACCAGAATATGCTTGCACTCAGCAACGCACTGATTAGCTGTGCTTCGAGCATGAGGAGACCAATGTGTTTTATTCACAGTTCATCACCGTTCCAACAGTGTCAACTATCAGATAAGGAGTCATGTAGCAGTGACCAAAGAGTATTCAAGCACGAGGCAGTCAGAACCTGGCCGAAGGTGGTTTAGGGGGTAACAGCACCTCCTTCAAAGACACTTCCAAGATTTAGCAGTGATTTCTGCTCCCTACCTCCAATGTCAAGGACTAGCAACATAGCAGCCAAGCAAGGGTAGATAGGAGGATTGTAGGAGATGGACTTGTTCTCCATCAGGGCACGAAGAACCCCCACTCGTGCAAACATGCCAGGCCACGAGGCATCCTCAAAATCCCTCGAGGCCAAAGTGGTGGCACTGGTGAGGTGCCGAGGTAGGCACGTTGACACATATTCCAGAAGATATCCAGGAAGCATGACATTCCACTCCACCAGGGCTCATCAGCCTTACCGAGAAGCAGGATAAAGTGATGAATACGACATTAAAGCATTAACAGGCACTATAAAAGAGCAGTAGAGGGGAGGAAACCAATACCTAACCAATACCTTACCAATGGCTATAGGTAAACGATAGCCAGTTTTACCCTTTCCCCTGCACAGTGGGGATTAATAAGACCATTCAATAAGCTGCGCTCATTTCCACCAAATGGAGTTTCACAGGGACAGTCTGGGCACAAATTTTCTTCAAGTCCAGGCTCAACAGGCCATGCTGGAGGGTCAGCCAAGCAAGGAAAGCAGCTACTTATCATGCTTTGGATTTGAAGGGGGCATTACATAGGGAGTCCAGGGTGACACTGTCAACCTCACAGCCCAAATGCCCCATACAACGTCTTCAAACCAAGAGGGTTACGGGCAGGATACCAGAAGTGAAGACATAAAACAGAGCTAACTTAAGGTTGAAACACTAAACTCCAAACACATCCCCAGCAACATGAACAGAAAAGATGAGAAAATGCAGAGCCAAGGATATCAACACCTGAAGTGAATTTATGATCTGAAACAAGTGCATAAAAATGATTAAATAGGCCTGAAATGGAAGAAAAAAACATAAGAATTAATGTGCATTAGTATATGTGGAGAGAGTACCAGCATCTTAGAAAGATTTTAGACTATATATATCAAAGATATAGTAAAAGTAGCAATTGTAACCAACTATATGAATGCCTCTTTTCAATATTTTTGCTCACAAAATCTTATTCATACGCAACATATTGACAGCATAGTGAATAGCATACCAAGACAAAATCCATATAGGTTTATGTTTTATAAAGCAAGAATGAAATGTCATAGCTTCATTACCAGTGTGTTTTGTCATATATCAGATTATATATTTTATCTGCACTCTAACACAACATATTTGCACAGGAAATTGTAAATTCACAAATGGAATTTAGGAGAACAAAAGCAAAAATAAGTCCATTGGTCAATTTTAAATTATGGTAGCCTTACATAAAAGACTTTCAATCAATTACGAAAAATCCCTTTTAATTAAAAATGAAATAAATGGGGGGGTTCTTTTTTTCCCCTCCACATTCTATAAATACTTATTTAAATGTGATGCCTCTCCTCTAGAGCTGCAATGGGCTTTTCAGAAGGAGCACTTTGCTTTTTCCTCGATGCCAAATAGATATTTGCCAGAAAGGTGGTAATTTCTGTTGATTCGCTTAATTGTTCTAATTGCAGCTCACTTCGGAACAAAGCTTCCTGCTAGGCACCCGCTCCGATGAGGAACTGGCCTGGCCTCGATTCCAGCCGCAAACCGATGCAAATGTCTGTGTGGAGCCAATCTGTGGCAGGCAGTTTTAAGATTCTATTATTTAAAAGAGCTGTATGCAATTTTCATCTGAACAGCCCTACATATTTCCATATCCTGAGGGGCTATCAACTCAAGTCTTGAAATGCCTTTTTGGGTAACGGCTTTAGTATCCAAAGCATCTTCATTGAACAATAAAAATAAATAAATAAATAAATAAAATCACATACTCCTAAGTTTCTTTGTTTTTAGGATTCAGGCTTTGAATAAAGACTCCTTTTCATTTTCTACTTCTGGATCAACTTTAACTATTTATATCAATCACATTACATATGTATGTTGTTGTTGTTTTTAAGTAGCACCAGATATTCAAAATATACCTATGACATAGGAACAAGTGAGTATTCTAAGTGGGTAATGAATTGGAAGACACATTAGGCTATTTATCCCTCCCATGAGATTATCATTCCCAGTTATTTAAAAATGACAGCTTAAATGGCTTAGTGTTGCACTGCCATGGCATTTAGCCCAACCAAGCACTTCATGTTTAACATGCAAAATCCACAGGGCAGCCCCTTCCTGCATTTCTGCCATTATAAATCTTGCAATATGTAAAATCTGGAATAAGAACTCTTCTGCTATAGACTCTGTACTACAGTTAACAGTAACAAAAAATATATATACTGCAGCAATTACATAGTATCTACAGGTACTTCTAAAGGCAGACCATTATTTCATCAGGAAATTATGACTGAGGACCATCACAAAAGCCTAGCTTTTTTTGCTACACAGACACTTGGGTTCAGTGTTCACATAGCAAATTAAATCTCCTATTGAATCTCCTTGTGGAACAGTCACCACCACAAGTGGTGTCCAGTACAGGAAGCGTCACCACCACAAGGGTACTTGCCATGGCACTTTCTGCTGCATTAGGTGTGACTTCCTGATTTGCCCAATTCCTGTAATCCAGCTGACCCATGGATGACTTGCCAGCACATGAATAGTTCCTTACTACTTAAATTGTGTAGAAAGCATATCCTAATCATCTTAGCTGTCCTACATGACCATCTGCAAGAAGAGTTTCCACAAAGTAATTTAAAAGTATCTGCATATAGTTTATTTTACAGCAATAACATATATGACTTGCCCAGGGAATTAACTAACACTTTTTTGGTGTTAGCTGGTCGACTTTTTGTGGACCTCTAACAGGTCTCTGCACAGTAGCAGCTGCTGGGGACAATTCTGTCCCTGTCCCAAAGTCCCACCTGAAGAGTGCAGGTTGGCTGGGAAGGTGATGAGCTGCAAGGCTAGGATGGTTAAACTAACAACATAAGTTTACAGTTTGCACATCTTTGATCTATACTTCATGTTGCCATTTTAGGTTGTACGCAGAATTGCTAAGATTTTTTTTAGACCATCGTATGGGCTCCAGTTTTTGTGGAACATGAAATTTGTGAACTCAGACAGTATGTGCAAGAGTTTTGAGTCAAATTTCTCAACTGCCAATATACACAATCCAAACATCCTCATATAATTGTAACTCATGTTCAAGGATGCCGGCCCGAACTTTGAATAAAAACTTTAAGTGGTCGGGTGAGAGAAAAACTTGGTTCCTTTTCAACTGAGGAGGTAAAATCTGACCTTTCCGATTAGGTCTATTTGTTCCGTCCCTGGATTATCATTGCCTATACAAAGGACACAAAAATGACTAAGAACCTCTGCCATTCACAACAGTAGAGAACATAAGGCTTAAAAATAAAACGAAATCCTGCACGGATCATCAACTCTTGTATACAGAGTAGATTAAATTTAGAGTGAGAAAGAGTAGATATTTAGTAAATATCACTAGATAATTATATCAAGTACAAAAAAGTATTGGCTGAAAAAAATGTGTAAAGAAGGATGAGCTGACCAGTTTTCATGCAGCTGCTTTATGACTTAATAGCTACTTTTTTTTTTTGTTTCTGAAAAACTAGCCAGATTTTTTTTAACATACAGACAAATGGTGGCACTTTCCTCTCTTGTGGTGGTTAGTCTCTTACTCTATAGAAAAAAAAAGAAAAAAGAAAGAAAACCTGCTTGTCTTCAGTCACAATCACCTCTATAATTCTATAAATATCCTCTGCACAATCACTCGTGGCATATATAAAAGCAACGACAAGGTCACTTACTACGAACAATTCATGATCAGTTACCATGGCAACGGAAATGTGTGGCAACAAGGGAAAAAGGCCCAGGAAAAATTATAGGATGTTTCCATTATGTAAGAGACACTCTTGATTTCTCCAAAAGGGTTTACCTGAAAAGTCTCTACCTCCAGATCCTTCTCACTTCCTCCAGCTTTCTACCAGTACTAACTTGACTAATTTCAGGAGCGATCCTGTAAATTTATAATAGCATAAGTTGCAAGAAAAATGTTTCTGAACTCACAAGGAATATTCTGTTTGCAGGAAACTACAGACTTGTTTCTTCTGGTTTAATCTTCTTAAAGAAAGTGATTCTCCAACTTGAATTTAGCATTGCTGGTTAGTATCAAATTCAATGCCTCAGTATCTTCAGATAAGAATTATGTAGTTTTATGAACCACTGACTGTTTCCCATCTTTTCCTCATCTTTTTGAGAGTCTGCAATTCAGGCTGAAGTCTGCAGATCAGTCTCCCACTAATTCTTTTCATACAACACAGCAACTTGTAGAGTTTATAGAAACTTATTATGTTACCTCAGTTAGACCATTCAATACCAAAATGCAACTTTGCAAACAAGTGGCACAATGAATAATTTTACCTCAATTGCTTCTCAGTGATTCCTTAGCAATTTTAAAGGTGCCATTAAAGTAATGTCTTCATAATTTCTGACCTTTGAATTTAATCTGAGATCTATAAACTAAGTGGTAGGAGATCTTTCCATAGTAGGTGAATTTCTGAAAGGATACACAAAGGAAAGGATTTGACAAAGCAAGCCTGCTGAGAGAGGAAACTGCTACCTACACAGATTTAGCTCTACTAGGTATTAGAGCAAAGTGGATAGGACCAAGACAGCACAAAACATTCAAGGCAAGAGGTTACCACAGCTTTCTTTCTTCTGAAGTGAAACTGATATGAAAATGAAGATCCTACTCTGCTCAGAAATCATGTAATAAAAACCAGGCCTTGCAAAAAGCAAAGTATATGAAGAAAAAAAAAAAAAAAAAAGCTTTCCCTCCCCGTTTCCTGCTTAACTTGGATAACTTGGAATGTCAGAAATAAACAGAAATTTCAGTAAACAAATTGCTACCTCAAAACCAAACAAGCATTGATTTAATTATTGTCACACTATCACAACTGCACCAGTCCCATACTACATGGAAGAAGTGTTAACTAAATTACAAGTTCTACCAAAAAACCCTAAATTATTGAATTCACATATATTCTTCATATGCAATTTTTAAAAGGATATAAAGATTTATACTAATGATTCATACCAACTCAGAAAGGAGCTGTGCTGATTTCCTAAATACTAAATTCAAAAACAGAACTTGCAATTTGCCACAGACAGGTTTTGCCGCTTAAAGGCAGGACAACATAAAGAGAACTTTGAAAGCAGAAGTACAGGCAAAGGCCATCATTGGAATCCTAAACATCCATTAACCACCTGAGCTGCTACCATGCCCTCCCATTTGCTTTAAACTTTGAGCATTTACACAACCATCAATCTTCTTTACCACATTTTCACTTTCTCCATTGGGCCAGTAAGGAAAAAAATAAAGAAAGAATAGGCTATTTTTTCCCCACTAAAAGTACACAAAAGGACTTGATGTTCAGCCCATGTTTGCTTTTTTGAGTATCTGTGTCAGTAACAAGGAGCAAGTCCATTTGTTGCAACACACCCCCTTCCACCTCTTCCACTGGGACAGAGATCACAAAAGCTCATAAGCACTAAAGTTAGCAGAACGAATCAGTCGGATAATTCTTTTTATCAAACTATAACTTTGACCTTTTAGAAGAGATTCAAACCCAGTTAAATGTAGAAGGAGATGGAAGCTTCATCTCACTCCAGTATTTTTTAATCATATAGTACTTCCCCAAATACCTATAAATACAAATTATCTTCTGGCCTCAAACTACTTATTATCAGAAAAAAGCTATCTAGATCTTGTAATATAAAAGAACATATAAAAAATATATACACATTTAAAAAGAACAAACTATTCTTCAATATTTTCCCAACCTTGAACAGGGAAGCATAAATTAATACAGATCTCGCTCCCTATATAATTTTTCTTCTATTAAGTAATACTTCTCAAATCCTCCAGTATCAAATGTCTTAAGTGCTACAGTGAAACAAAATCAGTATCTTTCCTATGCTTTACTCAGCTATTATGAAATTTCAGTCATGGATCAATGATGAATATTAAGTTCTGCAATGCAAGCTACGTTTAGCTTTGTCTTTTATTACATATAAACATACATATTCCTAAAGGCACATTATAGATATTGCCTTCAAAATAAATTTTGCATTTTGAAATGCACAAGGAAGATCTAAACCTTGATCCTTTGTCTTCAAAACACTGAGGAAATACTTTCAGTAGACACTTTCCTTTGTCATGCTAATAAGCCATCCTGGTCAGCAGGTTCTTTCAGTGCAAGGTATTTGCAGCATTACAGCAGACTTCACACTGATAAAAAGCCACACAGAAAACATATCACAAAACACACAGTCGTCTGTCACTATAACTTATCCAATTGTAACTACGGGGGGTATTTTTAAGTAGGCAGAAGGTAATTGCCTACTTGGAATTTTGCCAAGACACTGAAGCTAATTATTTTTTAAGGATGAATTTAGTGCTTGCATGAAAGGTGATGGATCAATAGCAAAAGAAGATGAAGTCAGTTTATTCACAGGCTAGGTACAGTGCTAGCTGTGGTGATGAAAACGTCCCTGCTGTGTCCTGACAATATACCATTTTCCTAAAATTGGAGGGGGACATGCATTAGAGTGACAGCGCACAACCGTTCCCTTCTTAATAGGAGCTGCCAGCAGCGAACAGGGACGCGCATGCAGATCTCTTGGACACACAACGGTGACCAAACTGCCATCTTCGGCCAACATTTTCCTGCCAGAATTCAGACCTCTAACGTACTTTTTTTTTTTTTTTAATGTGCAGTACATTAAAAAGATATTATTGATTTTCAACCTGTCTCAAGCATCCATCAAGTATTAAAGGAAAATCCTAACTGTTACACCAAATGGACTGAAATAGGGGTTCCCACACTCCACGACAAAAGCCTCAGGAAGCAGGGCATCCAAGAGCACACAAACGCATATGTTAAAAAAATATATATATTTTTTTTAAAAAAGCACCTCTGAGGGCTGGGGAAAAAAATACTGGTTTTGGTTTGGGAGACCTTTGGTTTCCCAAAGATTTAAGTGATTTTTAAGACTCTTTTTAAAAAGGAAATTTATTATGCAGCATGCTCCAAGCAGCACATTTTTGATTGAAAAGCATTCCCTGAAATAATACTTCAAGTAACGCCAGAAAAATAGAGCAAGTTTTTCTGTTAGAAATATCGTTGAAGGAAATTATTGAAATCAAAAGAAATAGCACTGAAAGATGTTCATATCCCACTTCAAGAGGGAACGCTACCATAGCTACAAGATGGCGGAGCTGACAGCAGCGCCCCGCTTTCAGCGCTCGGGGTACATCCCGCAGAGAGTGTGGACACTCCAGGTCGAGGCGGGATGGAGGCCGGGCCAGGGGCTCCCTCAGGGGCTCCCCGCTGCACCACGCTGAAGCCGTCGGGCTCCATCGGCCTTCCCCGTCCCCTCGCGGCCTGGCCGCAACATGGCTCCCCCTCAGAACAAGTAACAGCTACGCAGCCTCCTTGTCCCCTCCGACTCCCAGTGGCGACAACTCATCCCTGTCCAGCTCCAAAACACCTCTAAAACAGCCGACCAGTACAACAGATACTGCTTGGGGCTTATTTCCCAGATTTTATTTCCAATTTTCTGTTTTACAGCTGGCAAGCTCTGATGAATCCATCAGTGACACAATCATAGGATCCAGCTACAGATCCGCTTCCTTGCATTTATTCCTTGATGAATTTTGGCTACAACTTCAGCTCAATTCCAGTCTCTCCCCAAGCCACAATGACAGTCATCTCTTTGGAGAGATTTTTCCCTTCCAGTTATTTCCTTTTGGTTCTACAAGAATCTTCATTTTCCTTGATCTAAACACTGAAAAGATCTAAGCAACCTTCTAAAAGTGATTACTGCAGCATCACATCCTGCAAGATGCTTGAACTGGAAACCCCGGTCTGAGACCTGGCCTGGGGTGGGGACACAGAGGGGACACGTCCTCACTGCTTCCGCAGCAAAGACAGCAAGAAAAATAAAAATCAAAACCATGTTTAGCCATGCTTATTGACAGAATCTAGAAGTGTTTTCTGATGAGCACAGTGCATCTACCCTGACTTTAATTTACCCATCTATGCAAACTGCAATGGCAAATTAAGCCAAAAAATACAGTAACATTTTACCTGAAGCCATTCAAAGGCCAACAGACATTAAAACACAGCTGCATTATAGAAAGCCAACAAAGTACAAGCTGAAAAAATCAGCTCTGAATCTAATATTAAATTATTATGTAGAATGAGAGCTTAAATTTATGGAAGTATAGAAGTGAATAAATATATTTTGAGAACCTTATATCATGAAATATTGCAATATGTTGCATGCATTAATTTTAGGGGAAAACAGTATCTCAGATAACTCAAAGAGCTTCAACGTTACAGCCCTTCTGTTTCTGAAATATGACCTTCCTCCCTGAAGGAAACAGCCTGCATGGAGTTACCTCGCTGGTTGTTAAATGCCCAAGTCATGATTGCAACCAGTCACAGGTCATGAGTCTAACTATTTTAAGAACTCTCAGCTACCTTAATAATTAACATAGTGCTTTATAGTAGGTCTTCAAGAATATTTTGAAAAGGGCAACTGGTTTTAAACGGATTTCTTAACATTTCTGTGGTTGCTTGTATACTCACCCAGAAATCAGAGAGTTGTAGAAATTCAGCCCAATAAATGATTGCTCCTTTTGAGCACGTTTCACTCTGTTTTTGAAATCCCAAGAAATTAAGTTCTCATTACAATGCTTTGAAGACTGTTAAGGGAAAGACTTCCTGGAAATGTCTGCATGATTTTTATTTCAGACAAGTTCCTTTTTCCTAATTTATTTTCAGTTATAAATGTGTTTAATTCCTTACATAAACCACTACCTTCAGGAAAGCTAAACTGACCTTTTCCATTTGTAGATTTTAAATGATAAACATAGATCCATGAAAGCTTCACATATCCTTACTTGCATATTACCAATGGCCATGGAGATTTGAATAAGGTTAGACCTGGAATAAAGCTCAGTGAGATACAGACACCCCTATAACCTTGAAGTTCTGTCAAAGTCAGGCTTTCTAGCTGCATCTAAGCAGGATCCAGGGAATGCTGCAATTACAGCTGTCATCCAGTCCACCCATATTAATCATTTTTTTTGTGGAAACCAAGGCATAAACCAATGCATATGCAGATATATTGCCTGGATTATTTTCAGGTTTCTCACTTCAGATTTCATTTTTACTTATTATAAATGCCTGGCAAAATTAATTTGTATTCACTCTAACACTACATTTATTGTCAATTGCTTAATTTCATTCTGGGGAGTAAAAATGTTTCCCTCTTATCCCAGAATAATTTAGAGTTGTGGCTTACTTGTTCCACACTGAAGGAAAAAGGTGAATTTGGCTGTATTTCACTTGTCACTCTAGATACCCAGACACTTAAGGAATACGCTAAAGATACTTATCTTCAAAGCCATGAAAGCATTCTAGATGGATGCATCTCCTTGCAAACCAAATGAATATAAAATAAAGCAATGTCCTCAGTGATTTCCTATTACCTAGCTATAAACAAGCTCCTTGTCGTCACAGAATAGAAGTGCTAACCTCAATTTTTCTGTGTGTAAGCTTCCCATTTGTCATTTAAAAGGCTCCTAACTCGGGCTCCTGTACTGCTCTCCACCTAGGAGGATTCTTGCAGTTAAGATGTAACATTTAACTGCAAGAACCAGGAGAAGGAAAAAAAATAAAAATAAAAAAAAAACAAAGAGCGTGGATAGGGGAGGTTTTTTTCTTTCTCTTTTTTTTTTTTTTTTTAAACTATCACAAGAATTTGAATGCTTCAAATCACGATATTATGAAAATACTGTTTCAAATTTGTTTAATTAGGACTCAGTTGGCATCACTGTATTTTCCAGATACAGCACTCAAATCCCTTACAGCCTTTGAGTCAGAATAGCCTGATCACCTTAGGGCCTCTGGGAGCAATATGCAAGATGACCAAGACAAGATGGTCTTTAATAGTGTGATAAGGTTTTCTTTTTCAGGTGATTATCATACAAGAAAGATAGGCCAGAGCACAAATGAAGACACTTGACATTATTCCACCTAGGAAGGTCAGAAGAGCGTAAATTTCCCATTAGAGCCAGCTGAACAGTCTGTGAGAATGTATCTGTGAGGAGAGCGTAAGAGGAGCATCCTCTGGGAACTCTTCCCTAAACAGTGGCTCAGGAACATGCTAAGGACAAAATGCAGCACAGGGGAGATGAATGGAAAGCTCAGCAGGAACATGTGATGCTACACAGACTCCATCAAACACTGCCGGGCAGCCTGATGAATTTGCTGTAACTGCTCAAGAGCTAAACAAACTATCCCTGAAACCTCCAAGTATTCCAGAATCAGAAGGATGAAAAGTAACCACTATAAGTGCTCTCCCCTCTGTCTGAGCTCTAGCTCTGAGGATCTTCAGCGTCAACCTGTGTACTATCCCATAGCCAATCAAGATTAATTATTGTATATTACCAATAATAACAAAAGAGAAAATAAGCCAGCTTTTCTGTTACATTTCTTATACTCTTTCCATTTATCATGAAGAACAGACATTCTCTGTGTGTCCACAGCCTCTCTCTGGCCTTCTACTTGTGTCTGCGTTTCCATCAGCAACTGCTGCCCAACCTGGAGTATCCAGAAAATTGAAAAGCAGATTTGAAAAGATATGGTGAGATGTTAACCAATTTATTTGCTTGTCTTTTCATAAACAGCTTTGTCCAGCATTGCAGAAGCTACTGGGAGATGGAAGCAGGATCAAGGCTAATATCTCTAAAATAACAGAAGTGAAAAAGAACCAAGCAATGAGGAAGGAAAGGAAGAACATAGAGATGTTCCATTTAGTTCACTTTGCAATGCTACAATTTACATGTCCTATATAAAAAAATGACTAAGACACAGGTGAAGTTTCCTTCTCTCTTTATTCCAATTTGTCTCCTTTCCTTTTTTTATATAGATATATAACAATACCTCTTCTTTTCATCATAGCTAATAATGACATACTGCAAATTAAAAACCAAATTCTTCAGCAAGGTTGGTTTAAAAGTAATTTATATAAAAATTATAGATGACTGAGCCAAAAAGGAACCAAGAAATTTTGAAAACATGAACATCTGTTAAAGAGCATGCAGCTCTTCTGTATCTTTCTATTCCCTCAGTTTGCATATGACAGCAATTTTGAAAGGTTGAAGTCAGTCTGTCCTTCTCTTTCAATTAATTCCATTACTCAAAATATATTGGAGGAAAAAAAACAACAACTAAAGAACAGGCAATAGATGCACACTATCACTCATAGCTTACATATATCCTAGCACAGAAAAGTAATCCAACTCCTTCATTTGCCAGTATTTTTGCGACAAGAGTTCATAATGACACAGTCCAGGTATAGACTATAAACTACATAAATATTTCTGTAAAAATATTTCAGATAGGTGTTTGCATAAATTCAGAAATGGAATTCTGCAGAGATACTCATAGCATCTTTCTCTAAATCCATTTTTTTCACTTCAGTAGCAGTCAAAGTGGTGCTATATATATGTGTGTGTGTATGTGTATACACACACACACACACATATATACACACACGTGTGCATGCTGAGGTCGCACAACTTCAACAAGTGCGACACCTTTACCTACCAACAGCCTAAACGATTCAGTTCCTCTTTCAGAAGGATGTAGGTTAGTGTCTTCTACCATTAGAAAGAACAGAACATGCATCTTCAACCCACTCCCAGGACAAATTTCAACCATTAATCCCCAGAAGGCACAAAGATTACAAGGTGGATGTCATTACAAATACCTCATCCACGTCTTTCCAACAGGTATCGAAAACAAACACCTCAAAATAATCCAAGAAACAACAGATTCTGAGAAACCCAATCATTTCAATATGTTAAGTTTACACAGAAAATACGATCCTAACCCAGCTACCCACGGATTGCTTAGAAAGGTACTTAGATTTGCATCTGTACCCAGATGATGTGCCTTCCTATAATTAAAACCAAGACTTACTCAAAAGGGAAACAAACAGGTTATTTGCAGTGAATTTCTACCAGGGCATACAATAATATGCCCTGGCTATTACCAAGGCAAAACACATGCTAAACTTAAAGACAGGAAGAATCTGGATCCTTAGCTGGAAAAACTTCAACCAAAGGTTTTAAGAAAAAAAAGTGTAGCATACAATAAGTCCCAGTTACTGCATATGCTTAAAGAGTAAATGTTTCCTTTTATACTAATATACATTTATTGTTCAAAGAGTGCATGTGCCAAGTGAACTTCTGCAGATCCAGCCTATAATGTTTGCTATTGAGACAACAAATACTCTGAGCAAGTGGAGGGCACAGTCATATGTCAGAAACTTGGAGAATTAACCCTCTCAGAGAGCTAATTGCCTTTCATCAGCAAACACAGGGGGAAATTGTCATAATTTTATACCCACTGCATAGTAGACAATCTTCTATTCTAGCCACCAAATTATTGTGTCTTAGGGCACTCCTCTCAATTTTAAAATTATAGTTAAATGCTCTCTGTGTGGGGAAGAGTCATCTTTAAGTCAACTCCAGTTACGAAACATACATTATCTAGACAATGAGCTTGGCTGCAAAATTGTTACCAGATGGTGCTGAAACATGCCTAATTTTGATATAGGGTAGCTATGTGATACACTTCAAGTATAAGAGAAAACAGGCAATATCATAAGGGAGAAAAACACTTGGTTCTGACTTGATTCTGCAAACTATTATGAGGTTCTATACCTCCACTATTACACACAGTTGTCTAACATCTCAAAGCTAAGTTTAAAAAAAAAGATGAAATTTCTTGCTTTGCACAAGAAAAAAAGCAACAACAACAATCCCACTTATTTCCAAATTATTACACCAGATATGTCACGACTGGCTGGGGATAAAATCCAGAGGATTTGAAAGATCTGCTACTGACAAAGCAAGAGCTCCTCATTATTTCCATCATTGCAAGACAAAAATAATAAAGATTTGCTAGACTCAGGTCCCAAATGAAAATCAAATTGAGACCCAGCATAGCCAAAATAAAAGATAATAAATGGAAGAAAAAAATTAAGATTGGTTGAGGAATTTTTCTTGTACGCCTTTACCAAGTTTGGCACTTGGACGCCTCAATGATAAACACAGCTTCTGTCACTACAGTGATATAAATAACATTTTCCTTCAGTTACAAAACAAGTTCCCATGAATACAGACAAAACAGAACGTAGAGCACAGAGGCTCATATTAAATATTTAACTTTCCACCTTACCAGTGTTTCTCTTATGTGTGTTTCTTAGCTCCTGCCTGAGGCCAAACAGTAAGGCCAACTAGCGAGGCAAAGCTACTATCAATGCCCATACATTATTCATTCATTTCAGATGTACCCATTCTACTTCTGTCTCCAAAGCCAAGTATGTCACTTCCTAAAGCAGTTTCAGATCAAAAATCAGGCATTCTAACCCTGTCAGGAAAGCAGAATTTATACAACATATTAGAGCACTTAAATATTTAACTATAGGAATTGGAGATAAGATTTATAAACCCCAGTCATAGATGGACCTTTGTATCTCACTTTAAGATAAATACACGATTAGATGAAATATAATTACAGGATTAATTTAATGCTGTCTTTATAAAGAGAGCATAATTTTCTGTTAGCAAAGTTAATGTCATTTGATACGTAGAAGTGCTTGTTTTCCTTAAGGATCTGATTTCTTTCATGCTGTCTAGTTACAGAGATTAATTTCTTGCACAAAACACCTAGCTCAATTCCTTATCATAAACAGCAACAACTACAATAGACACTTGCAAACAACTCTTTAAATTAGTTTTTTCATAATAAATGTGTGCAACTGGAAAAGAAGAAATTAATGACACTTTCAGTACCTCTGCACAGAAGGGTTTTGCCAGAGATATACTGCAACCAGTGCTGAAGATCACTTCTAGCAATATTACCAGCAAACCTAGTTCTGCTCTCAAAATGTTATGAACTTATCAACTTGGTTTCGCTAGGACTGCTTTCTGAATTACTACCTGACCTTGACAGGCTTCCCCAGCATTACCAGAACAACAGAATTCCTCTGGGGAGAGTAACAGAACCTAAGAGTCTGAGTTTCTCTTCAAAATGAGCACTTGGAATCAGTTTTTTTTTGTTTGTTTGTTTCTGCGCTAAACAGCAGCAGAAATTCTCACCAAGTTTCAAATACTTCAAATACAGGCATTTAGCTTTTTAAAGTTGCTGCTTCCACTAGATGGGACTACACATGAACTTGATAAATGGACCAATCAAATCAAATAAAAAAGGAATGCAGACAAAATACTCACAGGTGGTCCCTTTCTGTAAGAGCAGGTCTACTCCATCAGTGCAAGAGCTCAGGAAACTCCTTTCCCTCACCACACAAGGACAAGAACTTCACTACCTAAAGTTGTATTTTATATGAACTGGCATAAGAAAGTTTAATGGTCTAAGCCTGAAAGCAGAGCCGAGCCCCATTTTATCTAGGGGCCATTTATATCACATAGATTATTTTTCAGCAAGGCAAAACAATTCCATTTAAGAGCCCATCTCAGCAAAGTTAGTTTATAAAACTAAACTTGGCGCAACATCACTTGCTCATTTAACTGCTTTTGCAGTCGATTTCTCTCCAAGGATCATAGGTAGGCTGAATATGCCACTTGCTCCCCAAGCTACACCCACCTGCCTTCTGGCTAAGGCAACTAACACGGATGCCAGACCGCGTTACAAAAAACCATAACCATTGTGGGTGTCTCAATCTCTATGCAAAAAAAATAGCCAAAAAACCCTCCGCAACCTACCCAGAGGTAGCATTCCCTGAGCCAAAAACTGCCACGGACACCTCATGGTATCAAACAAGAGATTGATTAATGCAGAAGTTGGGTTGCAATACAGTTGCTTATTGCAATAACCAGTACATTGGCTTGCCAAAAAAGAGCAAAATAAAGAACAAAACCTGTGAACAATGAAATATAGCGCTGACATGACAATGCGTTATGACCCCTTCTGACAATGAAACCCACTTGCCACCACCCTTGGCACGAGAGTCTGTTTAACACAGGGTTCGTCCCTGTAGCAGTCTGACTCGTGTGCTTAGTCGAAATGCTGCTTGTTTTGCATTGCCAACTTAATTCTTGCCATGAATTTCTCAAAAAAAATCTTAGCATTGAGGGGAAAACAGCATTAAAATAAACACTGACATCCCTAAAGTACTTTTCTGTGCATTTATAAAGATTTAACGGCATATAATGAAGAAAATTAAACATGGGAAGAGTTTAAATGTTTATACAGAGTACATTAGAATGTCAGGAGCTTACTTAATTGCTATTGTAGCCAATTTCCTTGCCCCTCAAGGCTCATTAGTCAGTCACCTAATCATTCCATAGAATAATGCACCCTCTGCTTCCGTCTTGCATCCAGGAATACATCTTCATCCGCGTTTCCAGCAGCGTTGTCCTTCAGCTGCAACCTTTCGCAGGGTTTTTGACTGGTTGCCAGCGTTACTATCTGTTCCACATGGAGGTGGATTTCCCCAACATCCGTTAATTCCATTCTACCATATACTTAGCCATCTGGACAACCCGGCAATATAAAAAGACTGCTGTTTCATGAAAAATCTGCGTGGCTGTGCAAGCAACTAGCTCGCTGCATCTGTCCACCTTACGTTTCTACAGAGATGCCAGTATGAAATTATGGATTGATAGCATGCCTTCCAACCACAAAAATGGTACTATGCCCTTGCTGTTAGAAGTAATGTGCGGAGCAGATGGAAAAGCAAGGTGGAAACTTTTCGAACACTTACATAGTAGAAAACTACATGTAAAACTCTTCCTGAAATTCATAATAATCATTTCAGTGAAACTGAGACACTACAATAAAACCTTATGAAACACATATTGGCAAGAGACTACCAAATCGATAAATACATTTAAAACAATATAAAATGTGTTTTTCTTAGAGAATATATGTTTAAATATTAGTGTAAATTGAATCAATTAGAAAGCTTTCTGATAAGAATCTAAATATATGTATTTACACACGAATTCCGTACACATGTATGTAAATGGGGGTAAATTATAATTTAGATCCTTACATAAGTAGTTGACATTTATAAACTAACTCAGGAAGCAAATTATTTTTTCAAAGCTGAGTTGCAATTTAGTTAAGCAGCCAATTGTGAATTTTTTCCTGTCTAGTTTCCAAAGAAACTGGTGACATGGTGATGTTTCACTTAAGCCCATTAGGAGAAAGAATGTTTTAGATGCCAACAAAAGGTAATTTGCAGGTAATTACCACAAACACTCAACAGGTAAATACTGAAAGAACTTTTCTAAGGAGACAGCTATCCAAGTGACAGAACACTACAATCCTACCAAGAATATCTTTTATTTTTGGGGAGTGCTGAGAGGAAAGAATGGAACAAGAAGTCACCCAGGGCACAGTCTGCAACCTACTGAACCCCCTAGTTCCAGCTGCCTCAGGCTGCTCCGAGTGCTACAACCACACAGGAAGCTATAAAATACAATTCATTTAAGATTTTACTTAATATCACTTTTTGTAGTTCCACAGGAGAGCAGAAATAAGGGCACCAGAAGCACTGCAGGTAATCTTCCTGCAGAGCTAGAATATCTGAGAAATGTAATTTTGGATTAAGAAAACAGCACAAAACTTTTTCCATGCGGAATAACATCTACTCTGAACTATTTTGCAATAATTATGATACAAAATTAAAGGCTTCTCAGTGCAGAATATTACGTGAAGAAATTCGGTCTAATTCTCTCCAGGTTTATTTTTAAAATCACCACAGTGCACGAAGGAAACTTCTCAAGGAAGCTTCAGCTGCTGAAGCAGATGGGGGCTAATCCCTTTGTATCCTCCTCCTGGTAGCTACTGTCAAAGTGCTATGAAAGGGTAGAAATACTGCAGGAAAGAAACTTGATTATTCCCATTTAGGATTATATTAACTTTATAAGAACACCATTTACTCAGCAGAAGATGAATCTAACTACTTGAGAAGGCTGAAAGGCACAAAGGGAAGAGTCTATTGAACCCTCTATTAGCTCCTTCTCAGCCTCCAAAGCTCCTACATAGCTTGACACCAAGCTCAGCTTTGTTTTGACTGCGCCCTAGAGGTAGCTCTGTCCATTGCTTGGTCCAATTCTCTGAAGAACATGCCTAATCGTGCCTCAAATCCTAGAGGTTACTGGTGAAGAAAAAGAAAACTAAACCATGTTTTTTGAATACCCAGAGCTTACTAAAAACAGCTAAATATATAAAGAAAAAACAAGAGAATAAGATCATTTCTCTGCTTTTGGTCACAGGGAGGGGATTTAGCTAAACACTGTGCTAAGGAGGCCCATATGATTACACAGCTGACATGTTTTAATTAAGCAAGTTACTATCACTTTTAAGAGCCTCCATATAAATCTCATGCAAAATATTTCTTGTGATAGCTGGGACAGTCACAATCCTGATAAAATAAACTCTAAAGAAAGCCATATAGTCTAATCCATAATTCTACAACTTCTGTCCAATAGATTAGGCTACTAAAAGGCTACTCAAAGTCCTTCATCCCTCATATTTTTCTCACTGATGTTAAACCACTGTAACACCAGAAGCAGTTATAAATAGGTTTTTTTTTTTTTTTTTTTTTTTTTAAGAGAGAGAGAGAGAGAGAGAGGGAGAGAGAGAGAGAGAGAGAGAGAGAGAGAACATACATATTAACAACTTGAACAAAATAAGTTTGTCTCTGGATGAAGGACCTCCATGTTTGGACAAATGGTGGCTTCTGCAGCCCTTGGGGAGACTATCTTCATTCCTGAACATGCCCCTCTGTCTCAGAGATAACCAGTGCTTGGATCAGGGTACGATGCCACAAAGGAACTATTTAAGCTTAATGGAATAGCCTTGGTGGCTGGTTTCCCTGCTCCAGTAGCTTTATTTATTTCCATCTTGCCAGTCAAGTTCCCTGTCCTGCAACACCACGTCGGGGCTCAGTGCTCCCAATCTTGAGTTGTTTTTTCTCTTAAGGAAACCCTCCACGGGTACATACTTTTCATATATTCATTAACCTTACAAAATACGTTTTACTCATCTCAAAAAGGAAGCTTTTTTTTGGTTTTGTTTTCAAAACAGATGAGGACAGAGCCTCAAAAATTAATTCAGCAAGTAGAAATCTGCTGAAGAGCCTTACGTACAAAACTTAAAATACTTAATAGCACTATCCACAGAAAAACACAGGACTTGCAAAAAGCTATGCAAGAAATCCTATAAAGCCCACTATAATACCTGAAGTAAAATAAAACCATGAATGCTGTGTGCTGTCATTTCTTTCCCAATCTAGTAGATGCTTACAAACATCCCTGCAGGTGTTTAACTATTTAAAATTAAATCTCTCATTAAAAACTGTGCCTCATTTGCAGCTAGACTGAATACAGCTGAAATCTGTTCCTGGGATGAGGTAAACGAGTCAGCAAATCAAAGTCAGCAGCTTTACTCACTGAGAAGAGACATATTTCTGAGGAAAACTCAGAATAAAGCATCTCTGAGCAGGAAATTTCCAATACAACATAGTGCCTTGTTTGAAAAACCCATGAACCCAAAAGGAATGATCTAAATAGAAACAAGTATGTAAAGAAAATATTCATAGTAATAACACCGCCCTACCACACCTGTAGCTAGTTCTGTTGTTCACCACCAAGATGAAGAAAACCCACCTGTGTGACCAGGAGATAAAACCAAGATTGTTCTTTTCCATATTGTGTTGCTACCAGGGCATCTCAAATATAAACCCATTCTTAATTTTGGCATTTCCATTTCAAAAGCTATGTCTAACATCACCTCTTTGGGTCTACGTTCTCTCTGCTCATCCAAATGTTGTTGCACATGTCCTCTGGAAGGACTAGAAACAGGACTAAAAGCCAGAATAAAAAAAGCAAATTTGCATTTCAACAGATAACAAATAGCCCCCAAATATTACTGCAGAAGTTCCAACAACAACATTTCTTCTAAAATCATTTGGTGTTTCAAATGAAGCATGCACCAACCTGCCAGAATTCCTGAAGCTTCACCCACAGTCAGCTGTGGTAGGAGGGACAGAGGCTTCCTGCATATTCTCAATCTCCTGGAGCTGGTCACTCTTCTTGCATCATTATCAGCAGATCAGACCAGTTGCAGCAAGCTACCCAGAAGAACAGTCTTTTGAAGACACAGTGACATCTTCAGTGTGCTAGCTGCTCAAGTACCGTGGAACCATAAAGCTGATTTGCTTGGTATTAAAATAACCAACAACTATTTAGGAGATTAGGTGGAGAAGGGTTTGTTTCTTTTCAGAATGACTACATGATGCTACTGCCTCTCCCTCTTGTCCTCAACTAATGAAACCAGCCGAGAGATCAGCAGTGATCACAGGGGCGGGTTTTCTTCATCTTGGTGTGAACAACAGAACTAGCTCCAGGTGTGGGGTAGGGCAGTGCTCTTACTCCTGGTATTGCCTTCACATGCTCCTCTCTATTTGGATCACTGCCAGGAAGCCTCTTTTGGGATTCCTGGCTTTTCCAAGCAAAGGTCATCCTACTGGCTCCTTAGATTGTGTGGTTGTTCCATGGGCTTTATGGAGCAACTCGGACAGGAGGAACACGCTGAGGACAATATCTGCCAAGCCTCCCAGGGATGGCAGCTCATAGCCAAGGTGAGTCACAGCACCCTGTCATCGTGCAGCCCGAACAGCTCCTGCACGAAGAAGAGGGGGAGTGAAACTCTGCATTTCCGAACTGTTTCACTTTGGGGTCTTCTCATCAGGAATTCTGTTCGGAACAAATAGAGGATTTCAACACAGCATAAACTTGCATCTGCACTCAGGAAGAAGACAGTCTTCATTAGCCTAGAACCTGCAATTTGAGAATCGGAGTTACTTGTTAGCGCTGCCAAAGCATCTGTGATTAGGCTGCAACTTCATTCATGCCACAGCATTCAGAGTGTGCTGTTATGGATTATCTTGATGGTCTCTTCTTTTGGGGTAAAATCCGCTGAATATGCAGTGAACATCTGGGCTTTCAGCAGGATGAAGACGTGCGCAGCGCTGAGCAGCACTTGCACAGCTGAACACAGACTGCTCACGTGCTGCTGTTTAACTGCTGGGGCACTTACAGCGCTTTTGCCGATGTTGTTTTTTCCCAGATGAGGAAAAAAACTTGTATTGGACCCTCAAGATCTGGAGGTCAGGGAAAGGCAATTTAGGAGACAGAGGATTTAAGGTCTCACAGGCAGCTTTAGGTGAGATCTTGACAGATGTATATAAAGCCCAGCTGGTTGCTTCCCCATTCCCAGCACAACTTGAGAGAGGGGAGTCACAGCACCAGATGGGAAGGGAAGAGGAGGGAAGGGAGCAGAGGCGACAAGCAACAGGTCGGCTGCTCTGGGAAGCTTTGCTAAAGGAAACTGCCAGGAATTAGGGAGGATAAGGAACTGACAATTTAAGAAGTCCTTACTTTCAGTTTTCCTGAAATTCAAGTTTTAAGCTGAACTACAATCAGATGTTTCACTGCTAGGCCATTTCTTAATCCCAGCGTTATTCCGAGGACTCCATAATAGCTCTCCATACATGAAATAACATAATTTAGCAAGAACAGATTACGGATTCCAAGTTGTCTCCCAAATTGAAGATGCCATCATGGATTTTATAAGTAGTTTATTTCCAAGCTAGCATTCTTCCACTTTTTCAGCTGGAAACACCTGGGAATACAGTTTGCCAGGCTTTCAGCATCCATCTCTCACGGCGCAGCAGCAGGGCTGCTTTTGCCAGGCACCAGCAGTGTGACCTCCACAAACGCTTCCTGCAGAGTTATCACTTCCATCTTCCTACTATACATCACCTCTACAGCACTTTGTTGTACCTCAGTTGGGAGTATCCCATTTTTCACCTCTTTCAGAAAGAGCAATGTGTCTTGAGCTGCATTCCTCGTTTTAGGTTCTTTAATTCTCTTCACCACTTACCATATTAAATGATTACTTTCCAGTGAGTTACTGGCCCGTTTTTAATCGAGGCATCTGCCACTCTTTGCACGTTGGCTGTAAAGTCCTTCTGCCATTCAACATCAGTCAAAGTGACATTCTGTGCCTTTGGACAAGTTTTCCATACAATTCTTAAGGAATGGCACATGAGCTGTACATATTATTCTCCTATAATATGAAGCCTACAGAGATCTGATTGCATGAGCAAACCCTTCTGTGATTTTCTTTCAATGAACGGTCCACTTTCAAAAGTCTTTCCTAGAAACATGTTCAGTGGGTTGTAAAGACTGCCCCAAACAAATTGCAAAAGCACAAACATTCATGGATTTGAGGGTAAGTTCGGGTCCTTGTGCCAAGGGTGTGGAAAGTATCCCTGAAGATCTCTGCATAGTTGCATGGGCCTTTTATGTAACTACCATGAGCCAAAATTAACCAAGTGAGGCCATTTGAACCAATAATAGAGAGCAAAGACATTAAACTTTCTTAAGTTTTAGTATTAGGGTTGACCATATCCATACAGATTTTTAAGATACTTACATCAAGTTTTCAAATGTTTTTTAGTTCATTTGGGAATTTAGATTTACATAAACTACTAAGTTTTAAGGAATGCAAGCGCATAATATTTGCAGGCATCTCCCTGGAAATTTGCAGGCTCAAAATCTTTTGGAAATTGCAGCCCCCACCCTCCCCTACTTCATCTCATTTCATCCCAGTTGGAGTCAGGAAGCTCGGCTTTGTATAAGCCCTATAAAAGTATAAGAACAAAAGACCCTTCTCCCTTACTGGAGTACCGACAATTAGAGGACTTGTAAATACTTGCAAGAAAATGAAAATTAATTCAGAACAGCCTTTTACAGCTGCACTCTTCTTTAACTAAGAGCTTATCAGAAAAAGTATTTTCAGCAACTCTACATCCTTTTTAGTATCATTTTCTTGTTAATCTCCTTCACAAAGCACAAATGCTCATACTTCTAAGAAAGTTTTAATCCACTCAACACTCTATTCCAAGAAAAATAATTATAAATAAAAGTTCAAAATTTTTTTACAATCAGTTTAAACACATAACTGGATGAAATGAATCCTCAAGCTTTATTGTGTAACTTGCTCACCATTTTTATGGCCAGTTCCCATTTTTTTCACATTTTTCAAACATTTTCACATGAAGTACATGGACAAAATGAGCAACTGCGTTTCATTTGTCTGTTCTCAGTGTACATATGTCAGCACACAGACTGAATGAAAAAGTTTTGCAAGCCACACGTAAATGCTCACATATGAAATTCGGATCCATATGTCTACATTAGCATAAGAAAACCAGCTCACTTAACTCACTTCTCTATATGTAAAGTCTACATCTTCATAAATAAAAATTCCCTATGCCATAAAAATATTAGTAAATATCTTTCAGGTCAAGCATTAATTTCATTGAAACAAGGGTTTTTTAAGTGTGTTAAAGCATGATGGGAACTGCATCCATTTTTTATAACTGAAGTTCAATGTGGAATACCATTAACAGCCACACAGAGAGAATTTACATATGTATTTTGTAGGTTTTAAAAGGGCATACTTAGCAAACTATTTATAAAAGTTAATTAGGAAAAAATGCTTATATTATCATCCTAGAAAATAGTCCGAACAATACAGGATACTGATTGGAACTCATTTTTAATGCAATTAGGGACAATTTTTTTTTTCCTTTGTATTTTCACTTAGGAAGGAAGAGAAATTCCCAAATCTCCCATGAGCAGAACCTCAAATGTTGAGCAGAACCTCTACATTATCCCAACTGAAACGACAAGGGTACAGTAGTTCTCTAACCTTTTCCATCCCCCTTTAGGCATGCAAGCCAACCACCTGATCTAATTACGTTAGTATTTCTTATTAAAAAAAAAATTGCTTAGAACACATTTTAGACATGCTCTTTTACAGGATTTTGGGTGTCTTATCAGTATGACTATAAAGAAAGCTGGAGCAAATGCAGAATAAGACACACTATTGGTAAATAAAAGCCCTTTTTTCGCCCAGAGCTACAACCTAAGTAATGCCAAACGTTTTTTACTCTAGAGATAAGTGCCTTTCTTACCAATCCTGCACATCTCTACTCTTATTTGCATGATCTGGAAATCATGCAGTTTCAGAAGAAACAAGGAGCAAGTCAGAAATAGATCCTGCATGTAAAACAACCTTTTAAAAGATGACAGAGCTTATAAAGAGAAGAAAGCAAGCTGAGCTTAAAAAGAATTTCTGCTTGGAAATTGCATTCAAAGCTCCTGAAGCTACAACATTTTATGCCTGCAGGTTTGCAAAAGCACTAGACAAAAGGGTATCTTAGCTACCCTACGGAAGCTTAAGCAAATGCTGTT
Organism: Nothoprocta pentlandii; assembly: GCA_013398315.1. Lineage (NCBI taxonomy): Eukaryota > Metazoa > Chordata > Aves > Tinamiformes > Tinamidae > Nothoprocta > Nothoprocta pentlandii. The sequence continues at coordinate 1,939,234 of VZSG01000045.1, forward strand.
TGTCTTCATGAATGGTCCAGCTCTCCTCTTCAGATTTCCACCAGTTTCAGGCACCAAGTACTGTGGGTAACCTAAGCTGAAAATCTGGTTTTCCTCTTCTGAGGAAAAGCAGGATTCAAAATCAGCCAAATGAGTCTACGGGGTTTATTGCAACCTGTTTTCTTAGGACAAGCAGAGGTGCAGGACATCCTTAGTGAAAGGCACAGGGAACAACACAGGGAGGAAAAACATCCCCAAGAAGCCTAAGCTCACATGGGGAGAGGAGACCTCGCCTGGCTTTGACTACTCAGTATAAACAGTGACAAAATGAAATATAATATTTAGATCTGATATGTGCCATTTCCAAAAGGCCTCCAAAAAATCTACCATAAAAGAGTCATAGAAAGAAAAGACAAAATAAAACCCCCCCAAATAACATTCAGTTAGAAACTACTATAGTACTACACCATCAGCAACACCTTGTCCAAGTATATTAAACTACATTTATGCAGTCTGGTGAGCAGTTGCATGCAACAGTGAAAGACAGCATACAAACCATATCTAGAAAACAGAAAAAAAAAATACCTCTTTCGGATAAAATATTTGAATTAGACTCTTAATCTTAATGGAGATTAAGATAGCATTACAGCACTTATTAATACCTCCCCTATTATTTAATTCAAGAAAAAAAATATTGTTTGAAAACAAAAGGGCTATATTGCAAGAACATACTGACATCTGCTGGTATTTTATAAATGCATTTTCAAGGAGATTAGGATTTAATGCACACAACATTTTTTATTATCTAATGCCAAAATCATTAGATGCCTAACAAATTGACAGTGCTCATATCTGAGCACAATCAATGAAAACAGTGTTCTCCACAACCAAATTTTAAAAAGGCATGATGTCCTGTAGGTGAACAGTCTTCACAAATAAATATACTTCTCAATATTTGATCTTTGAAATACCACAGGAAATTATTTTTGCTTAATCCATATAAAAATGCTGCTAGAGGGCAGGCAATTTACATTCAAATAGTTATTTCCCTAATTTCCCTGCCAACAAAAGCCCAGTATTTCCAATTTACTATCCAAGGATGTAACTATAGCTGTCACTCAGGCAAGGCTCACAATGTTGAGTATTGTTTCACAGTAGCAGCTAACAAATTAAATGAACAGATTTTTATTTGCATTAGCACCGTGATGAGAAGATACACGTATACGCAGCATACTAAGTGTCTAGTAGACAACCTGCTGAACAGAGCACCTAAAATACCCTGGACAAGATCCATTACCTCTATAAACCAGCTCAGTTATTTTCCTAACCAGCTCAGAATATGATCTATAGGACTGGAGAGATTTGAAGCCTATATGAAAAAGTCAGAAATTCTAGTTAATGGGCATAGTTAGTGGAGCAGCTGCAGCTTGCAGTCTTTGAATATGAAATACTGTGTGAATATGAAATACATCATGCACTTATAAATTTACTATTTCAAAAGTGTGCCACGTACTTGTTTAATACATTCAGCAGGAATCACAGCTTAAGGTTTCCTCCCCCGTGTGGGCTATAATGCAAAGTTATGGTTGATAATTTAAACACAAATTAGAAGAAATTCAAAATTATGGTCCACATGAAGCTAACAGCTCAGATGCATTGCACATACTGAAGGTATAAATTTAGTATTAGACACAATGATCCAAAGCACTAAATATGAACAACTGTCAAGTTGTGCTTCGCAGAAACCGTGAGCATCTTCCTTAATTTTCAACCGTTTCCAAATCAACTGTCAGATGCAAAGTCATTTCCTTTTATCAGTTCATCATCTCTGTAAACTCGACGGAAGAAACATTTAATCGTGTAAAAATACCACATTTCCTTCTCTAAACCATTATTTGCATATAGTTTTTATAGGCCTCTGTGGCCCATCCCATGTCAACGCTGCCTCCACACTCATAGAATCATAACATTATTATTATTAACATTAAGTATTCTGTGATTCTATGATTATAATGGTTGGGAAAGACCTAGGAGATCACCAGGTCTGCCCAAGTATCAGGCCCCTCAGCAGAGCTCTCCTCTGAGCAACGTTTAAGTTCCTACTCAGGTGAGTTTGCAAATAATGAGAATTCTAAGTACACTTGAAATTTTGATGAACATTTGAGTCCCTTTAATAAAAACCTTTCAGTTTCTGACTGCCATTCGCACCTTAAGAAATAGGGAGCTTGCTACAAGAAAGCAAAAGTATGAGCCAATCCAGGAGAAACAAATATATATCATATATATATAAAAATAGGATTGAAACGACTGCAGAAAACTTCAAATTGACCAAGTTAAAGAGAAAACCAGTATGAAGTGTCACCACCAGAGGTGTCTTTACACACTTACACTGCAGGAAAACAGCATTCGCTCAATACAAAGACATGTTCAAAGTGATAAAAAGAGAACAAACTACTGGACTGCATCATGCTGCCTGCCTGAACTGGCCCGCTCATTAGTAAGATGGTTTACTGGAGATGCCAGGTCACAGTATGAGGAGTGAAAGACCCTATCGGTAGCAAAGCCTCCCAGTTTTAACGCATTTTACAGTAGGATGAGTAAAAGATGACTTCAATATCAAAGCATGTTTGATTTTAGAGCAAGGCTTGTATGAAGCAAAGGTCCTACTGGAGCACTGTACCCTGTGTGCTCTGCACATTAGGCTACCAGGTAAGCCCTTAAGCTGCGCCAGACCACAACTGGGCTGCTGCTGATTTATCCCACAGCAACATAGAATACTTTAAAAAAAAAACAGGTATAAGTCAAGGATTTGGTACTGAATCAAAATGACAGCAACACTGCAAAACAAAGAGCAAAAGTAAAAAAAAAAAAATAATAATAATAATGATAAAAAAGTAGGCTTGGGGTAGGTAGCTGGGATTGGAATACATAATGGCATAGCCCTGATTTAAGTGGAGGACGTTCACAACAAAGCCATGTGTGCAAAACGTGCAACATGGACCATTTTGGTATTTGGCAAGAGATCAATCTCGTAATGACCAGGGGAAACCCAATCAGTCTCCTAGGGAGGCAGCTGCAGCCTAAGCTGTTATCACGATGGCAACAGAGAGGAGGTCATCATGGAGTGGAGGAGCCATTTGGAGAGTGTCCTAAATTAAGGAGTAGGAAAGGGGGCCTAATATCCCGGCAGGATCTGGCGGATAGCTAGCTCCATTAATCTTCCTGCTGGGTAGCTCTGGGGGCCCTGATTCAAACCGCACTCTGGGACTTGCTTAGCATTTATATTGGTCCAGACTTAAAACAGGTATCACCATGTGGTAGATGGCATTGTTGGTAGTGCATCTTTGAAGGCTGCGAAAAGGACATTTAAGTAACTACTCCCTTACTCCTTTTCCAAGGGAAAAGGCGGTAGTGGAATGAGTGTTTTTTATCCTAAAACTTCATGGTAGAGTTTCATTACCACAGAAGATAATATTTCATTATTTTTTTTTCCTACAGCACTGATAAACTTTTGGTACCAAATCAAAGACAGTAACCCAGCAACACAACTTGAAGCTGAGGCCTCCTTGTCCTCTCTTTCGACCACAGGATCTGGGATCATGGCATAGGCCATGCTGCATCTCAATGCAGCCAGCCACTAAGTGCTACAGGATTAAACAGATTTGAACACGGAAGATTATTCTGAAATCAATGTTTTATACTGCATGCATTCTGTATTTCATAAGGGCAGTGGCTGCTAGTTCTGCATTTATTACTGAGCTCATTTGCTCAACAAAATATTGGTGTAATGTTGCAAAACCCTTGCTACAGTAATAATTGGTAGCAGTTACACCATCAGAAGTGTTTAGCCGGCTACCTGCAGTGATCATTAGGCAATATTTCTAATTAGCACCCAAAAAAGAACTCATAACATGTTTCGGCCACAATAAGTCAAACACCTAGACTTATGAGAAAATTGGATGTTTTTCCAGGACAGAGAATATGGAGCCTTTTCCCAAGCCACCGCCATTCAGCCTCGTCTGCTTCTCCTCTCCCCAGACTCCTAAATGCTAATCCTCTACAACCTATGGTGAAAGGTCAGCTGAGACCTATGTGATAAAACACCAAACTGAAAAGATAAAAGCAGAAACTCAAGAACTGATTACCCAGAGGAAAGTCATTCCTATTCATCAGGCAAGCTACCTTGTCAGGGGAAAAAAAAAAAAAAAAAACCCCAACCAAACAAAAAAAAGTCTTTCTGTAATGGACAGACAGATAAAAGATTCTTTTTTTTTTTTCTTTTCCCAAGACAAGCGATTATTAGAGCACATTTTCTATGGAGCCTTGGTGCTATGGGAGCTCCTTGCAGTTCTCAAAAGCTGCTCAAGAATTCTGAGCTCTGCTACCAAGGAGGAAGCCCCACAGCATATTGTCACGTTTTGCAAGACTATGCTGCTAAATAGGTTGCCTTTCCCTGCATGCAGCCTCACATCTGCAAGCTAAGGATGTGCAGGAGAACTCAGGAGACCCAGGAGAGTCAGTGGGGAGCACCCAAGGCTCAAAGCACCAAGGGCTCCTGCTCTGGGCCATCAAAAGCCCACTCAACACTGTGGACTGGATTTTTTTCCCCCCCCCTTCTGTACACTTCTCTGCAATGACTGAACTACAGAATGTCTTGATTTGAAAAAAATCCTAAAACCTTCTCCTATATCTTCTTATTTTCTCCCCTCATTTTCATTTGAATCATTTTCACACAATTCACAGCCATTACAGAAGGTTTTAAAGCTGATTTCTTACGGTTGTTATCACTCCACATTTCCTCATGTCTAATAAGGAGATGGAGGTCAGAGGGAGTAACGTTCCTGAAGAACAGAGGAACTGGCCAACTCAAAAAGCAAGAGCCTACAAGTGTCCACACCAAAGAAAAAACTTCCATATACAATCACACTTCATTGGAAACTAAAACATCCAACAGAAAGATGATTAATAAATGTCCAAAGGTGAAGGAAAACTTTCAATTACAGATAGTACATTCGTAGACTAAAAAAATAAACAGCTTAAAAAACAAAACACAGCAGCTCACCACTATTCATTTAATAAGAAGCATAAAAATAGCAATTGTTTGAAACATTCTAGGCTGTTTCCCTAAAATTTCTTATACTGGAATTGTAACTTCTTCTTCCTGGACCCCACTGTACAGCACCTTGCTGCTCAGGCAGGAGCTGTATGTGAGAAGGGCACTACAAAGTGCATCACAAATTGAAAAAATTGCATCTTTTAACACCGATCTCGAATGGTTTCTTCTGCCCCCATAGCGAGCATCATGCCATCTGTCTTCTTTTAAAAAGTGCTTTAGTTTTGCATTTTGCCCTTTAACACAATCCAAAATTTGCAGCTCAACCTGCAGTAACAACTCCTCTTCCTACTTGAACCGAAGTGGCAATTATTTTAATGGATATGCTTGGTTATTTTTGCTAAACCTTCCTGACTGACTGCAAACTGTCAGTCTCCCACACCAGTGCTTGAGTTAGTGATACAGTGTTTCCCACCCTAGACAGTCATCTTAATTCTAAGGGACTGTATTGCATGGCAAGGCAGCAACGCATCTGTCAATCTGGATGCACATATTCACACAGCTCCTTCCAGGTATTAAGTGCACTTCCATCCTGCTATTTGGAAACAGAGGATTTTAGGACCGCATCCAACCTTGCCAGCTGTTTTGGTCTTTAATTGGCTTTTAAATTATCACTAGTCTTCAGATTGTAACTTTGTGTGCGTGTTTAGTAGTAGACAGTTCTCAAAGAACATTACCATTTGTGCACGGTACCCACTTCTAATATTCACAGTAGTTTCTCTCCCTGTTTAGAAAGCCAAATAGTTAATATTTCATCAAATACCTCAAAAACTACCATTTCTGAATATTCATTAAAAACTCCACTTATAAATATTCATGCTTCTGGATAGGTTCTCTTCAAAGTACAACCTGCAGCAGAAGAGCAAGGACCTCAAATAACATCTATTTGTCAAAAAGCCTAAGTTTTGAAACATGACAAGCATACTTTTGACATCTGATGCTGCAGATACGCAATTGTTTCCATACAGTGAACTAGGTGCTACCATTTCTATGTGGTCTTTGTGCTGTTCAAATGTGCTTCAGTACTTCTGCTATACATCACTGTGAAATCCCAGCATCCCAAAAGTGTTTTCCTCTGTCAAATACAATTCCTTCTCAGATTATATTCATTATCCAGAACACCAGTTTAAAAGACACAAATAAAATTATTTTACTTACAGTACATTGTAATTTTAGGCGTATTACAATTTAGCAAAATAATAAGCTTATCAAGGGAAAGTGTAATAAATACCAGTAGAGAACTTCAAACCAGTTCCTGTTTAAGCATAAGCCATGCAGACAGAGTAGGCAATAATAATAGCACCTACTGACAGTATATTCAAGAATAGAGAACGTGAAGCTCTAGAGATAACCTTACTCTTTCAAGAAGAAGGACGTTCATTGGGAAAATAATGATGGGTACTGGAAAAGTCCAGTTTAGTTATTTTAATATTATTATTAAATAAAAAAGGCTAAACATTAAAAGATATAACTGAGGAATTGGAATTAAAAACAGAAAGCAACAAGACATCTCATTAGTTCCTTGGGAAAACATCCCCAGAGACATGAACTTTCTGTTCCCAAGAAATATTATTAAAGTTCTTATCTACTCAATTTCTGCATGAGCAAGACAACAACAGGCTTGCCATGGGTTTCCATAATTTCACAGTCACGATCACAGACCTTCCCCCCTCTGCTACCCTTCCGAGCACTGCCCGTGTGCTCGTACCCAGTGCATCCTCTCAGGGCCGGGGCTCAGAGCGATGCAACGCTGCTGTTGGGATCTGACGTTCCGATACCCCGTTTCACAGCTACAGCACGATGGATTAGCGATGGCAAATTATTTAATTAGCCATAGGTCTCTTGTGTCCAGCTTCCACCAGCATGAATGAACACTGGGCAACTTCCACCTGCCTGGAGCGAGAACAAACATGCTACTGCCATTAAATGCCTCTTTAAAGCAACAGATCTTGATACGTGATGCATGAAGATGTTCATGAGTAAGTTCTGCTGATCAGCGCCTCAGTTCCGGCCACAAGAGGTGTTTTCCCCTCTGCTAAGGCACACGCTTTGTGGGCAATGCCAGGGGCACTGGCTGAAGTTACTGGACGAGAAAAGGAGCACAAACAAACACGCTCTCAGCTGGTCACGCAGCATCCACTCATTCTTAATTCATACGCAGAGGCAGAGATTGCCTTCATATAAAGAAAAACAAACAAAGAAACTGCACATACGTTCACCACATACAGTACTGCCATTCGTGACCTCCGGGTGCAGCATCGCCCTGGCGCGAGGGCTGCCAGGACGGCTCGCGGCCGCTGCGCGCGGATCACGGGCTCCCGGAGCCGCAGCGCCGCAGGGCAGCCAGGGCGCACGGGCTCTTCCAGCAGGGTTGACAGGGCTCTCCCGTCAACAACCGGGACATTTCCTTGCAACTTTATTGCAGCTCAGCATTACTGAGTCTTGATAAACAGCATTCGAACGACACTGGAAATCAGCGATGCTGAATGCAGACTGCAAGCATGTCACTGCTACAGCGCACGAAGCACCTCACGTGTACCTACAGTGAGCACTTTAAGGAGCTTTATTAAAAAAAAAAAAAAGGTTCATCTTCAGAGTTTGAACTGCACATCCACTCATTTCATGTTTCACTAGAGCCAAATTTATGATCTCACCTAAACCTTACAGTACAAGAACCTAAGACAAAAGGACAAATATTCCTTTA